>CM069857.1:273035084-273635084 GCA_036172795.1 Pelodytes ibericus
GGGCTTTGTATTTTCATTTAATCAACACAAAATCAGTTTTTGGTGGCAAATATAGTATAACTGGTAACACATTATAGGCAACATTTGTAAGTAATAATAACGGAGCACTTTCACCTCACTAATGCTGTACATTCGACATGCACGTATTTTTAATTAATAGATAGATATTGTTCAGAGCTGAAGGCATCCATTCCCCAAATTATTCTGAGGATACCATGACATAGCACACTCACCACCTATATTAAACTATTTCACTACATTTCTAAATGGAGTCAGAGCGGTCATACATGTATAGAAACATAGAATGTGTCACCAGCAGATAAGAACCAGTCATCCCATCCAGTCTGCCCAATGTTCTAAATACTTTTATTATTCCACCGTTCCTTATCTTATATCTACGATAGCTTTGTGCCTATCCCATGCATGCTTAAACTCCTTCAATGCGTTTACCTCTACCACTTCTACTGGAAGACTATTCCATGCATCCACTACCCTCTCAGTAAAGTAATACTACCTGATATTACTTTAAAATCTGTGCCCCTCTAATTTATTGACTCACACAGCACCTACCTAGAAAGATCCATATCTTCCACCCACAAGAAAGCATGTCATCCACTGCACATCATGGAGTTACAGACTCCGTTCCATGATATGATAGTTTGGAAGGCTGCCATCTTTTGGATAAATAAGTGTGTGTTTTAGGGAGGTTGAATTTTATGGGATTTTTCGATTAATACAATGAAACTGAATCCTATCTATACAGACAAAATCCAGGTCTTGGATTCTCCAAACAAAAAAGTAACCCACTGGATATGTTCACATGTCAAAGTGGGACACTTTCTGAACCGTAGCTGCAGTTTGTAGAATTACAATGCACCCAACTATTCACCTACTAAGTGTGACTCCGTTCTCAGTTACCCCCACACACCTTCCATTATCACAATCTGTTATTTTTACCTCTCCCCTTTTTTCTTTCTGCCTCACACTCTCCTTGTGTGTCTCATGTTCCCCATTCCCTTTAGAATGGAAGCTTGCGAGCAGGGCCCTCTACCTCATGTTTTAGTCTGAAACCGTTTTGTCTAAATATGTCTGTAACTCCCTTCTTATGCTCTGTACCAAGTGCTGTGTAAATTTGTTGGCGCTTTATAAATAAAAGGTAATGTTACAGAGGTTAGTTTGGTGGCCATGTGATCATTTTATTCATGTTCTAGAGCAGAAACGTTAGACTGTCTATTGATAACGTGAGACATAAGAGGCTGTGCATAGAAAGATCTTAAAACAGCAGTAGTTTTTGGTAATTATTGGAATCATTTAATAACAAAAAGGGAAACATTATACAAATGCCGTTAACACATTTCAGTGTGACTCTAGGTACTTTCTCCAAAAGTTGAGAGATGTAAAAACCACCCAAGCAAGCACTTTAAGTTGAAGCATGCTATAAATCAATTGCCCTCCCTTAGCATTCACTATAGAAATGATTGATCATGCTTTTGTTTTAATACTACCAATTAACTAGGGAGGAAACTAATGTCCTCTGCTTATGAGCAAGGTCTGTTGAGACACTTCCCAATTGGTCAGATTGCTCCAATTAAAAGGGCTTGTGAGTATGACGGGCAGTCTAAACAGAGGTTAGGTCTGTCAGCCAACAGGTCACACCCATCCAGAGATTAAACTATGAAAACATTCTACTATCTAGTATTTCCTCTGGTTTATCATCTAAACAAAACCTGCAATATACATTAAACTAAAAATGCCATCATTTTGGCATTGGTTCCTAAAGGCACTGAGCAAAATGTATAAACTTATTTTAAACTCCACATCCCGACAATATATATTATACAGAATATCGAGCAGGGATTGACCGATATTGGTAGACTTTAGGAGCCAGTCTATTTTTAGGCTAAGATAGAAAGAGATTATATATATATATATATATATATTAAAAGTTAGGAGCCAGCAGTATAGATTATAGGAGCAATGACTCCCTGGCTCGTGGGATTTGTCAAGCCCCGTTATAGATGCTTTATTAGAATGATAAATATTCTTTTTATACAGACACATACAAAACAAGTTTTCCAGACTTCCAGACAATTTTCCCCCAATTGTTTTCCACTACAGGAGAAACAATAGAGCAGATTTCTTTTTGGTGTCAGGGAATGGTATTTCCAATTATCTAAGTATCTTTGTTAGGATCCAACATCAGGGACTTTAGGGTCCATGGCCCAAATAATCCATTAAGTAAATAATGTTGAACAAAAGCTGTAGCACAAGTAAACATCTCACAGTTGGGCATTTCACTATAGATTCTATGGTTTGGTTAAAAGAAAGAGGGGGTGGAAAAAAAAGAAAGAAAAGAACACCTCTTATTACAGTGAATGTTCAGGTGAATACCACTACAAGCTGTATGTGAACCGTAACAGTGACTCACTTCAGAAAATATCTTTGTCCAGACGGTGTTTTCGCCATCTCCCATCCTGGAGGCAGAGGGACTTCGTCAGGGATTTCAAAGGAAGACTGGCGAAGGTGCTGACCAGGCGCTGCAGGTCCGGGGCCGGAGATCACCCCTGGTGGAGAAAGTGCACCCGGAGAGACTGCTCCTAGCTGCAGGGATGCAGGGGAGGAATGTGCTCTGACATGCTGTGGAGTCAGTGCTCCAGCGGATCCCCCATCTGTACTGGCCTGTGAAGAGGCAAATACAGTATAACTGAAAACAAGTTACAGGCAGCATTTGTAAGTTATACTAAGGCTTCTGTGTTAAAGGGGCACTCCCATCTCACTTATTTCCTATGGGTCGTACATGCTTTTCATAGGTGAAACGCACTTATTTTTACTTTGACAGATGTGTATCTTTACAATAATGCCCCTGGGGCATTAGAACTCAGTGAACCCCAATAAGGAGGGTTTGGAGAGCCAGGCAGGACTTGTTCTATAGCAACAGCAAAACCATTACATTAACAGTTATTCATATAGCACCAACAATTTACATAGCTCTTAATCCAAAACACAGAAGCTGCATACTACATTAGACAAACACTGATACAGGAGATAGAGAGCCCTGCTCGCAAGCTTATAATCTAGAAGATTATATTAGATTTTATAGGAAGTTTTTATAAGAACTGAAGTGTTGATGAAAGAAAAAAACAAAAAGAAAAACTGATCAGACAAATCTGTTTATTGTACAAGATTCAGTACTTTAATAAAAATATTTTTTGGGACCATTTAGGTGAACAGTATCTTTAATGTGCCAACTGTGCATGTATTCTTATAAAAACACATCAAGTTCATCTAAGGAAAAAAATAAATTAAAATACTTTTTTTTTTTATTCTACTTTTGTGTTGTGCTTGGACATTCATTAGATAATTCATGCCACCAAATATGCTCTGTTAGTAATGATATTGTTTCACAAGTACATGTATACATAATGCTTGTCATATCTTTCCGTATGAAAATGGTACTATTCCAATCTGAGTTAAAAAAAAAAATAAATTCAGAAGCAGTAATCTTTTTCCATATTGACCCAGTGAGTTAATAAATCCAATGCACAGTAGATTTGGGCATTCGTTTTCAGACAAAAAAAAAAACAAACCCAAACTATTTCGTTCACATACCACGGATTGTCATTTAATGGATTTTTTTTGCATATATGTGATCAATGTGATTGATTTTCACAGTGATCACATCATAAATGCATATGGTGAGGGGACGTAATTGACCACTTTTTTTGCATTCCTCGATGCCTTCACTTGTGAAGCTTCCGGGAAAGCTGAAAATAGCGTGAACTGCGGCAAAAACGCTGTGACTGTGCTATTTTGAACGCAGCCCGTACATATACGTGGGTTGTCATGGACAGGTTAAAAGTAATGAACCTCATTTTCTAACATCTTTACACACCTGCACAATCTACTGCAAGTGTACAACTGTATAAGGATTACGCCAGCAGACCTGCAGTTTACAGCTGTATGGATATTTACACTGTGTGTAGCTACAGATCTAAATTCCCAGTGAATGATATGGGATATCACATATGCAAAACAAATTATTTCTAAATTAAAGCTATTTAGGTCTAATGTGGAGTTATTCTGCTGTAATTCATGATATTTAGGATACAGGAACAGATCAACCACTGCACCACCGTCATACACTCTGTAGCTAAAATAAATAAATATATATATATATAAATAATTGGTAGAACATGCTAATTAAAGTGGAGTGCACATGCACATTGAGTACCTATGCCCTTCCATTGCAAGATTCCCATAAATATGCATAGGGGATCACAGTGTGCATGTTACAGATTTCAGGAATGTGCACTGGGAATCCCCATGAGAGCCTTCTCTATCTAGCTGCCAATGGATAAAGGAGGCACCTATTTTAGCAGGAAGAGAGGCATGCAAAAGTTCATTCATTAATACAAACGTGATACATTTTAAACACATTGTGTCACCTTTAAGGACCCCCCCCCCCCCCAAAAAAAAAGCCTAAAACCCTAGACCTGTTGGGCAGACTAGATGGACTGACACATTCTATGTTTCAAAAAAAAGTCAATTACAAAAGGCCTACCCAGACTAGTACACCAAACGCCACCCCCAATCTCACTTTGTGATTGTAAAAGCTTTGAAAAAACGCTAGTAGGAGGTGTTCTTTGTTTCTATTTGTAGCCAATTTATTATACCCCTGTACAGCACTTTACTTCTACACTGCACAGCAGTAAAGTGTTGCTCTATAAATAAGTCTTGTAAATAAAAAGTATATTAACATATACCGGTAGTTGAAATAATGTGTTAAAGTTCACTTTAGGGTTGAAGTTGTTCTCCAGTTCAAAATCCAACCAAGGTCAAAGTACGAATGTAAAGTACAGCTCACATCTACTCCACATTAACTTCTCAGAAAGAAAAACAAAAAGCATGTGGTAAAAAAACTTCAGAAAATGATTTAAAACATGAGATAGCAACCGTTTTCTTGATCACCTGTGGTTCAGTCTTGTGATCTGGCAACATATAAAAAAGACTTCCTGAGCCCTGTTTTCTCTCAATACTTTAAATTGATACTTTGTCATTTTTATGCTACGCAAACGTTTTGAGGATGGTAATAAGATCTATAAATTTTGCTAGCCAAAATGCAAAATAAATCTCTCTCTCTCTCTCTAGCTGCGATGCCTCCTCGTAACTCAGATCACAAGTAACCAAAGTTGCAGAGTGAAAATTGCATACAGGAGGGTGAAACTTGGAGAATAAGCAGCTCACGCCAAATACTAAAAAAAAAAAAACAATTAAAAAAAGCTTGCCCAATCGCAAATATTTGAAGCAACAGTGTATGTTGCGGTGTGCAACATCAACTTACCAGCGTCAAACTGGTAAAAATAACATTTTGTTTAATGGTCAAGAGCCCCTACGAACCTCACACTTATTTCTGATTTTCTGTCATTGTATTGTTCTTGGTGGTTTCCACATCCATGTCTCCAAAATCCCATAATACTGCTCCTCTCTCTTGTACTCATAAGAGACAACCTAATACACAGATGCAGAATGTCACCTCAGAAGACATTCGAGTGCTAGCGCAGGTGCCATAGATTCGTCACCACTGATCTAGAGGGACTAAACCTTAAAATCAAAGCAGGCAGGCCACTACTGCTTCATTAAAGCCATTTGAACCGGGTGTTCCTGCAAAGGCTAAGTGGCTGCCATTTGACCACGCTGTGCTCCATGGCAGTAGAGAGCCCAGCGGCTCGCTGTTACATGCAGCATATGGTTTGAATGGAGAACTGCTCAAAAGTTCTTAAGGGTTTTCCTTGTTTTAAGGGGGCCCTGTGCTCTCTGAAATGTTTACCAATAAATCAGTTCAAACTCTCTTCTTCCAACACATCTCATTTAGGATGCCTAAAGGCAGCTTTTACCTATACATTTTTTTTTTTTTTTCTTGTATTGGTCTATTTGGCTCATAAAGTGTGCAGATATTTCTTAAACCAACCAAGGTTCTTTAAAATCATAGAATCATACACATTTGAGGTCTATTTGGGGGACACTACCAACTATGCCCCCTCCATAAATGTAGACTATTTTGTGACAAAAGACACACTGGCTAGTTTAATGATCAGAAAATTCAGAACTTATTTCACTGGTGAAGACACATTTGTAGGCATAGAAGATGATTTGCCATTCTTGTTACTTCTAGTTATTCCAATTGAATCCCATCTATTCAATACCAAGTGCTGATCAGTCTAATAATGAAATCATATGCATTGAAAAAATGGCCTACAAGCCACACATTCTGCTCCTTTAAAATGTGTTTAATGTTCTTTCGTTCAAGAAGATAAATTGTCCCTGTATCTAATCCATGTCTGAAGACCACTTTGTTTATAAAGTTCAATGTTTGTATTACAAACTATGTTGGTGCATTCTAATTAAATCAATGCTGAATAACAAAGTTGGTGATTGCGGTTATTTACAGAATATAGACTGATTACTATTAGCTGTGGTCCTTATAACAGATTTGGGTTCACAGGCCCCTCTCCTCCATAGAGAAAAGTGAAACTATAGTCAATCTGGTGTCACGGGTTACAGACATTTAAAACAAAAAAAAAACCTCCACATGACCAACAGCATAGTATATTATATGCAGCAACATAATGGCACAAAATGTAACATACAGAATCCAAGTGCACATAAAAGGGCAACATGTGCTCATAAATGTAAGCAATGCAACCAAATAGTATAATTACTTGCTAACCCCAGTACAAGCTGGAGACCCCTTTCAGAAAGTACTCTCTTCACTGATACCAGGTTGGACCTCAATGCTAGAATTTCCTCACACCATAAAAAAAATAAAAATAATTTCCGAGGAAATCTGTACATAACGTGAATAAAATATAATTTTCCTGATGAAGCTGGAATAGTCAAGCAAACTTGGGTAATATGGTCACTTTATTCATGTTTTTTTTTTTTATGTATTTATTTTTTTAAAGTCAGCATGGTTTTGTTAAAGACAAGTCTTATCAAACAAACTTAAAAGCATTCTATGAAGAGGTCAGTAAACATCCAGATCTAGGTGTGGCAGTTGATATAGTTCCACACAAAAGGTTTCTCTAGAAATTGACTGAAATAGGCTTAGGGGCAAATGTATGTATTTGGATTGAAAATTGGCTAAAAAGATAGAATGCATAGAGTTGATGTAAACAGAAAATCCTCAAACTGAACAAGGGTATTACATAGAGTACCCCAGGGGTCTGTTTTAGGCCCTGTTTTTAATTTATTTATTAATGATCTCTCAAGTTGCGTTAAGCACCATGTCTCAATGCAAAATTAGGTAAGGTAATACAGACTAACCTTGATGTTTTCTCTTTACAAGAAGATTGGGACAGAGTGGTCATCCTCCAGACTGGAGAGCAAAGATTTCATAGACAGCGAAGGGAGGGATTGTTTATGGTAAGGACTATAAAGATATGGAACTCACTGCCAAGAGAGGTGGTGCTATCAAATACAATAGATGCATTTAAAAATGGTCTGGATGTTTTTTTTTTTATTTTAGAAAAGGAGGACATAGAGGGCTATTAATAGAATAAGGATTAATAATAGAGCTTCTTCATCCAAGGAGAAATCTGATTGCCCCTAGGCATCAAGAAGGAAAAATTGGCAACATTCAAAATAGGTTTCTTAGGGGATTTTGCCTTCTTTTGGATCAAAAGCAGGAATGATAGGTAGAAGGGTTGAACTTGATGGACGCAAGTCTTTTTTTCAACCTAAATTACTATTTTAACCCCTTCCAGGTAAAAAATCATTTAGTCTTCAATTTCAGTGCAGCTGGAGATGTACTGCAACTCTCAATCAGCATTTGGTTGGCCAAGAGGACTTCTTTTTGTGCTACAATAACAAGTCTCATTTGCTGCAAATTTTCAAGGTGTTTTTGGACAACTAAAGATCCAAAAAAATCTATCCTGAGGCTGCAGTTCATAATTATGAACACAGCAGGAAATTCCACATTTACAGGTTTAACCAAATAAATGTTTGAATATACATTGCAAATCTTGCACCATCTTTGTGTTAAGTTTTTTTTCTCTTTGCAGTGGAGTTATTGAAAGACCAGGTTCATAAAAAAATACCTAGTTCTGCCACAAATGCATTCCATGTCCTTAGTGAGAACGAAACTTAATTAACTGGCCTTGTATAGGGCTTTATTAAGTAGGTATTCACCATAGCAACAAGGAACTGTAGTATGAGTGCAAACAATCTTATCTTTGCAGTTTATCTTCATGTAGATGAAAGTTTAATAAAATTATGTACAAAACAGTATTTACTAAAGGCTTGACAAATATTTGTAGACTTTAAGAGCCAGGCTAGTTATTTTTAAGAGCCAGAGGGATAGTACTTCTATTTAAAACAATCAAAAATTTAGAAAGAAAGAAGGTATTTGAGGAGTCATGGCTCCTGTACTTTGTCCTGTATTAAACCATATGAAATTAGTAAACAAAACACCAAAAAAAAAAGGGAAGCTGTATTATCGCAGTGTAATGATCAGTTTATACCTCTTTATTCTACATCCAGAAATGTTGTGGAAAACAAAAATCACAATACTTTATTACATAAAACCAAAGCATCACCATGAAATCCACCACCCCTTGGTGCAGAGCATACCATTACTCTTAAGCTTCTTGGGTGTATCATTGCTAAAAAAAAAAAAAAAAAAAGAAATCGCCGATATAAAATGAAGAGACAAATCAAAACTACAAAGACAAAGTTTAATAAAATAAAAAATTGTTTTGATTGACAATCAAATCCAAATAAACACTCCAGCCAAAAAGGACCACAAATACCGGTAATTAACAAAAAGTTTGGCTCTGTTAGACTGGTTTGCGGCAAAGATGTATGTGGAACCAGAGATGTAGCTACTAGCCCAAAATTATTCTCTTCCACAAGAGAGAAGAAGGTTTTTATTAAGAGTATGGGCAAAATTACAGAGCTGACTAAAACTCAGAGCCTGGGTGGCCAGCCTAAGGAAATGTAGCGTGTGATGTTCATTTGGGGGGGAAGGGCAGCATTCCCTCCTCCACAGGCTCTCCTTTCATAAAAACTCAGTCCAGACAGTACTAAACATTTTAAACGTGTACCACAAGGGTGGCCACAAAGGAATGGTCACTCTTTAAATGGCCACATTTAGTCATGGAGTAGTCGCCAAGCACCCAACATTGTACCGGCTGTGAAAGAGTTAAAAAAAGAACCATAACAAAGTTTGAGGCAAGCCCCTAATCCTGGAAATATTCCTACACTTCCATGTTCTTTTAAATGTTCAGCCCCTCCTCCTCCTAGATCCATTCCCTCCTGCGTTCCTCCCTGGGGCCATGAACGGGAAAACCAGCAGCAGGATGGATGGATTGGTACAAAACAACTGTACAACTTTTTTTTGGGAGATCTTCCCCCTACTTTAATACACAGAAAATCAAACCGGAGTGGGCAGTGACAAAATAATTTTTTTTTTTTTTTTTTTAATAGACTCCAAACATGACAGACAAGTCTCCTAACCCCTGGTTTTCTAACCTAAGGAGCAATGATGTGAAGTCAAAATGTTTTATGAGACATTTGGAAAGCTTTACTTCAAACTTTGGCATTAACTTCTACAGAGTTACATTAACAGGGATTAAACCATCTGTACCCATGTGATGAGACAATAACCCTAATGTATCAAACAGTATGTTGACTCTTCTTTGAGAAGTAAATGCTCAGAGATTTATACACAGCTCCCAATCACAAGAAAAAAAAACGAAAACATATTTTGAGCACCAATAGAGCCCTGCACTCCTTGCATAGTCATCGAATATCTAAAGCAGGAACACCGACTGCATGCATTTATATGAAATATTCACATACTACAATATACAACTGCACTGCAAAAAATAGAAATCAGGATTTTGAGATAACAAATGGAAATAGTTTGAGAACAAAATGAACGCATTTCTTGGTTGGCAAATGTCTAGAAATTCATGGTCTCTCCAATTATAAAAAGGTGGAAGAAACCAGCATAGCATGCTTCCATCTCCAGCAGTTCCTGGTCTCCTAGTCTAACACTAGAGCCTCAAACTCTGCACCTAAACTTTACAGATAAATATGGTCATAGTCCAAGTTTGCCATCAGAATATACTAAAAATGGACTGCAAGAATAACCTAGCCCACTGAAAGGGTATTCATAGCAAAACACCAAAAAGGACTCCTACATAAGAACCCTGACTAGAAGACTTGTCTAGTTGCCTAATTTGATTTGCTGCAGGGTTTGGCTTAACCTTCTGGCTCTTAATGGGTTAACAAGCGAACAACCAGTCAAAGCCGAGCTGAAAGATCAGAGGCAACTAGGAACAGCCATATAAAGCTATTAATAAATGACTTCCAGAGCACCATTATTACACAGCACCAGCACTATAAACCAGAGCACTCCTCCCCCATGAGCTAGCTCTCAGATGTGGGAGTAGCAGGACTCTACATGCTAAAAACCTTCTCCACCCCCACCATACTGCCTATAGCGGAGTAATACAGATGGATTGCAAGTTGTAATATTTATCCAATAGAAAATGAGCTGTATGAAAAAAAGAAAAAAAAAAAAGTTACGTTTGATTATAGTCATTTTCTTGGAAAAACAACAACATTGCACTGGCCTATAAAACTTTAATACCACAGAAAGCTTGCATAAAGTTTCCGGTTATTAATGGTGGTCTAAGAAGGTGCCCCTGTAAGTATATATGGCCCAGCAAGTTGTATACATGATCTTTAAAAAACGATTCAAATTTCTACCTTTTCCAAATACATACACTTATAAGAAAAAGAAAAAAAAGTCAATTGTCAAAAAGTCAAAGCCACTTTATAATAATAATTTAAAAAAAATTTAATTTCTGCTTTACAAAAAAAAAAAACAAAAACACTTCAAACTGTTCTTTTTACAGTAACATCAGATGTTTTCAGGAGCGCAAAAAGAGTAATAGGTAACAGATTGCTTCACACTCAAATGATCAAAGGAACAGTCAAATATATAAATATATTATATATATATATATATACACACACACACACACTTATATTTTAAGCTGTATTTACCACCTATGATACCAACTATGAACAAACCTACAGCAAAAAAGGAACATTTGATGTAATGTTTTGTACCCAGATCTTTGTCCTACACCTTAGCCCTTGTCAGATCTCCATGGACTCCACTGCAAAGCCAGTTATAACTAAAAGGACACTGGGGGGAAAAAAGCAAACCATATAAGCTCATCAACCTTCCCAGCTTTGGGTTAGGTTACCTTAAACAAGAGACCTCACTTCAACTGGAGCCTCCATGGGTTCTCTATTAAAATACCCATCATTAGAGCAGGGGGTTGGCAAAAAGTTGTAAACATTAGGAGCCAGCAAATGGAACCTCCATTGAGTTGTATGTAAAACAAAAGTTAGGAGCCAACACTAGGAATCAAGCCCTGCTTTAGAGTTATGTATCTATGTGGAATTCACACCCTACCATTAGCTGCCCCCATTACTTGCTGGGGGATTACCACCAACTACTAGGCCACAGACCAACTCTTCCCCCCCCCCCAATAAGAGTACTAGGTGCAAGTAATAGACCAACATATTTGTGGTTGGGGGTGCATTATTTAACCCAGTGCGTGTCTGATTTAAAGTCAGTAAAGGAAGCATTAGTTCTCCTGACTCAGTGGAGGAAAGTTACTGCACCCCCAGATGTAATAAGAGATCTTGGACTGACTAACAGACCATCATATTGGTGATGGTGGGGGTTGTTATTTAACCCCTCTGTGTGCCCCTGACTGATTCCAAGTCAGTAAAGCATTCATTAGCTCTCCTGACTCAGTAGAAAGTTACTGCACCCCCCAGATGTAATAAGAGCTCATCATATTAAGGGGGATTATTTAACCCCGTGTGTGCCACTGATTCCCAGTCAGTAAAGGAGTCTCTCCTGACTCAGTAGAAAGTTACTGCACCCCCCAGATGTAATAAGAGCGCATCATATTAAGGGGGATTATTTAACCCCGTGTGTGCCACTGATTCCCAGTCAGTAAAGGAGTCCCTGCGACCCCCTCATGTGATAAGAGACCCTGGGCCGGGTAGTGTCTAGGAATGGCATACTTTATGGAAGGGTAAACCTTAACCTAATGACCCTTCTCCCCCCCTAACTTTGCAGTACCTGGCGGGAGTGGGATTTGGGCTCGGGCTGTTTGAAGAAGGAGTCCGGCAGTTTCCTCATCCTCATGGGCAGGGTGTGGGGCACGTTAGCCGTTTTGGGGTTCATGACGGCATTGAAGAGCGCCTCCAGGTCGGTTTCGGAGTCCCCCCGGACATGGACGATCTGGTTCCCGGTGGGGTGGAGATCCTGAATGGAGGGGGAGGACTGCGGTCCGGTCTCCATGGCTCGGGGTGGGGTGGGGGGGGGGGGGGGAAGCGGGTGGGTAGCCGGGTATCACAGCGGAGAGTTAGTTTAGGGGGTCCCCCGCTAGTAATAGAAGGGAGAGGGTTTCCGATAGATCCTGAGGCGCCTCACGGTGCACGAGAGTCGTGTTCGTATGCCCGGGTCAGGGTGTCCCGCCGGTGAGACGTTGCGGACGGTCACGGGGACTCCTCGGCCGCGGCTCGCGCTCTCAAACTCCGGAGACAACAAGAAAAAAAACTTTCCTAACGTCCCGCTGGGAGCGCGACAAAACTTTTCCCTGGGCACGTGACCTAACCTTAAGCTCCGCCCACCAGCTGAGGGTTCCAGTGGGAAGAAGGGCGTGGCTTCCCAAGTCTTCCTGCAATCTCGGTATCTGACAGGATGCGTGGGAGGAGCGGTGTGGGCTCAGCCAGGAGTGGGGACTGAGCAGATAGGTAGGGGCATGAGGTGGTGGAACATGGAAGAGGCTCAATGGCGTGAAACATTGCAAAGTTGGAAGACTGGTCAAGACAGCTCGACTGGTGAATCCTCCAACCTGTGACATCATCAGAGTTACACGTTCAGCTCTTCATCCCTCTGAGGTTAATAAAATGAGCACCACTAAGTCTAGTAATAATAACATATATTAGCAGCTCTTCATCCCTCTGAGGTTAATAAAATGAGCACCACTAAGTCTAGTAATAATAACATATATTAGCAGCTCTTCATCCCTCTGAGGTTAATAAAATGAGCACCACTAAGTCTAGTAATAATAACATATATTAGCAGCTCTTCATCCCTCTGAGGTTAATAAAATGAGCACCAGTAAGTCTAGTAATAATAACATATATTAGCAGCTCTTCATCCCTCTGAGGTTAATAAAATGAGCACCAGTAAGTCTAGTAATAATAACATATATTAGCAGCTGTTCATCCTTCCAAGGTTAATAAAATGAGCACCACTAAGTCTAGTAATAATAACATATATTAGCAGCTCTTCATCCCTCTGAGGTTAATAAAATGAGCACCAGTAAGTCTAGTAATAATAACATATATTAGCAGCTCTTCATCCCTCTGAGGTTAATAAAATGAGCACCAGTAAGTCTAGTAATAATAACATATATTAGCAGCTCTTCATCCCTCTGAGGTTAATAAAATGAGCACCAGTAAGTCTAGTAATAATAACATATATTAGCAGCTCTTCATCCCTCTGAGGTTAATAAAATGAGCACCAGTAAGTCTAGTAATAATAACATATATTAGCAGCTCTTCATCCCTCTGAGGTTAATAAAATGAGCACCAGTAAGTATAGTAATAATAACATATATTAGCAGCTCTTCATCCTTCTGAGGTTAATACAATTAGAACCACTTAGTCTAGTAATATTAACATATATTAGCAGCTGTTCATCCTTCCAAGGTTAATAAAATGAGCACCAGTAATTCAATTAATAATAAGATATATTAGCAGCTCTTCATCCCTCTGAGGTTAATAAAATGAGCACCACTAAGTCTAGTAATAATAACATATATTATCAGCTCTTCATCCCTCTGAGGTTAATAAAATAAGCACCACTAAGTCTAGTAATATTAACACATATTAGCAGCTTTTCATCCTTCAGTGGTTAATAAAATGAGTACCATTAAGTCTAGTAATAATAACATATATTAGCAGCTCTTCATCCCTCTGAGGTTAATAAACATGAGCACCAGTAAGTATAGTAATAATAACATATATTAGCAGCTCTTCATCCCTCTGAGGTTAATAAAATGAGCACCAGTAAGTCTAGTAATAATAACATATATTAGCAGCTCTTCATCCCTCTGAGGTTAATAAAATGAGCACCAGTAAGTCTAGTAATAATAACATATATTAGCAGCTCTTCATCCCTCTGAGGTTAATAAAATGAGCACCAGTAAGTCTAGTAATAATAACATATATTAGCAGCTCTTCATCCCTCTGAGGTTAATAAAATGAGCACCAGTAAGTATAGTAATAATAACATATATTTGCAGCTCTTCATCCTTCCTTCTGAGGTTAATACAATTAGAACCACTTAGTCTAGTAATATTAACATATATTAGCAGCTGTTCATCCTTCCAAGGTTAATAAAATGAGCACCAGTAATTCAATTAATAATAAGATATATTAGCAGCTCTTCATCCCTCTGAGGTTAATAAAATGAGCACCACTAAGTCTAGTAATAATAACATATATTATCAGCTCTTCATCCCTCTGAGGTTAATAAAATAAGCACCACTAAGTCTAGTAATATTAACACATATTAGCAGCTTTTCATCCTTCAGTGGTTAATAAAATGAGTACCATTAAGTCTAGTAATAATAACATATATTAGCAGCTCTTCATCCCTCTGAGGTTAATAAAAATGAGCACCAGTAAGTATAGTAATAATAACATATATTAGCAGCTCTTCATCCCTCTGAGGTTAATAAAATGAGCACCAGTAAGTCTATTAATAATAACATATATTAGCAGCTCTTCATCCCTCTGAGGTTAATAAAATGAGCACCAGTAAGTCTAGTAATAATAACATATATTAGCAGCTCTTCATCCCTCTGAGGTTAATAAAATGAGCACCAGTAAGTATAGTAATAATAACATATATTAGCAGCTCTTCATCCTTCTGAGGTTAATACAATTAGAACCACTTAGTCTAGTAATATTAACATATATTAGCAGCTGTTCATCCTTCCAAGGTTAATAAAATGAGCACCAGTAAGTCAATTAATAATAAGATATATTAGCAGCTCTTCATCCCTCTGAGGTTAATAAAATGAGCACCACTAAGTCTAGTAATAATAACATATATTATCAGCTCTTCATCCCTCTGAGGTTAATAAAATAAGTACCACTAAGTCTAGTAATATTAACACATATTAGCAGCTTTTCATCCTTCAGTGGTTAATAAAATGAGTACCATTAAGTCTAGTAATAATAACATATATTAGCAGCTCTTCATCCCTCTGAGGTTAATAAAAATGAGCACCAGTAAGTATAGTAATAATAACATATATTAGCAGCTCTTCATCCCTCTGAGGTTAATAAAATAAGCACCACTAAGTCTAGTAATATTAATATATATTATCAGCTCTTCATCCCTCTGAGGTTAATAAAATGAGTGTCATTAAGTCTAGTAATAATAATATATATTATCAGCTCTTTATACTTCTGAGTTTAATAAAAATGAGTGCCATTAAGTCTAGTAATAAAAACATATATATTATCAGCTCTTCATCCCTCTGAGGTTAATAAAATGAGTACCATTAAATCTAGTAATAATAAAATACATTATCAGCGTTTCATCCTTCTGTGGTTAATAAAATTAGTACCATTTATTCTAGTAATAATACCATATATTATCAGCTTATCATTCCAAGTTTAATAAAAAGATTAGCATTAAGTCTAGTAATAATAATATATATTATCAGCTTTTCATCCTTCTGTGGTTAATAAAATGAGTAACCATTAAGTCTAGTAATAATACCATATATTATCAGCTCTTCATCCTTCTGAGGTTAATAAAATGAGTACCATTAAGTCTAGTAATAATAATATATATTATCAGCTCTTTATACTTCCGAGTTTAATAAAAATGAGTGCCATTAAGTCTAGTAATAAAAACATATATATTATCAGCTCTTCATCCCTCTGAGGTTAATAAAATGAGTACCATTAAATCTAGTAATAATAAAATACATTATCAGCGTTTCATCCTTCTGTGGTTAATAAAATTAGTACCATTTATTCTAGTAATAATACCATATATTATCAGCTTATCATTCCAAGTTTAATAAAAAAGATAAGCATTAAGTCTATTAATAATAATATATATTATCAGCTTTTCATCCTTCTGTTGTTAATAAAATGAGTACCATTAAGTCTAGTAATAATAATATATATTATCAGCTCTTTATACTTCCGAGTTTAATAAAAATGAGTGCCATTAAGTCTAGTAATAAAAACATATATATTATCAGCTCTTCATCCCTCTGAGGTTAATAAAATGAGTACCATTAAATCTAGTAATAATAAAATACATTATCAGCGTTTCATCCTTCTGTGGTTAATAAAATTAGTACCATTTATTCTAGTATTAATAACATATATTATCAGCTTATCATTCCAAGTTTAATAAAAAGATTAGCATTAAGTCTAGTAATAATAATATATATTATCAGCTTTTCATCCTTCTGTGGTTAATAAAATGAGTACCATTAAGTCTAGTAATAATACCATATATTATCAGCTCTTCATCCTTCTGTGGTTAATAAAATTAGTACCATTTATTCTAGTAATAATACCATATATTATCAGCTTATCATTCCAAGTTTAATAAAAAGATAAGCATTAAGTCTAGTAATAATAATATATATTATCAGCTTTTCATCCTTCTGTTGTTAATAAAATGAGTACCATTAAGTCTAGTAATAATAATATATATTATCAGCTCTTTATACTTCCGAGTTTAATAAAAATGAGTGCCATTAAGTCTAGTAATAAAAACATATATATTATCAGCTCTTCATCCCTCCGAGGTTAATAAAATGAGTACCATTAAATCTAGTAATAATAAAATATATTATCAGCTCTTTATACTTCCGAGTTTAATAAAAATGAGTGCCATTAAGTCTAGTAATAAAAACATATATATTATCAGCTCTTCATCCCTCTGAGGTTAATAAAATGAGTACCATTAAATCTAGTAATAATAAAATACATTATCAGCGTTTCATCCTTCTGTGGTTAATAAAATTAGTACCATTTATTCTAGTATTAATAACATATATTATCAGCTTATCATTCCAAGTTTAATAAAAAGATTAGCATTAAGTCTAGTAATAATAATATATATTATCAGCTTTTCATCCTTCTGTTGTTAATAAAATGAGTACCATTAAGTCTAGTAATAATAATATATATTATCAGCTCTTTATACTTCCGAGTTTAATAAAAATGAGTGCCATTAAGTCTAGTAATAAAAACATATATATTATCAGCTCTTCATCCCTCTGAGGTTAATAAAATGAGTACCATTAAATCTAGTAATAATAAAATACATTATCAGCGTTTCATCCTTCTGTGGTTAACAAAATTAGTACCATTTATTCTAGTATTAATAACATATATTATCAGCTTATCATTCCAAGTTTAATAAAAAGATTAGCATTAAGTCTAGTAATAATAATATATATTATCAGCTTTTCATCCTTCTGTGGTTAATAAAATGAGTACCATTAAGTCTAGTAATAATACCATATATTATCAGCTCTTCATCCTTCTGAGGTTAATAAAATGAGTACCATTAAGTCTAGTAATAATAATATATATTATCACTCTTTATACTTTTGAGTTTAGTAAAAAAGAGTACTATTAAGTCTAATAATAATAAGATAAATTATCAGCACTTCGTCCTTCTCAGTTTCTGCATGCAACAATGTATAAAAAAAGTGCAGAAATGTGGCTAAAAATGCTCTGAAAATCTCCGCAGGTATAAAAAGTGTTGGAATGTATGCAGTTAGGTACAGTTACATGTATCATCCATTCATGCTTATAAAGTTTATCAAATGCATACCCCCATCTCAACTGTCCCGATATGGGGCTGCCGGTCGCAACTTCACTCTCCAGTATTTGGGAAACCCAAGAGTGTTGTGCATGCTCAGCAGCGCTGTCACTCTCTCTCTCTCAAGCCACACCCCCTGGTGTCCCGCATCACCTGTGAGACATCTTGGAAGTTTTCAAGTGAGTACCGCTTGATAATAACTTTGAGAGTGTACGCTAAAATGGAATTGAGGAAAATGTTATATAAAACTTATTGTTGATATTATTTAGTAGTTAGTGCAGCGTTTTCCAACAGTCCCAATTTTCAGAGGCAATCCCGTTGACTGGCTTTTCGGGACAGAGGTTGAGCTCTTGGGACTTGGGACTGCAATCCAGCAGACTGGTTTGCGCATGCACGGCATTATGCGCATGCACAGTTGCCCTGTCAGTTGGAGTGACAGCGCCTACTGAGCATGTATGGTAGCATTAACACGCTACCTCCCAAGCTCCGCCCCCGCGTCCCGATTTGCCAGTGGCAAGAGTTGGGAGGTGTGCTGTCTGGCCAACTGAAGGATTACGCGACAGAAATGAGGGAATTGTTTATTTGAACAGGAAAAAAACAGCGCAGTACTCCTTAGATAAACGGGTCACGCCACACCAAAAGCCAAAAAACTATTTATTATGAAAAATATATAAAAAGCTTGGCACAGCGGGGGTACAAAAAAAATAGAACACTGATGTGAGCAGCAGCTTACGCATTTCGCACAAAGCTGTGTGTAATAATAGGTTTTTTTTGTCATTGTGGAGAAACCATTTTAAAACTTGTTTTGGTTACAAGAAATAAGGTGGCTCTTGAGGTTCCCCAATGGCTAGTTTACCACTTTGCTAACCTTAGACAGTTTGGCCAAGAATCCAAGTGACTATTGTACCTGAAGGCCACATGGGACCTGTTAACCAGTAAAAGCCCAGGAAGATACCAATTTAAGGTTGAGTTCTATTCTAAGAGTTTGAGTCTTAGGGTAGAGGGAGAGAAGGAAGAGTCTCAGTGCAGGGCTTGACAAATGTATCTGAGTTTTAGGAGCCAGCTAAAAAATCTAGGAGCCAGACAGAGGTGGGAAGGGGGGGATGTTTCCGTTGCAGCCCGGTGGCACAGAGCAGCTTCCCTGCTATGCTCCCAGGTGATCATCTATAACGCGGTGCGCGAGGGGGCGGAGCAGGAAGTCTGTGCAGCTGGTGCACTCACTCTGCTCCCTCGTGCACCGCTGCTGCAAAAAAGAAAAGGGAAAAAAACGATCAAATTGCCGAGGGCACCACCCGGGGCTCGCGTTACTCGGGCGCCAGGTCTTATTTCCTGGTCGCCATGGCGACCTGGCGTCCGGGGTTTGTCAAGCCCTGTCTCAGTGAGATAGTGTTAGGACCCAGACAATATTTTTGTGGTAAGCCAATAAAAAATTGGGGGGCATGTATTTAATTACGGTAATTTAATATTAAAAAATCATGTTGTTTTTTTTTATTACATGAATGAATTTTATCACACTTCATGCCAGGTCTTCTGCTACCCAATGATTTCTACATGAGGAATTTGGCTATATGCGTACTAGCCGAGGTCCTTCCAAAATGGCCCTGAAATAAGCCAAAGTCCTCTCTATAGTTCCAAGGCTACCACGTTCTTTTGGTGCATTTTGGCATAATTTGGTGACGGCAGATATCGGTGTGGGAATTGCGGACTTATTCAGAGGCACATCGGAGCTACCTGAGGAGCACGAAATCCAGGTACCAATGTGCCACCGGTGTGATCCGAATAAATATTATCATATGTGATTGCAGTGCCGGGATTGGGTTGATTTTTTATATATATATATATATATATATATATATAAGACAAACTCAGGTTCCCGGGCATTCAGCCACGGTGGCCCCCATCCTGGAACTCCTCATTATAGACCTTTAAAAGAAATCTAAAGCCCCCCCTCTTTTACTAGACATTCAGTCAGTTCACCTGACAATCAGAAACTATGAACTTTTATGTCTGTTTATATATTTGTATTTAGATATTTGTAAAGCGCTTTGAGTTTCACAGGGAGAAATCCGATATAAAAATCACAAATTATTATTTTTATTATAATTGTCTGGGTGAAATTTGGCTAACACCGTGCATGATGTTTTATTTTATATTGACAGAATTGCAAGCACATGAATAAATACAGAGAATATGATTCAAATATGTCTGTGCTGTCTCCAATTTATGACATCACCTTTTGGCTTGGCATTCAAATTACACATTTGCTATTGCAAGTAGTTAATTTGCATACCAAGCCACTAGTTCATAAATATGAGACACCACTGTACATAAATTGTTCTTAACTTGTGCATTTGCTTGCAATGATGTTAACACAGGGCTCGACAAACCCCGGGCGCCAGGTCGCCAAATTGAGCCTGGCACCCGGGTGCCGTTACCCTAATGTTCCCCTTGCCGCTGCTATCCGTTTTTTGCAGCGCGAGGGGGGAAGTCTGTGCGTATTGCACAGACTGCAAGCTCCGCCCCCTCGCGCAACGCGTCTGTGAGTGCTGGGTGTCGTCACGTGACAACCCAGCACTCAGCCGAAAGAGCCATGAGGATCAGCTGCAGCACGAATGTTCCCCCTGCCCTGCAATGAGGTAAGGCAGCAGGGAGGGGGAACATTCGTGCTGCAGTCGATCTTCATTGCTCTTTCGGCCGAGTGCTGGGTTGTCAAGAGACGACCCCCAGCACTCAGAAGTTAAAAAAGGAAAAAAAACAAAAACCTGTGTATGTGTGTGGTGTATATGTGTAAGGTGTATGTGAAGTAGGTGTGTGTGTGTGTATATGTGAAGTTGGGAGGTTATATATGTGAAGTTGGGGGGTTATATATGTGAAGTTGGGGGGTTATATATGTGAAGTTGGGGGGGTGTATATGTGAAGTGGGGGAGTGTATATGTAAAGTGGGGGAGTGTATATGTGAAGTGGGTTGGTGTGTGTGGTGTATTTGTGAAGTGGGTTGGTGTGTGTGTGTGTGTGTGTGGTGTATATGTGAAGTGGGTTGGTGTGTGTGTGTGGTGTATATGTGAAGTGGGTTGGTGTGTGTGTGGTGTATATGTGAAGTGGGTTGGTGTGTGTGTGTGGTGTATATGTGAAGTGGGTTGGTGTGTGTGTGGTGTATATGTGAAGTGGGTTGGTGTGTGGTGTATATGTGAAGTGGGTTGGTGTGTGTGTGGTGTATATGTGAAGTGGGTTGGTGTGTGGTGTATATGTGAAGTGGGTTGATGTGTGTGTGTATATGTGAAGTGGGTTGGTGTGTGTGTGTGGTGTATATGTGAAGTGGGTTGGTGTGTGTGTGGTGTATATGTGAAGTGGGTTGGTGTGTGGTGTATATGTGAAGTGGGTTGATGTGTGTGTGTATATGTGAAGTGGGTTGGTGTGTGTGTGGTGTATATGTGAAGTGGGTTGATGTGTGTGTGTATATGTGAAGTGGGTTGGTGTGTGTGTGTGGTGTATATGTGAAGTGGGTTGGTGTGTGTGTGGTGTATATGTGAAGTGGGTTGGTGTGTGTGTGGTGTATATGTGAAGTGGGTTGGTGTGTGTGTGTGGTGTATATGTGAAGTGGGTTGGTGTGTGTGTGGTGTATATGTGAAGTGGGTTGGTGTGTGTGTGTATATGGGAAGTGGGTTGATGTGTGTGTGTATATGTGAAGTGGGTTGGTGTGTGTGTGTGGTGTATATGTGAAGTGGGTTGGTGTGTGTGTGGTGTATATGTGAAGTGGGTTGGTGTGTGTGTGTATATGGGAAGTGGGTTGATGTGTGTGTATATGTGAAGTGGGTTGGTGTGTGTGTGTGGTGTATATGTGAAGTGGGTTGGTGTGTGTGTTTATGAATTGCGTATATGTTGTGTCTGGCTCCTAAAATTTTTTGCTGGCTCCTAGAATCAAATTAAATTTGTCAAGCCCTGTATTAACACAATGCATAGATTATCTTTTAGTCTCTTCATTTGCGTTATAAGCAGTGTTAAGGTGACAAGGACACTTTAAATGAAAACATACCTAGAAAATGTATTTCTTTGACTTGTTGGAAACACTATTATTATTTTGGCAGACGTTGGGTTGAGAGTAGGTTTGAAAAATTCTGTCTACTGTTATTTCTGATTTTATAGAGGGACAGGGTAGTGTGTCACAGGCCCATAATCCTGTCTGAACCTAAAGTTAGACTTTATGAACTATATTATTACCTTGTTTAATTAATGAGATGTGCATTCTCTTTATAAATTGTTATATAGCTGTAGATGTTATGTATCACTTTAGATGTTATACTATATTTTTCCCCAATTTAAATTAATTTATTTATGAAATACACCTCCCTTTTTTTTTTGGTAATACACCGAAAACAGCTTACTATGTCCTCAGTATGAAATGCCAGATTACGCAATTTTACAAATCCTAAAATAGAAAATAACTATTTTACCGTCAGGTGAATGGAGAATGTTATATTAGGTGTTAAGGCATTAATAACAGTGGGTGTGTGTACAGGGCAGATGGGTCCAAGTAGTGGGTGTCTGGCTCTGACTGTAACATCATTATTTCCCTGGATATGTCCTATATATATATCCTGTTTGTCTATGGCATTAATAAAGCACTTTTTTGGTTTAATTACCTTTGGAGAGTGGAGCGGACAATCTTTTTTCTGCTTCCAACAGCAAAAACACCTGACCCTGCCATTGCAATACATGGGTGTCCATGCTTTAGAAATGACCGAGCAAAGAGAGGGGGAGGCATTGTTATTTACATTGAAGTTCCCCCCTTTACAGAACTGTAGATCCTCTGCCACCTTTGATTTCCTTTCTAGTACAATTGAGATCCCGTTCAGTAAACCGACAGTTGTGCCTGGAATCTACTGTCCACCTAGTTCTCCAGTAGATTCCCTTTCCAACATAGCCCTAACTTGCTTAGTAAAACTGTAGCTCAAAACTAAAAAAATGAACTATGGCAGGCTTTCTCCATACCAGTTTCAGTGACCACTGCCTAGTGTTCTGTGTGAGCAAAATAAAAGTCCTCTCCTAATATAAAAATCACCAGGTATTTCAAGATTAAATATCCTTTCTAAATGATCTCAAGAAGCACTCATGGCACAGGTTAAGCCTAATCCCGGGGGTCTAGGACACTTCCGCGCTGCATCTTCATTGCTGACAGTTCAGCGGGGCAGTTAGAACGCTGAACTGTCAGCAATGAAGAATAACGCGGCCGTTTCATCGCGGCCGCGGCTATGTAAGAGCTGACAGTTCAGCGCTGAACTGTCAGCTCTTACAAATGTACAAGTAAAACGAAAATACCCCCCTAATAAATGATTCCCCAATACTAACACTAAACCCCAATACTAACTCTAAAATTAACTCAATACAAAAATGAACCCCCTGAACCCTAATACTAACCCCCGACCCCTAATACTAACCCCCTAGCCCTAATACTAAAATTAACCCCCTAAACCCTAATACTAACCCCTGACCCCTAATACTAACCCTCGAGCCCTAATACTAAAATTAACCCCCTAAACCCTAATACTAACCCCCGACCCCTAATACTAACCCCGAGCCCTAATACTAAAATTAACCCCCTAAACCCTAATACTAACCCTAATACTAACCCCCGAGCCCTAATACTAACCCCCGAGCCCTAATACTAAAATTAACCCCCTAAATCCTAATACTAACCCCCGACCCCTAATACTAACCCCCGAGCCCTAATACTAAAATTAACCCCCTAAACCCTAATACTAACCCTAATACTAACCCCCGACACCTAATACTAACCCCCGAGCCCTAATACTAAAATTAACCCCCTAAACCCTAATACTAACCCTAATACTAACCCCCGAGCCCTAATACTAAAATTAACCCCCTTAACCCTAATTCTAACCCCCTAAACCCTAATTTTAACCAAAGTAAAATAGCTAAAATACTTACCTTTAGCGATGAAATGTCCCGCGATGAAATCTCCAGCGACGATCTGTCTTGCTGTGTAGAGTCGGCGGAAGCAGCCGCGATGAAGAGTCCTATCCCCAATACCGGATCTAATCTGTGCAGTTGAATATGTTCAGTCTTACTTCTTGCAAGTTTGGAATTTGCATCTGCCTTGGGTTACAGCCGCTGACTCAAATGTACCTCATTGTGGTCAAAGTGGACACATACCTACACATTTGAAGACTGTAAGAGTAGTACCTATCCATAAAAGTGATAGTAATACTTTGGTATCTAACTATCGTCCGATATCATTGCTCCCTGTATTGGCAAAAATCTTGGAAAAAAGGAATCCCCAGGAACTTATGTGAGTTTTACCACATCAATCAGCTGCCCTCTTAAAAAATGTTTAATGGCACCCAAGCTGGCATGGAGTGAAGAGACCTAACTGGAGATATTTTCCTTGATTTTGCTGAGGCCTTTGACACAGTAGACCATGTCTACGTGTGGGGTACCCCAAGGCTCCATACTCGACCCCCTACTATTTGCATTATTCATAGATGATCTGACTGACGTCTACAAAGCCTCAACTGTACACGAGTACACAGATGGCTTCAAAATCCATACTAGCAAACCAATTCTACCACAGCTTGAAGCTGTGCTTCAAGACCAGTTCATGGGGTAGAAACATGGATCAAAGATAAAAAAAAAAAATTACAAACCCTGACAAAACTGTCACAATGCTCTTTGGAACAGTAGCTAAATTACATAAAGTACTAAATTCCCATCTATGCATCATAACAAAATTCAATTGCACTCTGACTGCAGTCTGATCTTTCAAATATCTAGGTATATTGCTAGACCCCAATCTATCTTTTGGCCTCTACTGTAACAATGTAATTCTAATGGACCCAGGCCATACTTGAAAACAAGGGAACACTTAATGTATCCTTCTTGGAAAAATACTTTATACATAATAAATAAATATATATAACAAACCATGGGAAAAGTACAATAAAGGTATAGAATGAAATAATGATACTTAGGGAACACCTTGGGTAAAAGTGTAACATCACCACCAGAAAAACATACAAAGGGAAAAAATGGGGAAGACAAAAATCTAAATTTTAAAAATAAAAATAAATCTAAAAAATGTAAATATAAATAAAAAATATATAATAAAAATAGATAAATATATAAAAGTTAATGAAAATAAATATGAAAAAGGTGAAAAATTAAAAAATTATAAAAAGAAAATATAAATAATAGATGAAAATGAAAATAAATGTAAGTATGAAATATTAGTAAGTAAAATAAACTGAGAGTAAAATTAACAATAGAGTAAAAAAAAATATGATAAGTATAAAAAATATAATGAGATTGAATGGATGATAATAAGATGAACTCCCATATGTGCCGACCCAGTGGTCTATATGCACATAGCATATACTACCCTATATCTTTAGTCTGATTAAGGGTATGTTTCTGGATGTCAGTACAGATATCATTTGTAAATATAAAGAAATTAAGGTGTAGCTGGGTGGTGCACGAGCTGCAACCTGTAGCCTGTCTGCCAATGACCCCTAGAAAAACATACAGAGTGACAGAGCGCTAAAGTGCAAGGATAAAGTGCAATCGATATATATAACCTGGTATAAATCCAGAGGGATATGCTTATGTTCCTTAGACAGAAAATACCATGGTGCAGTATGTTTAAATAGGTTTGGAGTGTATGGTGATCAAGCTGGTCTTTAGCAATTTATTATTCTGGTCACCTGCAAATGATGGAAATCCAAAGCATATAAGTATAGCATTTAATAACAAAGTGAATGAAAATACCTTACACTTAGATATCAGGTGTAGCAAGAAATATACAAACATGACCGGCCAGCAGAGTGTATTTCAAAGCTGGTGGTATCACTCCCGCAAAAGCAGCCCGGTTACGCGTTTCGCCTCTATTTGAGTCTTCCTCAGAACGTGGCTGAAACTGCTGCGCTGAACTGTCAGCAGTGAAGTGGCAGCGATGAAACGTACCAGACCCTCTGAATCTGCCTTAATTTCTAAGGTTATGGTTGTTATCAATATGTTTATTTTTAATACACACATATATATATATATATATTTTTTTTTTATTATTATTATTGCACAATTTGGTGCTTTGAGGTTCTGTGGGTCATCTTTGCACAGTGGTTTATCATTTGTTTTTTTTCTACCATTTAAAGACCTCATTTTAGATATCTTCAAACTACATTCTATTTTCCAATTTTTCTCCCCTAAATCTCTTGGTGTTCCCCATTATTATATTATTTTTTTTATATAGCTCCAGTCTTCCCCATCCTCCATTTACTGTCAGTATGTATACCAAACCAGGTCTAATACAGACATTGAACATATTTTTATGGACAGTATTATTTATTTACAATATTTTTTCATGTTTATTTTCATTTTTCTATTTCCATATATTTTTATTTCTATTTTCGTCTTTAGGTTTTCTATTTATTTTTATTTTGAAATTTAGATTTTTATGTTTTCTCCCTTTTTCTCTCGTGGTTACTTTACACTTTTTGCTGACGTGTTTTCTATGTATCACTGTTTCATTCTTCATCTTTATTGTACTATTCCCGTGTTTCCCATGCATTATTACAAACGAGGGGTGGTATAAATGGGCACTCATGAAATAGTCCTTCACCAGGTTATCATTCAAGGACTATCTATTCATAGATGGACTTTGTGCCTTTTTTACCACTACTACTAACTGCGTTGTTTACTGGGTCAGTTGAATATCGCAGGTCATACCCTGCTCTTGTGTTTTTATTAGTGTATACATAGACAGTGGTACAGTGAGGTCCCTAATCCACTTATAGTTAACCAAGAGGTAGCGTCACAAGAGTTCTTTAATAGACTGGGTATCATGGTAACGCAAGGTCACAATTAATATCTTCATCTACTGTTAACTATAGTTCCCATGAGATTCAGAATAGCACTATTAGCAAAGGCTTATGTGTCAAGCTGGGTGTATCGCTCAGTCCTCTAGGGTTCACAGAGGGTCAGTGTTTGGAGATATCCCTAGCAGAAGAATTAACTGAAATCTCCAATTAATAGATTAGGCCCATTCCATAGACAAATCCTTAGCTGGGTCTTGTCTTTCTGATCTTTTCTTGGTAACCCTGGAGGATACAAGTTTGTGTTCCCCTAATGCAAATGTGGATGTAAATGCAGACATGTTTACATTTACTGTCTTACACCCAAGCAAATAATTGATATCCCTGTTTACCAATTGATTAAACTACAAGATACAGATCTCTCTGTGAACACCCCTCTCCCCTGCCATGGGTATTGAGTTGTACAGTTCCCTGGTGGAATGCATGTGTGTATGTATTACACAGGCATTGTCTGTTTCTTCATTTTAATTAGAAGAGATGCACAAGTAAGAGCTGTTTGGTTTTTTTTTTAGTCTGTTAAAAGCCCTTTGAGCTGCAGGAGCTGATTTTGTGGGGTTGGTACCTCTCACTGAGAGCAGTGATTGGAGACCTGTGCTCAGTATAAATACACAGATTCCTTGACAGTGATTGGCTCTAAGTTGATTCCATCAATATTTGGTATCAGTGTCTTGAACCTAGACCTATTTCCTATGAAGGTTTGGTGTTTTGGTTGAATTTCTGATTATTTTCGGTATTTCTGGTCTATTTTTGTTCTCACGAAATCCCCCATAGGATGTCATTTTGAGGCTACCACTTTGGCTCGGTGTACTTCAGACATGTTTTGGCTGCATTCGGTTTTAGCAGATATTGGTGTGGAATAGCCTATGATTTCCAAACTGCAAATGGATTCAGAGGCACAATGAATGTCGAGCTACCCATGTAGACCCTTTTCAGGGCTGATTATCGGTGCATACTGAGTTGACCCTATAAAACAAGCAATTTAAAAAGCAAGAATAAATAAAACCGAAGAAGCTTTGATTGTATGAGCTCTGATATGAATAATGCTCAAGACGGTAACAATTGTAATTTTGTAAATTCTTGAAAGTATTTCGTTTGCCATTGTTTAATTCACCCGTTGTAAATTGATAATGAATTCTTGATCAACCCATTTTTTTTGAGGGACACAAATAACTTTTACATGCTACCCTGAAAAATATATAATCCATGTGTGTTCAGAGGGAAATCAATGAATTCATTAAGCTAGCTTCTATGTGATCCCTTACTTGATTAATGAATTTGTCCTTATAGACACACGTTCTACATTCTACATTTAAAGTTATATACACACTGCAAAGAAACTGGCTGACCAGCAGCCCTAGGCAGTGTACCTGGTGTGTAACTATAGTTATCATCTGAGATACTTTTATTGTTGTATTTTTGAGACACTTTGATTTTTTTTTTCCTGCCAGACTAAATGTTGTGGAGCTGAGACAATGGACCAGTAGAAGCTGCAAAGCTGATATTTGGGAGCCAATAAAAATATTTTGAATAGATATACACACATTTTATATATCCATAGTTTTGTTTTCAATTATTGAACTGTAATATGCATTACAAAAAGGTAGGCATTTTTCAAGTTGGATGGTCCTTTAATTACTTATTATAGAACTCTATATCCCTTTCAACCAGGTGAAAACAACTGTAATAAATAGCGTTAAATAAGTACTAAAAAGAATAGGCATTGTGATTTCTCTTGTTTTCAGTAACTATGTCATTACTTTGTATTTTGGGCAGTACCAGGTAAGCTATACTGTCTATAGGTTCTTCCCAAATCACATCCCTGGGAAAGATAAACATATTGCAACTGACCCCTTTCTTTACCAGGGAAGCTGATATAAAGGGCCGGGTGACACTGGAAATAGGATGGTCAGATAAACATTCCAAAGCAGTGATCTTCTGCAAGCTGAGTCAATATCCTAGTTAAGACACACACACACCTTACAATTTATTTGCCTTGGGATAAGATTTCAGGAGAACTCATTCAAGCGGCACTGATTATTTAACCATGGTGTCTTTCGGATATCCCATCTCCCATGCAGGGTGCCTGGAATCTGCCTCCCCTGAACACAAATCCTTTTGCTCTGTACAAGTAGCATTTTTATTGCACTAAAGCTCTATCTGTTTACCATGGGTAAACAAGGCAAACAATCAGGGAAAAGAAAAAAACAACAACTGTGTGTTGTAAATGTTCTCTGCAGCATGCCTGGTAAACTTCTCAATGCTTCCTGGTTCCAAAATAAATAACAATAAAGATGTGAATATTCCCAAATAAATCATCAATTAAAGGGACTGTATCACCTAAACATTACTTATACCGTGTAGAGAACAAAAACTAATGGATAAACATTTAAAATAAACTAGTTGCTTATGGGTCCACTCCACCTGAATAGTATTTTTTTAATGCTAGAACATATTGCTTTGAAGGATAACTGTAGGAAAAAAAGTGTACTTTTTTTTAAGTTGAAAGATTACATTAAGTGTAGACATATAAATAGAGAAGTATTATTGAAAGAATCCAAATAAAGAACCTTATTGAGCCCTCTTTGCATGTACAGCTGAGGAGGAAGGAGGACATATTTAGAATCTTGGGTCAGATCTTTGTGTCCGATGAAGGAGGTTTTGACCCAAGATTCTAAACATGTCCACCCCCTGATAGAAATATACAGAGCAAAGAGGGCTCAATAAGATACTTTTTTTTTTAAATTCTTCAATTAAAGAATTTCTGTTTAAAATGTCTACACTTGATACCATCTTTCAATTAAACATTATTTTATTTTGCCTACATTTGTCCTTTAAAGGGATATTTAGAAATTAAGTGTCTCCATCACTGGATGCCCTGCACTAATCCACTTTATATTAAGGGATTCTGTCATTCTTGTTTTTTGTTTGTTTGCTTCACTTAATCTTCTTTTTGGAATTATAATTTAACTTTTATTATTACATCATAACAGTTTGCATTCATTATTTGAAATGTTTAAATATTTGAATAAATATTATTATTTTAACATTATAATACAAGTCACAATACTTTGTAGGAGGTCTTTATTGAAACATTAGACACTCCTTGCAAACAAAGAATCAGATTAGCCTCTCAGGATACTCCATTGTATTGTCACCAATTACTCCACAACAGAGACCCAATTGGCTAGAAAGATCTTACTACTTTTCATCCTTTGTTACAAACTCATCCCCTAGGGATGACTTGAGTGATGGCAAACAGTTTAGTTTTATTGCATATTGGTAATATGGTAGATCAATATATGAGTTTCCATGTATTTGTATTATTTATTTTCTGTTAACCCCTAAAAATAAACCTGTAAAATTTTTTTTTTAAAAAGATACTAAAAAAATACTTTGTATTGCTTATTGGGAAATATAGGGTTAAACTGATAGCCATTTACATTAAACTTTATATTCCACCTGTGTGTCCAATATAGAAGCACAAGTGAAATGTTCGTTTTTTCTATTGTTAGGATGACCGACAGCTGCCATGCCATCTGATCCACAACCAGCTAGCCCCTCGTTTTTGCATGGGATCAGATCAGCAGTGGGGACCTTAACTAGACCCATCCAAAATCGAGGGTCTCTCGCTCTGCTAGCAGTGAGAGACCCTCGCATTCAGCAGTCGGAGCGGGACTGTGAGACAAACAGATCTATTAAGACACACGACGGCTTTACACCACATTAGCAGGACATGTTTTTTTTTTTCAACCCTTGATGCCTTCAAGGAAGCAAGGGTTAAAAAAGTGCAGTGTTCCTTTAAAAGAAGAAAAACTACCACAACAAGATAGGACAAAGTTCTTAAATTAGAAGTGCAAAGGTTTAAAAGTAACATTAGGAAGTATTACTTTACTGAGAGGGTAGTGGATGTATGGAATAGCCTTCCAGCGGAAGGTGTAGAGAGTAATACAGTGAAGGAGTTTAAGCATGCGTGGGATAGGCACAAGGCTATCCTAGTCATCAAGTTGACTATCCTCGGGTAAAGCTGCCAATTTAATTTTTCCTCTTATCCTTATAAGCCGGTGACAGAGACAGGCGGATAAAATGGACTGTTTGATTGATGAGCGCTAAGTCATTCACGCACTCACATGGAAAGAGCATCGCAACTCATTTTGAAAGAAACCAAAACAGCCAATTGTTTGCTTTTTGAGCAGGATTACATTTGCTCCAAGCAACATTCCTGAGACCAGAACAAGCTCTCCGTTCATGATCCTGCTGCAGTGGCCAATTGATCATTTCCAGGGGGTGAACTGATGTTGCATGGTCTGTAATCACAGCCAGACTACAGTGGGATAAGGGAAGCTGGAGGACTGAAGGTTCTAAAGGAGCAGTTCCACCTATAGGGTCCCACAAATATTTGTTAGATAAGTAAAGAAAAATAAACACATCTGTCTCCTCCCTTTCTTTCTTTAACACTTCCTATCGGCCAATAAACTGCAAATAAAGTTGCTATAGTAACAATCTCTTCTTATTGGATGTCACTGAATTTATAAGCCCCGGTGTAGTTACTTGCAATGTAAAACTACAGGCGAACAGCAATTTGTTTTACGAAAAAAATAAGTACATTTCACACATATTAACTGTACGTCCAATGTAGAGAAAATTAGCTAGGTGAAACCGGCCGTTTAAAGGGATAATGCGGCTTGATAAAAACATACTGATTAACTGATAATGATTTATCCATATTCATTTAAAAAACACATTCACCATTTCCTTCTTTGTATTTGTACCCTACTTACCACATTTAAACATGAACTCAGCACATGACGGTGCTTTGAGGCCATGGAAATATGTAATAATTATATATATATTTTACCCCTATAAATATGATGTAGCAGGACACTGAAATGATGAACTAAAAGTCAAGTCCAACCCTTGTAGCCAGTGGTGTATCTTGATTTTGTGCTGCCCTAGGCAGACAAAATCCGGGCACCCCCCTACCCAAGCTGCACACCCACGTTACACACCTAAGACATGCCCCATCATTCAGACTCACATCAAGCTCACACTCCCATCACACTCAGTCACACACACTGTCTCCCATCACACACACTCTTTAAAGGGCCGGATTTTTTTTATTTTTCAGTGCTGGGGGGCGCTGCCGCCCCCCAAAATTTGCCACCATAGGCATCCGCCTAGGATGCCTCGCGGTAAATACAGCACTGCTTGTAGCTATCTTTCTTCCTGCTGTTGAACCAAAAAGGCAAACCCCCCCAAATTTAGGAATTTAAAATTTTGCCACAGAAGATAAATACTTCTTTACTACAAAAAGGCAATCAGATTACTCCCTGCATGAATAAGCTCTAAGTATTAATCTATCATTTATAGCTCTATATGTTGTGCTTTCTTGGCAGTGAATTGCATATCTTTATTGTCCTTATTGTAAAGAATCCCTTCCTTTGCTCTGTATGAAATCTTTGCTCTTCCAGTCTCAGGGGGTGACCTCTTGTTCTTTGTACATTTATAGTAATGATCAGGTCACTGGGGAGCTCTTTATATTGCCCCTGTATATACATATGTAACATTATAATATCTTGTCAAAGATGCAGGGTTTTTTTTAGCATTTATAAATTCAACCTTTCTAGTGTCTCTTCATAACTATTTTCCAATCCCCTTCTTAATTTTGTAGCCCTCCTTTGCACACTTTCTAGTTCCATAATGTCCTTTTTAAGGACTTGTGTCCAAAATTGTACAACATTCAAGGTGAGGTCTTACCATTGACTTGTAAATAGGTATCATGATATCCTCCTCCTGTAAATCAGTACCCCATTTGATACATTGCAGCTGTTGACTGACATTGCATACTGTTGCCAAATCTGTTGTCTACAGTTATTCCTAAATTCCCCCCACTAGTATTTTACCATTTTAAGTATATGTTGCATTGTTATTATTTTTCCCCAAATGCAAAATTTTACATATGGCTATATTCAACCTCATTTATCACTTGCCCCAAATGTGTCTAAATCCTCTTGCAGAGAATAAACATCAAGATTAGACTTCATTAATTGTGTGTCATCAGCAAACACTAATACATGGCACTCAATACAACTTGGGAGAGCATTAATAAACAAATTAAGAAGAGGGTCCAGAAAAGACCCCTGAGATACTGCACTTTCACAATAATAATATTATGAAAATAATAATTAAAATAATAATTAGAATAATATTAATAATTTCATCCAGTTTCAGATATTTCCATTTACAGTAACTCTCTGCATTCTCCCTTTTAGCCAGTTTTCAATTCAAATATATACATTTGACTCAAATCCTTTTTTTGTCAATTTGTAGCGTAACCTTTTGTGCAGAAAAATGCTTTAGCAAAGTCTAGATAAATTGCATCCACTGCCACACCCAGATCTATATTTTGACTGACTTCTTCATGCTATTAAGTAGGTTTGACAAGATCTGTCTTTCACAAAAATATGCTGACTCCTAATAATTATATTCTGATTCAAGATGTATTCTTGAATGTGCAGTATACCTTTAGCAACATTAAAAATAACATTCCCACTACAGGTGGCAAGCTCACTGGTCTGTAATTGCCTGGGTGAGATTTTTTATCCCTTTTTAATTATGGGCGACACAGCTGCCTTATGCCAATAAATTGGTACTATTCATGAACTGAGAGATACATCAGCTGAGGCTGTTGGGAGTTGTTGCTGCTCCTGGTCAAAACACATGTTTGAGACTTTTATGGTGTGGAACTGAAATTAGAAATTAACAATTCTCTTTTAGTAGTATATTCATAGCCAGGATCCTTCCTGACTATATGATATGGAGCAGGGCTCTCTCTGCCTTATGCTTTGGTTTGTCTCCATTCCATATTTAAAGACATTTCAATATAATGTAATTGCAAGAGGAATCTTTTAATTCTCCAAAAGGTTTCATAAGGTGACCGGCTATATGTAAAACCGCGCACATAGAACAGTGAAGCACACAACAAAGATTAGTTACAACTGACTATGCTCAAGTAACAATAGAATTCTTTGCAATTCTTTGCAATATTATAAATACATATGTGCATGTACACTCGCTGAGGCATAGCCAACCATTCATTTATGTGCACAGTGAATTGATCGCTTTGTATCTAACCATATTTATTCATTATATGTATGAATTGTTTTTATGCGGCATTGTATGTATATATTTTGGATTGGCATTAAGCTACCAAGGACTTTTTTATATATGCCTAATTTATTGCACAGTATATGGTTTTTATTAAACACATTTAATAACAAACACATAAAAGGTCAATTCTCCACTAAAAGCTTTATTTTAGTTTAATCACAATATTTGTCTTTTTATGCACACATATATACACTGATTATTTGTTTAATTAACTAAGATTTTTTTCAGTTTTCTCCTTTCCACCCTTTTCTAAATTTACCTGACCTTTATGTTGATTGGTCTGGACATGTTTAAATACCTTGGTTGTCACTATTTTATTTCACTTATGATTAAGCCGGTGTTCACGCGAAACGCGTCAAGTTTTTTCCCTCCGTCTACTGCGGTTATATCCATCACCATTTTTGTGCCATTAAAATCATCACGGATTTATCACCAAAGATCCTGAGTGCGGATTCTTCCTTTTTTCTCTATTTCAATTTGTTGGTCTTTAAAACGCTGGGTTAGGGTGGGAAGCCAGCACCTGGTTCTCACAAGCAGCTGAAACACCCTTGCAGTGCTGGAGAGGCACTGTACTAGGGCGGTGGAGCCCGGACCCTCTCCCCTTGTCTTAGGGGTTATCTCTGTTTATTTGTAAAGGTAAATTTCGGGTCAAAACTAAAAGTGGAACAATAAACAGAGAGATCAATGGAACATCCCTGCTGATAGTTCCACTTCTATAATGTTCAGAGAATACCTCTTTCTACATAATCCTCATGTAAGGTGCAGCATGATAGTACTGCAGCACCAACCACCAGGTCCACACACCTCTTTAGACATCAGTCACCACTCAAAGGACACCTAATAAGCAATGTTTTTTGCTTTGTGTAGATGAACAATTAGGTTTTGTGCTGCCCTAGACCTGTCTAAACTCACACCTTCAATCTTCAAACATTTTACCACTGCATGTTTGTCCCCACACAGCTTGTAACTGCCCTCTTTGCCCATAAACAGCTTGTCTGTGCCATCTTTGTACCTAAACAGTTTGTCTATGGCATCTTTGTGTCCAAACAGCATTTCTGTGCCATCTCTATGCCCAAACAGGATTTCTGTGCCATGTTTGTATCTATACAGCTTGTCACTGCCACATCTGTGCCCAAACATCATTTCTGTGCCATTGTTGTATGCAAACAGCATTTTTGTGCCATGTTTGTTGCCCAACAGCTTACCTATTCCCACCCTTAACATGAGCGCTGAATGTCATGAACATCAGACTTTAAATAAGCCGCTGTAACGCTGATTGTAGATAAAGGTTGTACCCATGGTGCAGAGTAGGACTGAAGTTCAGGAAAGTGGAACCAGTATGATGGTCTTCAACCTGACAGCCCTATACCCGAAAGTTGAGCCCAGGGTAACTGTCAGGGATTTGTGCAGCACCAACCAGGAACAAGGGAGAATACAATAAGAATACAGGATCAGGAACTGGTGGAGAACTGGATGGACAGGGCAATATTCGAGGTCAGGATTGGAGAAGGAGACTAGGTCGAAGGAGCAAGCCAAAGTCAAAACCGAAGTAAAGACAAAACAATGAAGCAAGAGCACGATGGAGCCATGAAGAATTATCAGAGGCAGGGAACTGAGGCAAAAAAGAGGGCATATATATGTTAGAGTCAAATAGAAGCCTCCCTGAAGATAATTAGTTAATTAGATAACTTCCTCTTTAAGGGGAAACCTAATTCACAGAAACGGTCTCTAGGGGTCGAAAAATTGTGAATTATGTGCGGAGTTCAGTCAGCCATACTAGAGACTATGGACTCTGGAAGTGCCACAAGAAGCCTACCAGCGGCACTTCTGGTTACAAGTATGGGGCAGGTGACCTCAAGGATTTAGTGGTGGCCCGAAGCACGGATACAACGAGGGCGCCACACCTAACGTAACAGCCGCTGAGCACATGGGTGTGGAGGTAGATGTCTGTGCCGGTTCAGTGGAAAATACTACACAGGGGATCATAAAAGCCTGGTAGTGAGTGAGCTCATGATCTGCCTCACTTGTACAAGCAAGAAAAATGTGGGTGTTTACTTGGACCATCCACATCACAGTTCTATGTGGGGAAGACAGTATACAACACGAATGTCAAACAGTGCAGGGCTACATTTCCTATGTCACCCAGTCAGCCTGTCAGGTGACAAAGTATTATGGGAGATGTAGGCCACCAAAATCTGGATGACCGCATTTTGACACCACTGGTCCAGAAAGAGAGAGTTTCAAGGAATTGAGACAGGAATTTCAAACTTAATGCCAAAGTAGCTGAGTTGGAAAAATTCTCCCATACAGGTGCAATGGACAATTTTACCCATCTCAGTTCCCTGCAATTCTCTCTTTATTGAGCAGCCCATAGCGTGTTCAGTTTATTCAATGCTGAGTGCTGAGCTGAATATGTTTAGTACATTTTTCTCTATTATTCAAATTATGTCACATAAATCAGACAGTATTATCAACAGATTGGTAATAGCTGAATTTAACCAAGCGCCAGCATATTTAGCTTGCAAGATATAATTGTTTTTCAACGTGTGACCATGCTTCTCAAACAGTGCGTTTGCCCTCCCCAGAGACGCTTACTGTATGAAAAATGCTGCTGCCAAGTTTTCCTGAGTTGAACTGTGCAAGAAAGGGGAAATGATGCAATCTTCCCAACTCCCAAAGAAAAATGGCAGGAAGTCCAGGTTTGCTAGAAACATTACATTCAATTTTAAAATAATAAAATGAATTTGAACAAAGCTATAGGTCATTTTTTAAAATTATATAGTGTTGAAGCAATACATGAGAGGTATAGGTTCACTACTGTCAATAGGAAATTTGTAATTTGCATACTGCGCCAAAGGTGATGTCATAAACAGGAGACAACACATTTTAAAGGGAGTTAAGTATTATGTATACTGTGAATGAATAGAATAAGGAATTATCAAAAACACTCTATACATTGTGCTAGCAATGTAAAATTAAGCAAGGCAATGCATAAATTAACATAAAAATATGTTTTTCAGTGCGTCTGTGGTGTCTCCAGTTTATAACATCACCTGTGATGGTTTGATATGGAATATGGGTAATTTAAGCCACATTGTGATGTAATAAAAAAAAAACCCTCTCTCTGTGTGCATTTGCCTGCTATTAGGTTTGTGCAATGTATTGATCATTTTTGGTATTTTGTTTTTTGTAAACTGAATTATTATAAATATTAATAAATGATTAAACCTGCTTAATTTCCCTGTTTCCTGAACAATGATAGAACAATATAGCACAGGTAAGTTTTTAACACTTTCGTGACGCCTAGTGCTTGTGTCCCAGAGACGCTAGCCCCAAAACGCCATTTTTTTTGTTCCAGGCCACCGATCACAAGGTGAAGGGAGCAGCGACGATCTGTTAAACACAGGACTTTTCTGTGCTGTCCTAGCGTCTTTTGGGACCATAAAAATAGGGGTTAATGTAACATCCTAAAAATAAATGTTTTGTCACCGAATACAAATAGCAAGTCATCCATAAAATATAACATGTATTAATGAAAATCACCAGTTAGAATTAAACAGTATAAATACATCATGCTTTTAAAAGTGTGTTTTCCATAAAGAGGCTTATAACTGTGTCACAGACACTGATCTCGGGGTTATAGTGAATTATATAAAGCATGTTTACACGTTGAGCTCCATGCCTGGTTATACACCTAGTCTACTCCCAGCCACCGCCTATAGGTGATACGTCACACACAACAACAACAACGTGATTCAACAAACGTGACAAGCTGTACATTATGAACTATGACCTATTTAAAAGCCCACTACCAGCAAACTTTGCTCCCCCATGTTTTATTACTTTTACCCTACAGCCATCCCTCTCAATCACACCTTTTTATTATTAACACGAATAGGTCTTACCTTAACTCCACCTTCTGTTTGCATCAAAGCATACAGCTGTACGTTCGGCCATTTTTATGAGCGACTTTATTCAGGAGAAAATGAATAATGTGTAGGATTCCTTCCATGATTAATTCATTGTTGCCCCCTGGACATACGTGCATTCTATATTCTGCGGGGGAGCATGCAAAGGCTATATGTGTTCAGCAAATAACTGGCTGGCCTGTAAAACTGGTGGAACAAACTGCATGTAGGTAGGCCGGTGGTAACATGATGCAGATGTGTGCTTTGTATAGGCTGCTGTGCAATAAGCACACATTGCAATTATAAGAATTGTTTGGGATACTTTGATTGTTGCATTTTTGAAAACACTTTACATGTTTTATTTCCCTTCAGACTGAGAGCTGAGTGGGAGAATCATTAGAAGCACCACACCTGATATCTGTGAGTAAATTAAACATATTTATAATACAGATATTCACATTTTAATGATTACAGCGGAGGTGTGGGTCTCCATGGTACCGAGATGCTGTCTGAAGACAGATATGGCACAGGGAAACTGTTTTGGGACAAAGTTGGCACTGGGAAGCAGTTTGTGCAGGAAATAGACAGAAACAAGCTGTTTGGGCACACAGATGGCACTGATAAGTTGTTTGGGCACAAATCTGGCAGAGACAAGATGGTTGGACACAAGGATGGCACTGACAAGCTGTTTGGGGACAGAAGGGACAAAAGTGTAGCCTAAATAGGAAGAAGAATGGCCTGGGCATGAAGATTAGGGGGTACGTTAGTTTAGTCAGACCTAGAATAACAAAAAACCTGCATACACCGTAACACCACTGATAAACAAGATCAGCATCCCTGTGACAAGAAGGGACATGGCAATACACGTATAGCACAAGTGAACTGCAAAAATCAATGATTATTAGTTGGAACATTTTTCCTGCTTGCCTGTCTTTCCAACTCAGCTATTAAAGGAACACTAAACGTTTTTTTTTTTTCACTTGTGCTTGTAATATAGAAGCACAAGTGAAATGTTCGTTGTCCGTAGTATGAGGTCCTTTTGATCCTTCATAGGAAGCAGGCAGCCGTCTGAGAGAGAACCCTTCATTTTTTAATGGGATCAGCAGGGGGGACCTAGGTAATGTTCCCCTTAACTAGGTCCCCCCTGCTGATCCCATGCAAAAACGAGGGTCTCTCTCTGTGCTAGCAGCGAGAGACCCTCGCATTCGGCTGTCAGAGTCCCCGCTCTGGGGACTGTGTGCGTGCTGACGTTTGTCAGGAACTGCTGTGTCTCTCAAGTGAAACACAGCAGACAGTAAACCCGCGTGTATCTATTAAGTCCCGTGACATGTTTTATTTGTAAAGAGCAAATTCTGGTGCAAAGTGATAAAAGTGGACCAATCAGCCAGCCCCAGGGCAGGCTAGTATCTTGTAGGACAGTCCAGCCCTGCTTGTAAGTTCACTTTAACCCCTTCGTGACGCATGGTACTTGCTTTCCAGACGATGCAAACAACAAAACGCCACATTTTGATGCTGACCACCGATCAGTAACCAGGAACATAATGGCAGAGACCCGATCAGGGTCTTAATAGACCCTGTGGGTCCCTGCCAAAAGATCGGTATACCTCTGGACGTCACGGTGCGATTCAGTGATATGTAGGGTTAAACCCTATATGACTGTAGTTTATTTGCCTGGAAGTGCAGTGTAATGCATTTTGAACATAAAGAGTTCAGGTGTCAAGGAGTTTGAGTGAAGAGCAATAGCTGAAATGAACTAAGAGATGTTTTATATATTTAATTCTAATATTCTTATATTAAAATCATTGCGGTCCTACATGCTTTGTTATCAGTTCATATTGTAAATCCTTCACTGTCACCTACACATTGCTTATTCTGTTTCTAAAGAGAATAAAAAAATGATTTCAAATAATATATACGCCGTGCTGGCAGAATTGCATAATACTTAAAAGAAAAGAAAAATGTGTTTCAAATACGACTTGTGGCTTCATACACAAATGTGTGATTTGCATATCAAGCGACACGGTGATGTCATAAGCAGGGGACAGCACAGACATTTATTTTCCTAATTTATCTATTTACCTACAATCCCGCTAGTGATATTATTATGGCAGTATATCCAATGGTCAGGGTCACTTTAAACAGGTACTGGTAGTGATTCTTCTCTTCGTAATAAGCCTTCATTAGAAACAAAAAAAAATACACAACAGAAACTCAAAAAAGGTGACAAAGAAAAGAAAAAAAAAAAAGCACAATATTTGGTATTGTTTCCATGGGGTTTATCATGCCAGAAATGACTTATTGAATGCTTTACTGACAATAGTAATGATCCGGAACAATACCAGCTACTTGTCCCAGAGGATTAAGGCCAAAGAAAACAGGAAACACAGTGAACGATTACAAGGTCCGTAACCAGACAGGTTGACGCTTGTTAGCGGGTCCAGGAGAGCTTTAAGCATCTGTAGCGGTAGGATGATGCCGTGTTTCAATATCCTTAATTGCTACTGAGTTTGTACAGAGTTTTCTTATATTAGTAATGCTAGCAAAACATATCTCTCTACCTTCATTAGACAGTGCTTGTAGCTAAAGCTAACAGTACAGTAATTATGTCTAGTGACTTTAAATCTCAGTAGGGTGTTGGTGGTTCTGTTGACTGCCATTTATTCCAGTCTGGTATCAAGGTTTTGGCTGCATATTACATGCTGAAAATGTAAATTCACAGACTGAATTGGTTGAACCCCAATTTACTAACCTCCCAAGATTTGTTTGGAGACACGGAACGCTCCAACGTGGAAGAGTTGAGTAAAATCCGATCAGACATATCTTTTCCTTTATGTTACAGGATGACATCACAGCACTGCATATGAAGCAACCATTTTTTTTTGCTGGACACAGTTACCTGGAGAATGGAAAATGCCTGTATGTCGGGGGGGCGGGGGGAGTACTAGCAAACATACATGCATATGCATGGAATGAGAAGTAGGAGGAGTTAAGAAAAGATCTATTTGGGCCAATAGCAAGAGAACTGTAGCAATACATAACTTTGACTGGCATTCCTCCCAACCTCTGTCCCTGACATATCGAGACACCGGGGGCACAGCTTAGGAGGTCAAATGAAAGCCATATATTGTCACATAAATTGGCAGCCCTACTGCACATGCGCAGTATGCATTCTCCCATGTCTCCCGGATCAGCACTGCCCTGTGTGAGGTGTAGGATGGCTGCTTGTGATTCAAGTAACAGTGAAAAACATACTCTTTGCTTTCGGTGGGCAATGCGTCCATCGTTAATTGGGAAACACAGGCAGCATTGTGATTGGTTGGCTCCATTGGACTATAGTGAAAATGACGATCAGATAGTGATAATGAAAGCCGCAGTGCTGCTGATGTGTATTCACTTTGCATTTGGTAATGTTAACCCATTCCCATGTTATATCTGAACAGATCTGCATTAGGAGTTTCATTTAACTCATGCAGCACATTAGCATCTGTGTGTGACAATCTAAAGCACTTACATCAGTAAAGGGGGGAGCCATCAGGGATATATTTGGGAAACCCCCGGGTTTCCAGTGTCTGCGAGACATTGTGTTGTGTATGTAGCTCTATCCTTAACACTCCCCATCAGACCACACAATTTAGATATGGGGTCTCTGCGGGCCGCTGGGTGCAATTCTGGAAGAGCAAAAGGCAGAAGAGGAAGTTTAATTCATAAATTCACTTTAGCTTCCAACCTCTTGAAGCTCATCAAACATGCCAGGCTAAAACAATCTCTTTCCAGTCTCACTTACCTCTGCTACTGCCAATGGCAGGAAAAAGAACACTAGTTACCCATCGTTTAAACCCCACCCCTGTATCTCCCTTTAATTACAGACTGAACTAATGTATTTGCATGTCATTATCTATTTTCATTTGGACATTTAATTTAAGGTTTCTATTTTAAGAGCTTAATAAAACTATTGTTGTAAGATACGTTCACTATAACTGTAAGCTGAAGTCTAACAGAGGCTATTATTGCAGGGAATGTAATAGCCACAACAAGAACCAATCACACTTTCCAGACTATGTCGAGCTGCCAAGATTGCTCTGTGGTTAGTGGTTGCGCTACCTTCTGAGCCCCCCAGCCACCTACTCTGCAGGACCATGCCATGCATACATGGGGGGTGTCCTCAACCTGCACCTTCTGCTTCTATATTTAATTTTCAACCTTCGCTGTTGAGATATACTAATTGGTGGAATGAGGGAGCAGGAAGAGGAACAGTGGTGGAGTGGTATCTAATTATATACTGAGGGTCTCCTAAAACCTACAACTGGCTTTCCAGGTGAGATCATTTAAAGAGACCGATATCTAACACAAGAGACAGATTTAATTGCATACGAGCTAGGGTTTGTAATTCATTTTCCACTCTACAGGGAATCGAGATGGGAATTTCAGACTTAAGGCCAAAGTAGCCGAGTCTGAAACATTCTCCTATTCAGCTGCAATGGAGAATTTTTCCAACTCGGCTACTTTGAAATTCCCATATCAGTTCCCCGCCATTCTCTCTTTATTAAAGGAACATTAAACATTGTTTAACAAAACATGTCCCGGGACATTTAAGTAAACCCGACGTGTATCTTAATAGATATACGCGGGTTTACTATCTGCGACACACAGCTGTTCCTAGTTGTCGTGTGCTGACAAACGTCAGCACGCGCACAGCCAATCAGAGCGGAGGCTCGCATTCCAACACAACATTCTAAAACTTATACTGAAAGGGGAGGAGCTTGGATAATACTTGGAAGTGATTTAATGTACCTTATTGTGCCCTCTTTCCATGTATGCTTCTGTCAGGAGGCAGACATCTTGGTTCAGATGGGTCAGATCTTCATTATCTGACCCAAGATTCTAAACAACATGGCTGACCCCTGAAAGTGCGTGAGGGGCCAATCTGGTACATTATTTATATTCTTTAATTAAACCATTTCTGTTTAAACAGCCTAAACTTTTTCAAATAAACATTGTCTTTTAACATTTAAACTTTCTGGAGCTCCTAGGCCTGTAACCTGCTTGTCATTTTGTAATCCAATCCCGTAATTACAAAATAACCAGCAGGTTGTAGGCCCAGAATATCTTAAAAGAAATAATAATTACAAGGGGCAGCGTCAGAAAAGGCCTACTTCCAAGGGGCAGAACGTGAGGAAAGTGGGCCTTTTGGACTTGAGTCAGAGACATTAACAGAAAGGCAACAATACTGCATTTCCTTATTTTATTGTAAGTAGGTATTACTGTTTTTAAAACTGTGTATTAAACATCTTTTTAACTGCCCATCTTTACAACTGTTTCCTTATACATGATGACCGTAATGCTGTGAGACAAGGTGTTTTTAAGCTTAAACCCAGGAGCAGTGAGTCTTTGATTAAAATGTACCAGTCCATCCTATTTTTTATACATGAAGAACGTGGTTATTTAACTACTACACCCTGTTCTAAATTATTATGCAAATTATATTTTTCTCATTTACCTAAATAATTGATGTAAATAACAGTCAGCATAATTATCATGTTATCACCTATTAAGAATACAATTCAAATTTTATTGAACAAACCTCCTAATGATAACAGTATTTTTTTTAAACATAAAAAACTTACAATGCACTGTTCCAAATTATTACGCACAGTAAGTTTCAAAACACTTTATAGGTTGTAAAGAACTGAAAATTGTCATTTGTTGTGTTTGCAGCATATTTATTGAAATCAAAAGCTATTTCAGTCAAACCTAATTATAACTTTTTAAACATTTTAACAGGTCACGTTACATTTTAACATAGGACCCCTTATTTGATAGCAGCTTCACAATCCTTGCTTCTATTGAACTTGTGAGTTTTTGGACAGTTTCTGCTTGAATTTGTTTGCAAGATGTCACAATAGCCTCCCAGAGCTGCTGTTTGGATGTAAACTGCCTTCCACCCTCATAGATCTTTTCCTTGAGGATGCTCCAAAGGTTCTCAATAGCATTGAGGTCAGGGGAGGATGGAGGCCACACCATGACTTTCTCTCCTTTTATCCCCATAGCAGCCATTGATGCAGAGGTATTCTTTGCAGCATGAGATGGTGCATTATCATGCATGAGGATGATTTTATTACGGAAAGCATAGTTCTTCCTTCTGTACCAGGGAAGAAAGTGGTCAGTCAGAAACTCCACATACTTTGCAGAGGTCATCTTTACACCTTCGGGGACCCTAAAGGGGCCGACCAGCTCTCTTTCCCTTGATTCCGGCCCAAAACATGATTCCACCACCACCTTGCTGACGTCGCAGCCTTGTTGGAACAGGGTGGCCGTCCACCAACCATCCACTACTCCATCCATCTGGACCATCCAGGGTTGCACGGCACTCATCAGTGAACCGGACTGTTTGAAAAATTAGTCTTCATGTATTTTTCTGCCCAATGCAGCCATTTCTGCTTGTGAGCATTGGTTAGTGGTGGCCGAATAGAAGGTTTATGCACAGTTGCAAGACTCTGGAGGACTCTACACCTTGATGTCCGTGGGACTCCAGAGGCACCAGCAGCTTCAAATATCTGTTTGCTGCTATGTAATGGTATTTTAGCAGCTGCTCTCTTCATCCGATGCATGGATCTGGTAGAAATCTTCCTCAATGTGCCTTTATCTGCACGAACCCGTCTGTGCTCTGGATCAGCCACAAATCTCTTAATAGTGCGATGATCACGCTTACGTTTTCGTGAAATATCTAATGTTTTCATACCTCGTCCAAGGCATTGAACTATTTCACTCTTTTCGGCAGCAGAGAGATCCCTTTTCTTCCCCATATTGCATGAAAATGGTGCTGTGCTTAATAATGTGGAACACCCTCCTTTAGTAGTTTTTACTTAAATTGGGTTCACCTGGCAATCTAATTATCACAGGGGCCCGAGATTGTTTTCAGTGATCAAAAGAGCCCTGAGACACAATGCCATCCATGAGTTAAACTGAAAAACAAAATATTTCATCTTTGTGACACTTAAATAGAATTTGCATAATAGTTTGGAACAGAATGTATATACTAGAAATAATCCATAATAGATTATTGTTTAATCCATAATAGATTATGTAAAAACAAGTATCAATACACACCTCCTTATTTAGGTATGACCCAGGAGGTACTAAGGTGCTAAATAGATAGACATGACACAAGACGCGTTTGACCAAAATGCATCCCGAGCAACCTCTATCTATTTTGCACCTTAGTACCTGGCTGGGTCATACCTAAATAAGGAGGTGTGTATTGTTACTTGTTTTTACATTTTTACTGAAGTGTTTTCTATTATAGATTATTTCTAATGTTGCGCAATATATGAATGTTCTTCTCTGGTATAAGAACATACACTAAATGGAATGCTTCTACTCTGTTATACCCTTATCTACTGGAAGTGGCCAGTATTAATCTGTAGATGAGGGCATAGTAGGCATTATATTTAGCCTACAAAAAAAGTTGGGACCTGTACTCTACTGTACTTTGTATTATTTGCATGTATATCTTCTTATGGATGCACTGTTTACCTATGCAATATTTTTTTTATTAAAGAGATATTTATTTTTATCTTTACAATTGTCTTATGGTTTTCATTGATGAGATTTTTATTCTAAGAAGCGCTATCTGTATGTTTGATTATTTTTTTCCCACTTTTGTACTAACGACATGTTAGAAGTGTCCTGTGACTTGCTGATATATATATTGGGTTTTGAGACACTGCAAACAGTGATAACCACAGATACTGTATAAAGTGCGCTATATAATCACTTTATTACTTTCAATACTGTCGGAGACATTAGAAACCTCCCCAGAGAATGGAGGAAACTCATCAGTAAACTGCCTTTTTTTCTATTGTTTCTTTTACAATTACCACTTAATCTTAGAGCCCTGCAGGCAGAGTTACAGTCTACCCACTAATAGCACAGACTGGACATCCAATGGTTTGGCCACCCAAGCTCAGGATGTCCACTGTATCGTAACCATTTCATTCCCAGATGCATGATATAGCCGATTAGTTCAGTTCAGCAGCTAAACACATTGCCTTGGGCGTAGGGGACTAAAACATAAAGCAAAACAAGATGACACACTAGAGAGATAAAAAGGCTTTATCATTATTTTGTACGACTGATCGTAGCTAATCATCCTGAAGTATACACCATTGATTTTTCCTTGCTAGTTTTGTGAACAAATGGTTTTTGAAGGATTAGAAAGCAGATCCCTTAGTTCATCTTTTCTACTCTAAAGTCACTAATTTAGGGAGCTCGGAATGTTTGTATAAAAGAGCTCCACAGACAAAAAAACTCCCAAGATTGTGAGTTTAATCTACAAAAAAATGTATAAATAGAACTACTTTGCTCAGGTTCTAATTTATCCAGAAACGTGCACTAAAAAGTTATTTGTTCCGGAATGGGCATAAAAGTGCTATATAAAATATAATTATTATCTGCCTCAATCCTCAGCTTTCCACTGATCTGTACAGCTTTTCAAGTAGACCGATTACACCAGTTTCCTTATGGGCCTTTTTCTTCCTGCAGGGCAGGAGTACGCAACCTGTGGCTACATTTGCCATGCTTTTCTGCCAGCCTCTTAGAGCATTATGGGAGGTGTAGTCCATCAGCAGTTGGAGGGCCACAGGATGCTTTAGAGGCTTAGGAATGATCTCCATGACAAAGATGGCGGACAGTGTCACATGTGTATTTAGAGTGGCACAGTGTGTGTGTGTGTATGTGTGCGTGCAAATGGCTCAAGATTGTTTATGAAGCTCCACCAACACACAATATATCTCTTCCTGTCGATGGAAGCCTCTGTCATTAAATAAGGAGAAACCAGAATTTCCTCTTGTGAAATAATTTGTAAGCACAATATAGTATATAACATTACTCTATAACAAACAATATTACCGGCTGACCCGCTACTGAAACCTACATTACTGAATAAAGTACAAAAACAAACAAACTGTCTATATGTTAAGGTTGCTCTTTCCAAACCAGTTCAGCAATGTTTAAGGTATTTATTCTCACAAACTTACACTTACCACCCAAGGAACAGGTTATGCCGCAGGCATTTGAGGAGAAATAACAAAAAAACAAGAAAAAGATATTGCTTCTCAGCTTGTTGGCAACAAGTATATAAATATAACAAAAATTCGAGGATTTGATGATATGAACTGATCAAAGCAGAATTAAAGAGAGAGTAAATGGAAAACAAAATATTTTAAATGTTTTAAAATATTTTAGAAGTTTGCCGATTTATTACTTTTACTGCAGAACACTGGGGAGTCATTTAATAGTTGGACAGTGGAACTGCGTTGACAGATTCAGTCCATGGACACTGTTACTTTTAACGTATCTAAATTCATATCTTCAGCTGGAGGTACATTAGCATCTCCGGGGCAGTTACCTTTCTTATATAACACATTATATAGATCTTTTCGATGCAGATCTCTGTAAGGTGAACTTATAAATATTGTAACTTTGTAAACGTTAACAGGGGCTCAGGAAATTCTCTAAACAAGAATGTATTTATTTTTAAATGAGAGGGCTGACAGAAATAGGTGCTAAATTAAAAAACGAAATATCTCAAGGGTTAATAAAAATATATAAAAAAAATGTATATTCTGTTAATACAAACATTATAAAAATGAGAAGTGCTTTATGTTTTATACACTTTGTATACACTATACTTGACAAATATGGATCATATTTAGTCTTATGACAAGCTTAGCGAACCAATATTTTTTTTCTATATTTAGACAAATATCTTAAGCCTCCCAGTATTTCATATTTTTAATTACATAACCATTCAGAAAGATGAGGTCAAATACATTTGGTCTTTTTTTTGTACATGGAGTATCCATTTATATGTGGGTCATTCATTTCACGGTTTCTTCTTTGGATCATGATTATTGCCAACTCCCAAATCAATTTGTTCCACTGAAAGGGAGTTATTTAATAAAAGTAGAAATGTGACCAGCATCGGATATTAAAGGGACTGTATCACCTAAACATTGTTATTACTGTAACTATAAAGAATATAAAAAATGATAGAAAATAATCTATACATTGTATTAGCAAAATTGCATGTAAATGCCTAAATTAGGAGAAAACTGTTATGTGTCTGTGGAGTCTCCTGTTCATGACATCACCCGTGACATGATATGCAATAAAACTAGTTTTCAATGGGGAATTTGCAATTAACCCACAGGTGATGTCATCAACAGGAGACTTTACAGACGCATTTTAAAAAAAAAAATTCTCCTAATTTTGGCATTTGTATACACAATGTATAAATAATATTACATAGATTTTTAAAAATCTCTAAAGGCAATGTAAAAAAAACTATGTTTAGGTGATACAGTCCCTTTGTTGTTAAAATTCTCCAACTTGCCTATCTTTTCAATTAGGCTATTAATAATCGATGCTTAAAGTTGACTGTTAATGATTATCCTTACAGACTTTCTCAAGAGAACAAATCCCTGATATCCATATTGCAAATAACATATTGATGGATCCCTGATATCCATTTGCATGTCTTTTATTAACTTACCCTTAACTTATACAAATGTGTAGCAGAAACTCCATGTGACCTCTGTGCAATATATCGACTTATCCACCTTAATTAACATATTGATTAGCACAGGTAAACGATCCAATGCTCTAACTGAGAGTGGCATCTAAATAACCTATAGTAAACTGCTCAGAGGAAAAAAATATAAACGACATAACAGGAGAACACTACATACCATGAACAATATTTTAAATAGACAATCATTTTATCAATAACAATTTTAAAGAGCAGGAACATAAACAAAAATAAATAAATAATAATAATAATAAAGTAGTCAAAAGGTCTAATATGTTGAGCAACACAGATAAAAAACAAAGCGTTGAACAAGTTTTTCCAGATTGGCTATTTTTCTGTTAACGCAAATTCCACAATGGGAATCACTGACTCCATTATCCACATTGCCAGACTCTAAAACCTTCAAAAAGCTCCAGCTCCAAAACAATGGTAGAGGACATTAACATGGCGATTCAATGGATCCACGATCAAATAAGCAAACGTCTGCTCGTGAGGCCTTTTTGATGGATAGCACACTCCGTGTTCATCCTGGGGGAAATGAAATGGTGTTTCAAGGAACATAGCAAGATAATGAAAGAATTTGGACACGTTTAAATAAAATTATAATGGTCAACGAAAAATATATATCGAAAAAAGGCTTGTTAAATCATGGAGTACACGGATTAGTAGATCATCTCAACGTTCACACAAGTTTAAAGCATTTCTCTGGCTCACTGGAGGTGAATTAGTATAATTGTCAGAATGAAGTGTAATTAAGCTTAGACCTTATGATCGCTAAATCATAGACGTTTGGTAATACCAATAGGTACGAGACTGAGAAATCCTGGTCCAAGGTTTAAAATAAACAATGTGTCAATCTATTAATACGATGACTCTCTTGAATGTGTAGTTCCTGTTTAAAATAAATGTCACCTTGACAACGTTTCAATTAGTTACCAGAGGTCGAAATTTTAATATTCTGAAGTGGGAATTTCGGACTCGCAACATCAGCATCAATTACATATAGCAAAAGGCGCCAAGCCTCTGTTGTTTGGAAGAGCATGGGGCCATGCATTTGAGGATCGTATAGTCAAATATTTTTCCGCACAGCCAATTGCTAAGCTCCCTTAGGGATAAAAGAAGATACACAATATGCACATGGTCACAGGTATGTGCAGTGTCTTGGATGTCCCCATGCATTTCTAAGGAGAGAAGCATGGACATGTGTCAGCCAAGTAAGTAGATCTTTTAATCTATATATTTTCTGGGATTTACACCTACCTGGTGCTCAATTTATCATTCACAAACCTTAGGGCATGAGAGATTTCACTTAAACACCATCAAAAATAATTGGGTTTCTACAACCTCCAACAAATAACTCCCTTAGAAATGATAATCGAGGGACATCAAAAGTATTATTATCAAAAATGTTTATGCACCAGTGTTAATGTAAAATAATACAGATTCTGACCTCACTGGAAACTTCGAATGACTGGTTGACTCATACTATACATGTGCTTTAGGTATTATAGCACTTCCCATCACAGATCTTATGTGGGAGGAAAAAATAGACTTTTCTCAAGCTTAGGAAATTCATCTTATTCAGCATATGTATATTGTGAAAGCACCGCCTGTGAAGTGGGACACTGGTGTTTATGAGATATTGCTTTAACATGTAACCAGATAAAAGATTATTTTGAAATGTGTTACTCACAGTTTCCCATCATTTTTTAACTTGGGGGCAAAACTGCAAGATTTTTAATGTATGCTAGACACTACAGAGTCTAATGTAAAAGGCGTTTAATGAATGTACAGCTGGCAACCTGGACACCATGTAACATTTTATAAATTGGCGCCTAGAATTAATTATTTACACATGCAGGTAATTATATAATTCCCAGGAAAGTCAAGCAATTTGTTAAGCCTTGAGTGACAAAAATAAGTGGTACGGTGACATCCACAAAGATATCTTCTGGAAAGGATACATGCGCATCTGCCCTCCTCAAAGTGGTGATGTCAACATCCCACAATGCCTACTGTATGAGCCGTATGCTTAGCATTGTTGGACTATTCTTCGCGGCTGTTTAATTGAGGCAGTTACATCGGCTGACAGTTCAGAGCGGCTATTTTGTCATGGTGCAACAAACTTAAGTTCGTTTTAGGGTTCGTTTAGGGTTAGGGGCTAGTTTTAGGGTTAGGAGTTAGATTTAGAGTTAGTATTTGAGCCTACATTTAGGGTTAGTACTAGGGTTCGTACTAGGTTTAGTACAATGGTACAGTAGTACCATTGTACGGTTAGTTTTGAGGTCACTTTTAGGGTTTGTTTTAGGTCCACTTTCAGGATTAGTGGTTAGTTTTAGGTTCACTTTTAGGGTTAGTGTGAAGTTTTAGGGTTACTTTAAGATTTAGTGTTAGGGTTAGTATTAGGGTTACTTTTCCAATTAGTATTAGGGGTTAGAGGTTACATTACTGGGGGGTGGTTTCTTGGGTTATTATTTGTCGGCAGTTGAACGCTGAATTGTTACCGCTGTAACTGCCGCAAAGAATAATCATAGACCCTTGCCAATAGTATAGAAGTATAGCTTACAAATTAAATTTAGTCATAAAAATCTCTATATACGTTTGCTAGCAATTTGCTTGGTATAACAGATAGAACGTTTTTATGTGTTTTAAAGTGAGAGCATATCATTTTTAAAGGATATATACATTTAAGGCAGTGTTATGATTTCCCACAATTTGCATAAATCATGTTTAATTCTAGAATTCATACAATCAGATAAAAATAACAATGTTACACACAGGTTCTCACACAAAAAAGATAAACAAAACTTCTCATGAGTTCAAATGCCTTAGGAAATCCCTTCTACTTACGTATGCAGTGACTTTGAACACGGCTGATATAATGTTTATCTTTTTGCTCTCAGGGTCTTTTTGAACACTAGAAATTATATAAACAAAAAGGTAAAAGAAAAAATATTACAAAATGCAGAACGAAGCACATCATTAAATATTAGAGGTCATTCAGCTGGTATTGTGTTGAAGATCCCTGCAAAAGCATGTCGATTATTCCTCTTTATTTAAAGAGAAATTAGCACAATTTGTATTACATGTTATCCTCACCATTTACAGCACCAACAGACACTGACATATTCAATATATTGAAAAGAATGACCATCAATAAATTGACTTAGGGAGATTCAAAGTCTTACAGGACAACGATAGGCAAGAAATACTTTAATTCTATAGCTTGGAGGAAAGCCGTAACAGGGGGGATATGATAGAAACATTTACATACATAAAGGGAATCAACACAGTAAAGGAAGAGAAAATATTTAAAAGAAGAAAACCTACCACAACTAGAGGACATGGTCTAAAATTAGAGGGGCAACGATTTAAAAGTAATATCAGGGAGTATTACTTTACTGAGAGGGTAGTGGATGTATGGAATAGCCTTCCAGCGGAAGTGGTAGAGATAAACACATTGAAGGAGTTTAAGCATGCGTGGGATAGGCACAAGGCTATCCTAGATAAAAGATAGGGAACTGGGGACTAATAAAAGTATTTAGAAAATTGGGCAGACTAGATGGACCGAATGGTTCTTATCTGCCGACACATTCTATGTTTCTATACAATAATTTTACTTGCAAATAGAAATTAATAGAAACAAAAATGAAATAAATACATAAATAAACCCCAACATAAAACAGATCCTAATGTAATAATGTATTTTATGATGTCAAATGTTGTCTCTTCCACTATAGAGACTTCTTTCTTATTTCTAAAGTATAACTCCTCTTTTTTTAAAATCCATTGCGTACACTTATATACTGTACCTATCCCTTTGTTCTGGTTTGCAATCAGCATACATAGCGCTAATTTACATATAAAAAGGAGAATTTACATGACCCTTTCATGTTAGGCCGTATTTGCAGGCTCTTACTGTTTTCTCTGCTGCATAAACTGTGCTGTGTTAATCTCATGTAGATGCAAATGTCAGCTCCGCTACAACCTGTCATATTAATAACAAATATAACCCTATATTAAAGGGTGAATCTAACTAACAGTTACTAAAAATATCTTACACTTACAGGTGTGGTTTCAGGTGAACATTTACTCCCAATTAACTTAATATTCAGTTTTCCCCATGTAGAAAATCACTTCTCAGCCACGTGGAGAGGTGAAGGCCCAGGAATAAAAAAAACCGATGTAAAACGAAGATTTCTATGCACCACAAATGTCCAATATCACATTATTACCACTGAATGAAGCCGGTTATGGACTTTTTAAAAAAATATAAAAATTGATGACATCACCTGCTCACCTGACAAATAAGGTCCCAGTAGTCCAACATTAACAAAAATGTAAAAGAAAAAGCAAGTTAAATTTAGAATTCTTTTCTGAAAAAACACTACTACTCAATACCAAATTTATAGAGAAAAGTTCCCGTCACCCACAGCTTCAAAATAAATAGAAAAAAATAAGCAGCCCCATTTATAATAACATTTCCTCTTACTACAGAGCCTTTTTGACAGCTCAGTATAAAAATAAAAACCTACTACTATACTAGATGTGTCAAAACAGGGTTACATTTGTCAGCACAGGTCAGGATTGAAGACATATTCTGGTTACTCATGATCACACTGGTTCTTCCTGTTGGAGATAAACTGTTTTGACAGGATTCAGTTTCACACTTTCCCCCTTAGGGTACTGAAAAATGCGAAGGGAAAAATAGCCAAGTAGATTGTCAGTTCATGTGGCAAAATATACTGTTTAGGTAGCACAGTTCTTGTTAGCAAACTGAGCATCATGGGAGTTTGACAATAGCATATTACTACTGGGATATTGCCAATGGACTGATGCTATAATTGTGACAAAGTTCTGGAAGTGATGTAATCAGCAGGAACATTCCATTGGTTTCCATGGTGATTGGACCACTATTAGAATGTTGACGCACAATTGACTTTCATCCATAACCCCATGGTCTCCATTACCATACTACAATAGAGAGCGGATGCTATATTTTATGGTGTTCATAATTCATAGATAATATTAATGAACCCAGCAGGGACTAGGAAATTGTCCAACACGTGGAACTCTTGCAGCAAGTGACTTCGTCTCGAAACCTTTGTAGGCCAGTAAAATAGGACTTTTAATAACATTTTACAAACTACACTAGTATTTATATTCTAAATTAAACTTAAAGAATATCCAAACAAACAGTCTTGTCTGGATGTGGCTTTAGTATTACTAGTAAATGTATCCGGTTATAAAAAAAATAATAATACATAATACGTTTTTAATGGACATCTGCAGTTGACAGACTCTTTTAGAGATGGGTATGAATGTTTTACACAAAGGCGCTCTTGAATAAATATAACATTGGCTTGTTGCAAGACAAAACGCTGAAAATAAAGCATTCTTTGTGTAATTCACTCAATACATCCCATGTTATGAGAACATGCCGTATATAGAAGGCACATCAAGACACAGCTGGTCAGACGGAAGCATGCTATGTAATGAAGTACGAGTGTGTAAAATACGGATATAGGACATCCTCTTCCACAGAGCAAAACAAGCAAAACAACAAAAGAACAGCATCTTTGTGAGCTGTTCAAGAAAGTCACTAGCAGGTGAACATTTCATCTCAGTGACTATACATTGTGCCGGTGAGCTTCTCCTGCAAGAAGAGTTCAATTGGCCGGCCCAACAATGCACAACATATCCGTGACTTGGGGCCAGATTTATCAAGGCAAATCAAAGGTGCTAAATTTGGAGCAAACTGCTATAGCATCCCATTGGTTTCTATAGTACTACTATTTTAGCACTTTTTCTTGAAATAGCCCCAGTTTTGTCTTGATAAATAGGCCCCTTGGTTTCTGAATGATATCTTTGCATGCTGAGTGCCCATTTATTCAATGAACAAGTGGGTGGGGTTATTAAAGAAACACCAAACTCTACATGCTGCCACCCAATTAAAATATAATTTGAATGATAGCCATGCGTAAAGATTAAAGGGTCATTGTTTTACGGAGCTCAGCTACATGACACATCAGAGATCTAGTCCTCTCAGTCATTAGTCTGTTAGCCTGTCAATCACGTACCACACAGCCCATAGCTGCCAGGAGATCAGTATCTCCTCCCGGTTGGAGATGTGTTTGGTACATGAAACTCCAGTACAGAGATAGCGGGGCTCATGTCACGGACACCAAGCCTCGTTCAAAAGGGAGTATTGATCAGGCAAGACATTAAATTCAGTCTTATTAATACGGTATTTAATGTTTAATCCCTCGTAAACGGTTCTTGGCCATAGCCAGAATTGACCTCATAACGCTGCCAAAAACTAGGTTCATCATCTGGCCAGTGTTTTACTGGCTGGTCAGCTGACAATTGCCTTGAGGCCAATAGTGTTAAGTCTATGAAGATGGCAGCATGGCCAGTATTTTTTTAAAGAACAGGTGGCAACTCTACCAGCAACCGGCTGCAGTAGAGGTGGAATATTATGGGAGTTACCAATCTACCAGTAACCGGCTGCAGTAGAGGTGGAATATTATGGGAGTTACCAATCTACCAGCAACCGGCTGCAGTAGAGGTGGAATATTATGGGAGTTACCAATCTATCAGTAACCGGCTGCAGTAGAGGTGGAATATTATGGGAGTTACCAATCTACCAGCAACCGGCTGCAGTAGACATGGAATATTATGGGAGTTACCAATCTACCAGCAACCGGCTGCAGTAGACACGGAATATTATGGGAGTTACCAATCTACCAGTAACCGGCTGCAGTAGAGATGGAATATTATGGGAGTTACCAATCTACCAGTAACCGGCTGCAGTAGAGGTGGAATATTATGGGAGTTACCAGTCTACCAGTAACCGGCTGCAGTAGAGATGGAATATTATGGGAGTTACCAATCTACCAGTAACCGGCTACAGTAGAGATGGAATATTATGGGAGTTACCAATCTACCAGTAACCGGCTGCAGTAGAAGTGGAATATTATGGGAGTTACCAGTCTACCAGTAACCGGCTGCAGTAGAAGTGGAATATTATGGGAGTTACCAATCTACCAGCAACCGGCTGCAGTAGAGATGGAATATTATGGGAGTTACCAATCTACCAGCAACCGGCTGCAGTAGAGATGGAATATTATGTGAGTTACCAATCTACTAGTAACCGGCTGCAGTAGAGGTGGAATATTATGGGAGTTACCAATCTACCAGTAACCGGCTGCAGTAGAGGTGGAATATTATGGGAGTTACCAATCTACCAGTAACCGGCTGCAGTAGAGGTGGAATATTATGGGAGTTACCAATCTACCAGTAACCGGCTACAGTAGAGATGGAATATTATGGGAGTTACCAGTCTACCAGTAACCGGCTGCAGTAGAGATGGAATATTATGGGAGTTACCAACCTACCAGTAACCGGCTGCAGTAGAGATGGAATATTATGGGAGTTACCAATCTACCAGTAACCGGCTGCAGTAGAGGTGGAATATTATGGGAGTTACCAACCTACCAGTAACCGGCTGCAGTAGAGGTGGAATATTATGGGAGTTACCAATCTACCAGTAACCGGCTGCAGTAGAGGTGGAATATTATGGGAGTTACCAATCTACCAGTAACCGGCTGCAGTAGAGGTGGAATATTATGGGAGTTACCAATCTACCAGTAACCGGCTGCAGTAGAGATGGAATATTATGGGAGTTACCAATCTACCAGTAACCGGCTGCAGTAGAGGTGGAATATTATGGGAGTTACCAATCTACCAGTAACCGGCTGCAGTAGAGGTGGAATATTATGGGAGTTACCAATCTACCAGTAACCGGCTGCAGTAGAGATGGAATATTATGGGAGTTACCAATCTACCAGTAACCGGCTGCAGTAGAGGTGGAATATTATGGGAGTTACCAATCTACCAGTAACCGGCTGCAGTAGACATGGAATATTATGGGAGTTACCAGTCTACCAGTAACCGGCTGCAGTAGAGGTGGAATATTATGGGAGTTACCAGTCTACCAGCAACCGGCTGCAGTAGAGGTGGAATATTATGGGAGTTACCAATCTACCAGTAACCGGCTGCAGTAGAGGTGGAATATTATGTGAGTTACCAATCTACCAGTAACCGGCTGCAGTAGAGATGGAATATTATGGGATTTACCAGTCTACCAGTAACCGGCTGCAGTAGACACGGAATATTATGGGAGTTACCAATCTACCAGTAACCGGCTGCAGTAGAGATGGAATATTATGGGAGTTACCAATCTACCAGTAACCGGCTGCAGTAGAGGTGGAATATTATGGGAGTTACCAGTCTACCAGTAACCGGCTGCAGTAGAGATGGAATATTATGGGAGTTACCAATCTACCAGTAACCGGCTACAGTAGAGATGGAATATTATGGGAGTTACCAATCTACCAGTAACCGGCTGCAGTAGAAGTGGAATATTATGGGAGTTACCAGTCTACCAGTAACCGGCTGCAGTAGAAGTGGAATATTATGGGAGTTACCAATCTACCAGCAACCGGCTGCAGTAGAGATGGAATATTATGTGAGTTACCAATCTACTAGTAACCGGCTGCAGTAGAGGTGGAATATTATGGGAGTTACCAATCTACCAGTAACCGGCTGCAGTAGAGGTGGAATATTATGGGAGTTACCAATCTACCAGTAACCGGCTGCAGTAGAGGTGGAATATTATGGGAGTTACCAATCTACCAGTAACCGGCTACAGTAGAGATGGAATATTATGGGAGTTACCAGTCTACCAGTAACCGGCTGCAGTAGAGATGGAATATTATGGGAGTTACCAACCTACCAGTAACCGGCTGCAGTAGAGATGGAATATTATGGGAGTTACCAATCTACCAGTAACCGGCTGCAGTAGAGGTGGAATATTATGGGAGTTACCAACCTACCAGTAACCGGCTGCAGTAGAGGTGGAATATTATGGGAGTTACCAATCTACCAGTAACCGGCTGCAGTAGAGGTGGAATATTATGGGAGTTACCAATCTACCAGTAACCGGCTGCAGTAGAGGTGGAATATTATGGGAGTTACCAATCTACCAGTAACCGGCTGCAGTAGAGATGGAATATTATGGGAGTTACGAGTCTACCAGTAACCGGCTGCAGTAGAGGTGGAATATTATGGGAGTTACCAATCTTCCAGTAACCGGCTGCAGTAGAGGTGGAATATTATGGGAGTTACCAATCTACCAGTAACCGGCTGCAGTAGAGGTGGAATATTATGGGAGTTACCAATCTACCAGTAACCGGCTGCAGTAGAGGTGGAATATTATGGGAGTTACCAATCTACCAGTAACCGGCTGCAGTAGAGATGGAATATTATGGGAGTTACCAATCTACCAGTAACCGGCTGCAGTAGAGGTGGAATATTATGGGAGTTACCAATCTACCAGTAACCGGCTGCAGTAGAGATGGAATATTATGGGAGTTACCAGTCTACCAGTAACCGGCTGCAGTAGAGGTGGAATATTATGGGAGTTACCAATCTACCAGTAACCGGCTGCAGTAGAGGTGGAATATTATGGGAGTTACCAATCTACCAGTAACCGGCTGCAGTAGAGGTGGAATATTATGGGAGTTACCAATCTATCAGGAACCGGCTGCAGTAGAGGTGGAATATTATGGGAGTTACCAATCTACCAGTAACCGGCTGCAGTAGAGATGGAATATTATGTGAGTTACCAATCTACCAGTAACCGGCTGCAGTAGACATGGAATATTATGGGAGTTACCAATCTACCAGCAACCGGCTGCAGTAGACACGGAATATTATGGGAGTTACCAATCTACCAGCAACCGGCTGCAGTAGACATGGAATATTATGGGAGTTACCAATCTACCAGTAACCGGCTGCAGTAGAGATGGAATATTATGGGAGTTACCAATCTACCAGTAACCGGCTACAGTAGAGATGGAATATTATGGGAGTTACCAGTCTACCAGTAACCGGCTGCAGTAGAGATGGAATATTATGGGAGTTACCAACCTACCAGTAACCGGCTGCAGTAGAGATGGAATATTATGGGAGTTACCAATCTACCAGTAACCGGCTGCAGTAGAGGTGGAATATTATGGGAGTTACCAACCTACCAGTAACCGGCTGCAGTAGAGGTGGAATATTATGTGAGTTACCAATCTACCAGTAACCGGCTGCAGTAGAGGTGGAATATTATGGGAGTTACCAATCTACCAGTAACCGGCTGCAGTAGAGGTGGAATATTATGGGAGTTACCAATCTACCAGTAACCGGCTGCAGTAGAGATGGAATATTATGGGAGTTACCAATCTACCAGTAACCGGCTGCAGTAGAGGTGGAATATTATGGGAGTTACCAATCTACCAGTAACCGGCTGCAGTAGAGGTGGAATATTATGGGAGTTACCAATCTACCAGTAACCGGCTGCAGTAGAGGTGGAATATTATGGGAGTTACCAATCTACCAGTAACCGGCTGCAGTAGAGATGGAATATTATGGGAGTTACCAGTCTACCAGTAACCGGCTGCAGTAGAGATGGAATATTATGGGAGTTACCAATCTACCAGTAACCGGCTGCAGTAGAGGTGGAATATTATGGGAGTTACCAATCTACCAGTAACCGGCTGCAGTAGAGGTGGAATATTATGGGAGTTACCAGTCTACCAGTAACCGGCTGCAGTAGAGATGGAATATTATGGGAGTTACCAATCTACCAGTAACCGGCTGCAGTAGAGATGGAATATTATGGGAGTTACCAATCTACCAGTAACCGGCTGCAGTAGAAGTGGAATATTATGGGATTTACCAGTCTACCAGTAACCGGCTGCAGTAGAGGTGGAATATTATGTGAGTTACCAGTTTACCAGTAACCGGCTGCAGTAGAAGTGGAATATTATGTGAGTTACCAATCTACCAGTAACCGGCTGCAGTAGAGATGGAATATTATGGGAGTTACCAGTCTACCAGTAACCGGCTGCAGTAGAGGTGGAATATTATGTGAGTTACCAGTCTACCAGTAACCGGCTGCAGTAGAGATGGAATATTATGTGAGTTACCAGTCTACCAGTAACCGGCTGCAGTAGAGGTGGAATATTATGGGAGTTACCAATCTACCAGTAACCGGCTGCAGTAGAGATGGAATATTATGGGAGTTACCAACCTACCAGTAACCGGCTGCAGTAGAGGTGGAATATTATGGGAGTTACCAATCTACCAGTAACCGGCTGCAGTAGAAGTGGAATATTATGGGAGTTACCAATCTACCAGTAACCGGCTGCAGTAGAGGTGGAATATTATGTGAGTTACCAATCTACCAGTAACCGGCTGCAGTAGAGGTGGAATATTATGGGAGTTACCAATCTACCAGTAACCGGCTGCAGTAGAGGTGGAATATTATGGGAGTTACCAGTCTACCAGTAACCGGCTGCAGTAGAGGTGGAATATTATGGGAGTTACCAATCTACCAGTAACCGGCTGCAGTAGAGGTGGAATATTATGGGAGTTACCAATCTACCAGTAACCGGCTGCAGTAGAGGTGGAATATTATGGGAGTTACCAATCTACCAGCAACCGGCTGCGGTAGAGGTGGAATATTATGTGAGTTACCAGTCTACCAGTAACCGGCTGCAGTAGAGGTGGAATATTATGTGAGTTACCAATCTACCAGTAACCGGCTGCGGTAGAGATGGAATATTATGGGAGTTACCAGTCTACCAGTAACCGGCTGCAGTAGAGGTGGAATATTATGGGAGTTACCAGTCTACCAGTAACCGGCTGCAGTAGAGGTGGAATATTATGGGAGTTACCAATCTACCAGTAACCGGCTGCAGTAGAAGTGGAATATTATGGGAGTTACCAATCTACCAGTAACCGGCTGCAGTAGAGGTGGAATATTATGGGAGTTACCAATCTACCAGTAACCGGCTGCAGTAGAGGTGGAATATTATGGGAGTTACCAATCTACCAGTAACCGGCTGCAGTAGAGATGGAATATTATGGGAGTTACCAGTCTACCAGTAACCGGCTGCAGTAGAGATGGAATATTATGGGAGTTACCAATCTACCAGTAACCGGCTGCAGTGGAGATGGAATATTATGGGAGTTACCAATCTACCAGTAACCGGCTGCAGTAGAGATGGAATATTATGGGAGTTACCAGTCTACCAGTAACCGGCTGCAGGAGAGATGGAATATTATGGGAGTTACCAGTCTACCAGTAACCGGCTGCAGTAGAAGTGGAATATTATGGGAGTTACCAATCTACCAGTAACCGGCTGCAGTAGAGATGGAATATTATGGGAGTTACCAGTCTACCAGTAACCGGCTGCAGTAGAAGTGGAATATTATGGGAGTTACCAATCTACCAGTAACCGGCTGCAGTAGAGATGGAATATTATGGGAGTTACCAATCTACCAGTAACCGGCTGAAGTAGAGATGGAATATTATGGGAGTTACCAATCTACCAGCAACCGGCTGCAGTAGAGATGGAATATTATGGGAGTTACCAGTCTACCAGTAACCGGCTGCAGTAGAGATGGAATATTATGGGAGTTACCAGTCTACCAGTAACCGGCTGCAGTAGAGATGGAATATTATGGGAGTTACCAGTCTACCAGTAACCGGCTGCAGTAGAAGTGGAATATTATGGGAGTTACCAATCTACCAGTAACCGGCTGCAGTAGAGATGGAATATTATGGGAGTTACCAGTCTACCAGTAACCGGCTGCAGTAGAAGTGGAATATTATGGGAGTTACCAGTCTACCAGTAACCGGCTGCAGTAGAGGTGGAATATTATGTGAGTTACCAGTCTACCAGTAACCGGCTGCAGTAGAGGTGGAATATTATGGGAGTTACCAATCTACCAGTAACCGGCTGCAGTAGAGGTGGAATATTATGGGAGTTACCAATCTACCAGTAACCGGCTGCAGTAGAGGTGGAATATTATGGGAGTTACCAATCTACCAGTAACCGGCTGCGGTAGAGATGGAATATTATGGGAGTTACCAATCTATCAGTAACCGGCTGCAGTAGAGGTGGAATATTATGGGAGTTACCAATCTACCAGTAACCGGCTGCAGTAGAGGTGGAATATTATGGGAGTTACCAATCTACCAGCAACCGGCTGCAGTAGAGGTGGAATATTATGGGAGTTACCAATCTACCAGTAACCGGCTGCAGTAGAGATGGAATATTATGGGAGTTACCAGTCTACCAGTAACCGGCTGCAGTAGAGGTGGAATATTATGGGAGTTACCAATCTACCAGTAACCGGCTGAAGTAGAGATGGAATATTATGGGAGTTACCAATCTACCAGTAACCGGCTGCAGTAGAGATGGAATATTATGGGAGTTACCAGTCTACCAGTAACCGGCTGCAGTAGAGATGGAATATTATGGGAGTTACCAGTCTACCAGTAACCGGCTGCAGTAGAGATGGAATATTATGGGAGTTACCAGTCTACCAGTAACCGGCTGCAGTAGAAGTGGAATATTATGGGAGTTACCAATCTACCAGTAACCGGCTGCAGTAGAGATGGAATATTATGGGAGTTACCAGTCTACCAGTAACCGGCTGCAGTAGAAGTGGAATATTATGGGAGTTACCAGTCTACCAGTAACCGGCTGCAGTAGAGGTGGAATATTATGTGAGTTACCAGTCTACCAGTAACCGGCTGCAGTAGAGGTGGAATATTATGGGAGTTACCAATCTACCAGTAACCGGCTGCAGTAGAGGTGGAATATTATGTGAGTTACCAATCTACCAGTAACCGGCTGCAGTAGAGGTGGAATATTATGGGAGTTACCAATCTACCAGTAACCGGCTGCGGTAGAGATGGAATATTATGGGAGTTACCAATCTACCAGCAACCGGCTGCAGTAGAGGTGGAATATTATGTGAGTTACCAACCTACCAGTAACCGGCTGCAGTAGAGATGGAATATTATGGGAGTTACCAGTCTACCAGTAACCGGCTGCAGTAGAGGTGGAATATTATGTGAGTTACCAGTCTACCAGTAACCGGCTGCAGTAGAGATGGAATATTATGGGAGTTACCAATCTACCAGTAACCGGCTGCAGTAGAGATGGAATATTATGGGAGTTACCAGTCTACCAGTAACCGGCTGCAGTAGAGGTGGAATATTATGGGAGTTTCCAATCTAAAAATAGTGGCATACAAAATTAATTCAACAGCAGAAATTTATAGTAAAAAAAAAATTAAGAAAACTGGTTGGTTGGGATCTTTCCCCCTGAGGTAGCACAACCCATCAGAAGATATACGCTGAGTTAACATGACAGAAAAATAGGAGTTGCTTTCTCAAGCAGTTTACTAACTTGGACGTAGTACAAAGGTGGAACAATATGCTGGGGGGCCTGGGAACAGAACTCTTTCTGACCCCACAATCAAGTTTTTGGCACCTCAGTTGTGTGGGTTACATTACCTAAGATGCTCTTTGCCTGCAGAATATCATAGCTAATGTAGTCCACACATCAGGAGCGCTTGCCATCACTGGATACTGCACTCTAACAGTGTGGACTATACTTCCCATGATGCAAAGACAGCCAAGTAAAAAAGGAAGTGTACCATGATTACCGATCACTCCATTAGGCACTGCAGTTGTATGAACTATATCTACCATGATGCTCAGCTGACTATATAATTATAAAACTAGTGCAGCAAAAAGAAACAAAAAATATGTGTCTCTGTTCACTATAACAATGCCCAGTGTGGACATCCGGCCAACTAGCTAAAATCTTTTAGAATTTTTCTCTTTACATCTATTTTTCTTTAACCCTCAACTAGACAACATATGATTCTGCCAGGAAATCATTTCTCACCACAAATTGAGGTCAGACTATAATACTGGGATCCAGGTCCCCAGCAGAGCTGCAGGGGACCTGGATCCCCCTTTCTAACAGCATGGGATGTCTGCGCGATGAGCACAGACTCCCCCTGCTGCCGCCCGGCACGACCGCCAGGACTTCTATGAAGAAGCCGGGTACTTCCGGCTTTGTCATAGAAGTCCCGGCGGTCGTGCCGGGCAGCAGCAGGGGAGGTCTGCGTTCATCGCGCAGACATCCTTTGCTGCCCCGCTAGCCACCAGGGAGAATTGGGCAGCCGGGGGATGTATGCACGATACGTGCAGACATCCTCCATGCTGCCCGACACTTCCGTCTATTATGACGGACCAGCTGTCCGTCATAATAGACGGAGGTGTCGGGCAGCATGGAGGATGTCTGCATGTATCGTGCAGACATCCCCCGGCTGCCCCCACTAGCCACCAGGGAAAGAGAACAAGGTGAGGGGGGTGGAGGGAGGGGGGACCAGAGCAACAAGGGGAGGGAGTGTGGACCAGAGCAACAAGGGCAGGGAGGGGGGGGGCAGAGACAGAGACAAGGGGAGGGAAGGGGGGAAGTCACAGAGGGAAGGGGGGGGAAGGGGGGAAGACACAGAGACAAGGGGAGGGAAGGGGGGAAGACACAGAGACAAGGGAAGGGAAGGGGGGAAGACACAGAAGGAAGGGAAGAGAGAGAAAAGGGGAGGGAAGGGGGAAGAGAGAGACAAGGGGAGCGAGGGGGGAGTCAAAGGGAGGGGGAGAGAGAGAGAAAACACTAAGGGGGGGGGGAGAGAGACAAAGTTGGGGGCAAGGGAAAGAGAGAGGCAGCATTGGCACATAAAAGGAAATAAAAACAATAAATGTGTTTATATTTATTATATTTTTTTATATAATTTTTTTTATTAAAAAAGCAATTTACATGTTAATATATACAAGTTGAACTTTTTTTTCTGTAGGGTAGTGTTATATTCAGGCTTTTAGCTTTTTTCCTAAAGGAATATCCAAAGTTTGGGGCGTCGTCTTTTAATCGAGCAAATACGGTATATCACTCAATCCCCAATCTAACGGAGGACAATGGTCCAGTTACCATGTTACTCTATATTAATGAATGTAAATAATAATCAATATGAACATGAGATGTGTATTGCACATATAGGGGAGGCAATGTAAACAGAACATCTTTTCCATATACACAGTAGCCACAAACAGTGTATGATTAATACAAATCATTCACTATACCAGTATGACACATGTAAAGGGAAACGCTCGCATATCCTTAGTACCTTATTGTATCTGTTGTGGTGTCAAGTTCCTTTTTTTAATGGTTGACCACAAACCACAGTGGTTTAGAAGAAGTGCTATATGTATGGTCCATGCGCTGTGCAGTCTGCAGTACTAGGAAGAGAATAGATTATATGCAGAATAGCTTTTACAATAATTAAGATATCAAATTTCCAGAATAAAAATGTGATTTTTTTTTATATATATACAAAATGATGTATCTAGGTCTCTAACTCTGTGGCCCTTTAAACTGAATCAGTTATAAGCAGGGCATCACCTGGGATGTATTACAGAGAATGCTGATCAAAAGTGCAATAAAATGATGAACAATAGCAGAATCGTATGAAATTATTATGCTTTACCGACTCAAATATTGATGGCACTCTACTCCACATGCCCTGACACCCAACGGTCAGTGCTATAAACACGCATGTACAGCTGGACTGGCACGCAGTGTAGCAGTCAAACACATATACACGGTAGCAATGGCCCCAGGGCAATATTTTATATTTTTTTTAAAATCTAGTTTCAGAGAGTAACACCATAAAAAAATAACACAACACATTTAAATAGGAATTGTGTATTGGTGCATCTTGCCAAAGGGGTCTGCAGCCACAAACCCCATAAAAAGTACAACAAAATAAAAAAGTAGGAGGAGCACACAAAATATATATCGAAAAATGGCAAATTTACTGTAATAGTTATAGTGCAAAAAAAAAAAACAACAAATGAGAAAAATACAATGTACTCCCAAAAAATTATAAGAAACTAAGAGAAACAATGCAAAAGTACACCCAACATTTGGGATGGTTACGATAGCAAAAGCAAATCAAGGGCCCCTTTAATCCGTATGAGACTATGGACGTACCAGGTACGTCACGGGTGAAGACAGACAGTGAATCAAATAAAGAAAGAGCTCAGACCAATAGTAATTCATATCTTACTTGCGGCTAAATTATCTATAACAGGATCTCCATTCATAGCTACAAACCAAAAGCTGCTTAATCAGATTATGGTACAGTGCTGGATGGAGCAGGGCATTGTTGCTCAGAACTATGTACATAATTCAAAGTACAATAACTGGAACGCCTGGATTCAGAAATTTGAGGATGGTAGTAGTTAAGAGTTTTGTGGCTCCACATCGTTGGATATAGTAATATATGAGCTGTTCTCTCTCTTTCTGTTTTGTTTTGTATGGGAACAAGTGAGACGTGTCTGTTTCGTTCTTTGGATATCTGTATTTAATGTGTAATCTAGGAGTATTGGATTGACTCCTAATTTTGTAATAAAATAAAAATTAAAAAATAAATAAAAATAAAGACAGACAATGTACCTGGTACATCATGCAGTTAAACACTGCCAATGCTTAGCTGGTCTGGCTGTGATGCTTTGATCAAGGCATTCAGCAACACCAATATATAGCCCTCCAGAGACCTGCAACTGCAGGCACCATATTGGAATGCAGCATGTCATCAGTAGCAACATTACGAGTAAAAAAACAATTGTCAAAATAAATTAGATCTAGGGTATCAGTTAACGTTGAGTAAGGCGTAGAGCTGAGTTAGGCTTAGATGAAGGGTTAGGGTGATGATTAGGGTTGGGTCACTGTAGAAGAAAATGGGTATAAGGTTTGGTTATAACCCTACAAAAACAAAACAACAAAAAACATGTAAAACACTGGACATGTCTAAACTCAGGACAAATTAGAATCTATTTAGCATGTTTTTTATTTGTGTTTTTAGATGTGTAAAAGATTTTTCATATAAAAGTTGGACCCCCCCAGTTTTCTTCATATTTTATGATTTCTTATAGTAAATTCTACAATATGATGAAACAAATGGTATTTAAAGAAGGCCTTTTCTTGGTGATAAAATTAGTATATAATAATTTGTGTGGGTACATGAAAAGAAGAAAATTACAGCTAAATACAAACACCACAGAAATGTTAAAAAAAAACCTGGTTAATAAAGATAATTTTCTATGCAACAAGTCTTCTTTACCTGCGCTTTAGGTGCACCAGTCAAGAAATTGGAATGGTCTAATATTAAAAATCTATTTACATTTAAAAACCCAAAAAACTGGAACTACAGCTGGCAAAAAGAAAAACACAGAGCAAATACAGATCTATTGTGTAAAATGTAATTTTAAACAACATATTACTCAACTGCCAATATTACCTCGTTTATGTCAATCTCTTAGATCATCATGAATTTAAACATTTAATTACCTTGCAAATAATGTGCAAGAGAGTGTCAGGGCCTTCTCGGTAATGCCTATGTTAATACTAAAATGGCTAAATAAAATATAATACTAGGTGTGGAATAGGGTGTGTAAAGCACTAATAACAAAAGAGGGAGAAAACAAGTGGCGAGTGCCACTGCCCTCATTTTGCCTGTGTGAGCCAAATTAATGTGTTTTTTTAACACACCCATCTTATATGCACATTTATATAATATAATAGCAAAATATAATGATACCAGGAAGAAGATAAACAATTAGACCACCCAATTCTCCAACTCTATTATTATTATTTTTTGTAATTATCTTTATTTATATATTGGCAGCATTATCCAAAGCCTTATGCCTAACAGCTATCGTTTCTTAACCCCTTCCTGCCTGTAGAATGCAGTCCAAAAAATACTGTGCTCAAACACCCATAGGACAGCATAGGGCAGTGATTCCCAAAACAGTCCTTGAACCCCCTAACAGTCCAGTATTTAGGGATACCCACTTTAAAAAAAAGGTAGGTTTTCCTTTTAAACACAACTGGAAATTGAAATTGTTAGGTGGGGCGTAAGGACTAGTTTGGTACCACTGGCATAGAGCATCATCCTTTGTTTTGTAGCTCATCACGGCCCCCCATGATGAGCTATTGTGCAGATCCCACTACAACGGAATCCCCTCTGTCAGATGAGGCCACTTGGAGTACAGACCATACTGGAGATTTTTAGGTAAGTCGTTTGCTCCCGCAAATTAGACCAGGATAAAAAATAAGCATTAGGGAAACCCCTTTTTTTTTTAATTTTTAGGGTATAATCCCTCTTTACAGGGCCTCTAACAACCAAAACAGTGCTTATACTGTGACTATAGAGAATAAAACATGATCTACACATTGTATGTTTGAATGTGTCTATGGTGTCTTTGCTTATTACCACCTTGTGGTTTGATTTGGAAATTACACATTTCCCACTGAAATCGAGTTCATTTGCATATCAAGCCACAGAAGATGTCATATGCAGGAGCCTCCACAGACACATTCAAACATACATTTCTCTGTATGAAAGCAATTCTGCATTCACAGTATAACCCATAGCTGGCATGACATCGACGGCATTGTTATACCACTAGAGTTGTTATCGTTGTTCGACGATTTTTGAGATGACTTCAGTGGTTTCTGAGAATCCAGAACTTAAGAGCTTCTCCGATCATTGAAGTGATCTGATTGGGTCCGAAACTCTAAGATGACTTTCAGAGCTTCCTGAGTCGACGAGACATGAACTTTAGCGCTATTCCATTCGGGTGAATTTCATCCAAAAGTAATGAGTCAATGGATGAAATGGTTTTTTTCGTACAAATGAATTCGCATAAAATGAAAATGTCAGAGGCACCCAACGCTAGTTTTTTTACTACTACCCTCACAGTTTCAGGAAATTCATTCAATATATTTGCTGCCAGTTCCTGTAGAGGAACTCTAATCCATTTCAATCAAAACGTAAATGAATGAACCCACATGCCGCTGTAAGTAGAGTCGACAGCATGGGTTATGCCTTTCACAGGTGTTTTCCACTATTTAATACATGACGGGTTTTTTTGGAAACTTTTTCATCCTGTGATTACTAGATTTTATTTTAGACAACACGGTAAATTGTCTTTTTAATATAATATAATTTGTATTTTACATTTTGGAAATCTATTTATTTAGAGGCGCTCTCTAACTTAATTAACACATCATATGGGATAACCCCCCCTTCAAATCCCCCCCCCCCCCCCCCAGCAAATTAACTCTGCTACCTGGATCTCAATAATAACATAGAATCTGAGATGATCATGATTTAAACAAGATGGTAGAATGAGGTAAACTAGAATCCCTTACGGATGTTGGTTCTATAAGCAGCAGCCATGTAGCACGGTTTGTGCCTGTTGCTTCTTAGAGGATGTCCCTTTCCCCCAAGTAATACAGATACATATCTTTAGAGACATGTCGGGAGGCTAATGCATGTGCACAGCCAATCAGAGCTCACCCTGCTCATATGATCATTGTCTGAATGCTGTATGCGTCCCATGAAAACATGGCAGAATATGGAAAACATATCAACATGGCATGCCAGTCTATCATCGTATTAGGGACACTGAACGTATCGCTTATACTAGAAACACAGGTACAAATACTGGGCTTTATTCATGAAAGAGGGAATTGCAAAGGAAAGTGCAAACGTGAGGCTAAAGTCAAATTCTCCAATTCAGTTATAATTGAAATGCTGCTATTTTGGCCTTAAGTTTGCAATTCCTTTCTCAATTACCTTTAACAAAGCCTGCGGTATACATTTGGTTATATGGTGTGCAGTGAAGTTAAAATGATGTTATATACAAGACTTTAAAGGGACAGTTTGACCTTCAGTGTCCGAAAAAAAAATATTACAAAAGTACTGTACCCAATAAAGAAAGAGAAAACGCCCTGTCTTATCAGATTTTGTTCTGACGTGACGTTTAAACAGTTAATGCGTTTGCTGTAGCAGCCTCCCTGGCGCTACACTGCAAGCACTTGAAACTTTCAAATACAACAGGGAGAGGTTAATTCCACTGTAAAAGCTTTCTCAAAGGGGAGCATGAAAACTGCTGCACAGGAAGTGACCCTGCATCCTGAATTTAGAAGCCCCAGTAAGATTATACTCAGTATAAAACTACAGGAGAACTGTAAATAGGTGCAATACACAGCCTGTCCAACATACAGAAAATAAGGCAGGTGAAACTTCACCCAGATGGGGGTTTTTTTTTTTCTTCAATTTTCATTGCAATTTTAAAAGAAATCATTTTCTGTGCTTCTTTAATGCGATCACAGTAGAACATGTTTATTAGCATAAGTGTCTCCCTGCATCTATATAGTGAACAAACACACAGTGTATGTAAAGCAGACTTCACCTCCATCTTGTGGACATGTCAAGAGATGTGTTTTTTTGGCATGCCAAACCTAATTAATATAATTAACATCCCTTTAACTGATGAATGTGGTGAGAAATGCACTGCTCACTACACCTCTTTAATACATAAGAGCAGAGTCTTTGATTGCTGCAATTTAACAATTATCAGTACTTGCATCATGTTTGTAAAACATTGCTTATCCCATTCACAAATTAACCTTTTTGTGCATAAGGAGTTTGTATGCCGTTCAAACAGACAATGAGGATAGCATAGACCGTCCACAGCACTGCCCCAATCTGGATCCATATATAGGTGTCTGCAGTGGGATTCAGGGTAACAGATTAGAGCACTCTGATTGGCCTCAGTTTGACAAGATGTAACAAAATGTAACAGACTCTCAAATGGAGGAGCAGTTCAATTTAACAAAAATCCAGCCAGAGATGTTGCGGAGTTTCGCAATATTCGGCAGAGGCCTACAGGGTCTGTAAGGAACACAAAATTGCCCTTTGGTGCATTTGGTCCTTAACCTATTAACGACACAGGTCGTACATGTACATCATGTGTGTAAAAGAGCGTTGGAAGCGATCAATACTCGCTTTCTCCACTCAGATAGTGTTGCTGTAATGCCTTTATCTGTAAATACGGTCTTTCCCACTGCTTTCTGAAAAGTCATACAAATAGTTGATTGTACTCCTTAGCAGTACATACAGTACCAGAGGATGCACTCGTAGCACCCTCTAACCTTTCAAATATCACCCCCCTTTCTATTTTCATCAATGTCTTATGGCCCCCCTCTGTGTTTCTAGGCCTATTGGCTCTTAGTCATCAGGGACTTAGGCTATTCTTGCCTTTCCCAACCATGTAGTCCTGTCTCTGTTTGGGAATCTGTTACTGAACATTTTGCTTGGACTCAAACCCTCTGGGAGTGTGTGTGGGAGGGGGGGGGGGGGGGGTTTGCATACCCATCAATTTGGAAAGCACTGCTCTAAGTAGAACAATAGTGGAGTTAAAAACTGTAATAGCTCAAAAACAATTAAATTGTGTTTGTGCAGTAATTGGGGGTGGCAAAGTAGGTGCAATGCTCTTTATTAAAGTCATGGGCTTTATTTAACTTACAGAGAGCATGAAACACTTTGACATGTACTAAAATGCTATAACACAAAAGGATTTCAGTATGAAAATATTAATATACAAGAAATCATATCCACCTACCTTACATAAGTACTCTGAGAAAGGGCTTGTTATCACCAACCTTCAAACACAGACCTGATTGTCCCATACGGTTACTATGGATGATGTGTTTTCAATTTATTCCAGTGAAGGCAGGTCTGGGGAAGGAATAGTGAACTAAGAGCCGTTTCAGAAGGCTTATGGAGCCCAGATGTGACAGAAGTCTGGGAACATTTCTAACTGAATGGCAGCTATTATGTGCAAGGCTGTGTGTGAATGTGCACAAGGTTACATTGAGATAATAGGCATCATACAGAACTGACGGGTTCCTAGTTAAGTTAGAGAATAAGTGGGCAGAAAACAAAAATATTAATTTCCCATTTTCAGGCAAGGAAGGAACGTATTATATGATTGTGTCAAATAAATTGCTTCAATTAATCGCATGATTTAAAGGCCCACACTGACCCGAAAATGACCTACCTAGCATATTAAAACGTAATTTTTTTATTAGAATTCTAAAATAAATATTAAAATGTTTATTATCTGTATTCTAGATTTTTTCATTTAACGATTTGCAGTGTCGACTCGACCTCAAAAAAATAAATAAAAAAAAGCAAACAAACTATAACTATACTGGTAATGTGTGAATACTTATGCTGTGCAGGAGTCTGTACAGAGCTATATACAAGTTGTGTCCACCAGTTCGCAGGTCAGCCAGCAAATTGCTGGACATATATAGGGTTGTCACCTTTTCTTCAGAAAAATACCGGCCTTGGTACTGTCTCCATAGACTTAACATTGGCCTGATGCCAATTTTTTACCGGCCTGTCGGTAAAATACCGGCCAGGTGGCAACCCTAGACATATATAACTTTTTACGTGCTCCCCTGAAATATGTAGAATGCAAGTGTGTCCAGTGGAAAACAATGATTTAATCAAGGAATCACATTGCTTAAATTAAGAATTATGCTTAATAATTAATATATGTCCCTCAAAAGTCAGAAGTTAGAGGCGTTGGTTAGTAACAGGAAATAATAACAGTTTATAACGTGTGATTAAAAGGGAAGTAAAAACAGAATTAATAACTGAATATACTTAAAACAACTGGCAAAGATTACTGTAAAGTAAATCAAGATGACAGGAGTAACAAGTTGTCACTGATAGGAACTCAGAGGGGTTTATCCATACAATACGACAGGAGAGGCAGTGCTGTATTTACCGCGAGGCATCCTAGGCGGATGCCTAGGGCGGCAAATTTTGGGGGGCGGTAGCACCCCCCAGCACTGAAAAAAAAACAAATAAAAAAAAAAAAAAACCCGGCCCTTTAAAAAAAAAAAAAAAAAAGACCGCGCTTGCAGGCAGAGACGGAGGTGAGAGGGGATCGGAAGATCCCCCCTCACCATCTCTCTGCCTGCCAGGCTGCACGGGGAGCCGAACAGGCTGCACAGAGAAACCTCCGTGCTGCCTGTTCGGCTCCCCGTGCAGTGTGACACGGAAGTGCCGACAGTCACGTGACGGGCACACTGACGTCATACGCGCGCCCGGTCACGTGACCTGTTGGCACAATCGCCGGGGAGCCGAATAGGCAGCATGGAGGGACCATGCTGCCTGCCACTAGCCACCAGGGAAAGGTAAGTCAGAGTGTGTGTGATGGGAAACAGTGTGTGTGTGATGGGAGACAGTGTGTGTGACGGGAGTCAGAGTGTGTGTGATGGGAGACAGTGTGTGTGACTGAGTGTGATGGGAGTCAGAGTGTGTGTGATGGGAGACAGTGTGTGTGACTGAGTGTAATGGGAGTCAGAGTGTGTGTGATGGGAGTCAGTGTGTGTGACTGGGTGTGATGGGAGTAGGAGTGTGTGACTGAGTGTGATGGGAGTAGGAGTGTGTGACTAAGTGTGATGGGAGTAGGAGTGTGTGTGTGATGGGAGTATGAGCTTGATGTGAGTCTGAATGTTATGTGTGATGTGGGGTCATGAAATGGAGGTGATGGGGCATGTCTTAGGTGTGTAACGTGGGGGTGCAGCCTGGGTAGGGGGGTGCCCGGATTTTGTCTGCCTAGGGCAGCACAAAATCAAGATACACCACTGAGGAGAGGGCCACATTAAACATCTAAAATCGGTCCTGGAGTCATTTTAGTAAATATCAGAAAGAATTGTGGGACCACCGGTGAAAACTGTATAGTGCACAGGCTTTTTTTTCCAGTGTGATTTGATGCAGGCCTTCTGCACACATCACATTTTTTTTATATTTGACTTAAGCCCTCCCCAGTGAATATTCTGCATGTTTACTGCAGGTGCATAAGGACTGATTATATAGACACTGAGGATATATATATATATATATTTTTTTTTTTTTCATTTAGTCACTTCCTGTGCTGCTGGAATAGAATACATTGTGTGGACTGTTATATACTTGCTCTTGTACACAGTAGGATCACTTAATAGTGCAACACATTGTTTGATGACATCACTAGAGTGACATTCACACACAAAAAAGGAAATTAACTTTTACTCAGCTAGTGTGGGAAATACTGGTTTGTTGCAAACTGCTGTAATTTCACAATTTCCTCCAGCTGTAAGTATTTTATATTGTAAGCAATGTAAAATGCAAAACATGCATTTTGAAGTTCTTTGAAAGCACATTAAAATGCATTAACATTTGAAAGATGCATTTTGGGCACCAGACAGTCCCTTTAACTACTGCATACAAAAATAGAAAAATGTGTATATGTTGCTCATAGGCATATGAGCGAAGATGGCAATGTTTGCCAGCTGCCTCACACTTTTCTCACTAAGAGGCGCATACTTAAAGGCCTTTAATTCATTTCCCCTTGCACAAAACGTGTAAAGCAGCTGGCAAACATTGCCTATGAGCAACTTTACACATTTTTCTATTTTTGTATACAGTAATTAACTAAATTGTATATATATATATATTGAGTGCAGCTCCCAACCATTTTTTTGGCTTCATTTTAGTAAATACCTCGAATGATTTGTGGAATTTCAAATAAAAATAAATAAATAAATGACACCTTGATCCAGTAAAATACACTCTTATTTTTTACTGAGCTATATTAGGACACAGCAGCCAAGATCCACTATCTGAGGAAGTTGTGCAATGATAACACAAGTATATGTAACATACAAGGTCTATTGATTCATGTTTGGATTTTCCTGTAACTCTGTTTTCTTTGCCCAAGGCTGCGATTCTTGGCCTGGAACAATTTGTTAACTTAAACCTCCAGAAAAAAAATAAACTTTTTCCAACATACACTAGACTAGCATTTTGTTATCCAAAAACCCAATACAACCGCAAGCACAAGCAAACAGCTTACATCTGCCAAAAGTAGAGTGCAAATTCTGGGAGCTTTATACTATAAGCAGGGCCGGATTAAGATTCTACAGGCCCCTGGGCTTCAGTTACTGTGACGCCTTCCGTAATCAGGATGCCGGGGTGGAGCTTTGGAGGTAGAGTCACAGTGCCACAGTACTCCATCTCCAGTGTCCCTAACACTAGAGCACCAGCTGAAGATTGCAGTTCTTAATCCTGATAGCCCGTCAAACTGTACTTTTGTCGCGAAAAGCGTCAGACAAAATCGGGACTGTTCCGCGGATTGGGTGGAGAGCCAAAAGCAGTCCAGTTGGCTGAGGCCCATTGGCTGTAGCCCCGAAAAGGCCACTGCCTTAATCCTGCCCCGATGAAAAGTGAGATGCAGGTGGTATGAGGTGAGAGGGACAGTGCATTATAAAAGGGGGAAAAATTAGTAGAGTAGCTCGAATTATGTTCACACCTATGTTACTCATCTTTCCCACCGAAATCAACAGGAAGACTATGCCTGGCATATACAAACATTTTGGTTAAAATGAGCATTGCTCTACAGTATTTCACTGTCCAACCTAAAAATGGTGCCCTATGGCTTTTGTCTTTCCCTTAATTTTTTGCCTTTCTTAGAAGGACCCGTTACATGTCAATTAGTCACAAATATACTTTATACTTAATTAATGGACAACTGTAGCAAAAACGTATGTTTAACTGAAAAATCGCAGTACAGATGGTTTATAAAGAATTTAATGAAAGAATATTAATAAAGTACCTTATTGAGTTCTCTTTGCTCTGTACAGCTCTCATAGGGGGCAGATCTTTTTAGAATCTTGGATCAGATGACAAAAGATCTGACCAAAGATTCTAAACAACATGTCCACCCACTGTTTGTAGGAAAGAGGGTTTTGATAAGGTACTTAATTTCTATTCTTTCATTCCAGCATTCAAGCAATCTTTCAATTAAGCAACATTCGTTTTTTTTCTGTGACCGGGGTGTTTTTTAAATGTTGTACCCTTCGTGACATTTTTCCATTCTCTTGTATTTGAACTTATAACTTAGGCAAAAAAACTAATTATCCTTGTTTTGCTAATATAAGCCCTTTTTAAACTATCATGTTTAGTTTAGGTGATTTCACTGGTTATGTAGACACTTAGCACAAGGAGATTTGCTTCATCTGTCCAGTGACACTGCTACTGGTCAGTTAGTCTACAGCAGTAACTTGCATAGAGCATGCCCACAAGCAGAAACTCAATAAAGTAAGTGTCCTAGTGCTTGGTTTCTCCCCAACTATTTTACTGATATCTTATAAGCAACACATCCCTACTTGACAACATATTCTATGCATGATGATATGATATTTGCTTTTGTGGCTGCAACTTGACATTTTGCTTTAAGCGGAAGGCTAGGTCTGTTATAAAACAAACTTCCACGTTATATAAAGCCTAATTTTTTACATGTATATTTATAATGACCCTATGATGTATATAGAAACATAGAATGTGTCGGCAGTTAAGAACCATTCGGTCCATCTAGTCTGCCCAATTATTTTTGAGTACTTTTATTAGTCCCCCGTTCCCGGTCTTATAGCTAGGATAGCCTTGTGTCTATCCCACAAATGCTTAAAATCCTTTACTGTGTTTACCTCTACCACTTCTGCTGGCAGGCTATTCCATACATCCACTACCCTCTCAGTAAAGTAATACTTCCTGATATTACTTTTAAATCGTTGCCCCTCTAATTTAAGACTATGTCCTCTAGTTGTGGTAGTTTTTCTTCTTTTAAATATACTCTCTTCCTTTACTGTGTTGATTCCCTTTATGTATTTAAATGTTTCTTTCATATCCCCCCTGTTACGTCTTTCCTCCAAGCTATACATGTTAAGATGCTTTAACCTTTCCTGGTAAGTTTTATCCTTGATATTTATAATGACTAGTCCTACCATAATAAATGTGGATATTCTACCTCTTTTTATTAATAAGTCAATGCCACAGACATGCTAAACTTCTACAGATATCACAAAATATATCAGTATTATAAACAAATAGTGACTGATTTAACATGTACTTAATGTCACTTGTATTTCCAACTCCAAATGTTTCTAGCCTAATACAAGGATTTTTACCTTATATACCAGAGAGTGGGACGTAGGGAACTTTATTAAATATTAACAAATATTAATTTGTTCCCTCCCTTCTTCTCTGCGCAGTGGCATGTGCAGGTCCCCTATTTTAATTTTTAATCATATTTTGTATGGCCACATAAATATGTAATATAATCTTACCCATACTTATAACACTATTTATTCAGATACGACATCTAATAGATTAGAATTAATTGGTAGCAATTACATTTGTAACAAGATAAGAGTGTCGATATTTAGTATCATTTTGTAAATAGCTATTCGATTTATTCATTCTCTGTTTTTCATGTCTAAGGATACGTAAATGTATCTTATTTGCCATTCATATTATGTCCAAAGTGTTAGTTTAAATCAGTTAATTGTTTAATTTAATTAATCTTATACACATACAAATTGAGGACAGTCCCCAGTCAGTTCGGGAGAGACAACTGTGCCTATGAGTCCTATTAGAGTGGAACATGTTAGGCCGACAAGAGTCCTGATTTGTTTTTTATCCTGCTATTTTATATCAATTTCTGTGATTTTTACAAATGGAATAAAAGTTAAATTTACAAGATTACTAATTCCCCTTGGATCCTGCAAACCCCCACATAAAAATGTCTTTTGTCTAGCCTAATCCAAGTCAAGAGCAATTTTATGGCATGGTAACCCCCAATATTCTCATTAGCACAATAAATGTGTCATTTGTTTGAATAAAGTGTATTTTAACCCTTTAGACTTTTTACGTATTACTGCTAATTAACCAAACATTTGTCTATGGCTTACAAGCTATTCTTCACCAGAACTGTAACGTCTGCTCTCGACAACGCGGGAGGCAGGGGGCGTGGCTTGGGAAGGGGAGTATCAGTGCTACTGTGCATGTGCAGTAGCGCGAGTTCATTCAGACTGACAGAGCTGCTCTGCATGTAGCAGTGACTGTAACATATTACGTGGTCTCACCTCAGCATGTCTTTATATATGGATTTTGTCGTTTCAATGTATGGGTCAACTGTGTCTTCAAATTGGCACAGAGCTCCGCCCAGGCAGATATGTTTAAAAAGTAGGAAGAGGAATTCTGCTCGTTCAGGCTGGCTGAATATGGCATATTTATCCGAATCTTCCTGAAGAAGAACCTTAAAGAGACCAAGAACAAATATCATAACCAAACAGAATGTGTCAGTTTACAACACTAAAAACTACAGACTACAGGCCTTGATATATTGGACACAAAGGGTTTGGATTTCTGGTGATAAATGACTTATTGAATTTGAAACACTGTAGGGAATATTATTCATGTTTAACACCTGTTCAAGACCTTACGCATATTATAGATATTGGTTTACTTTAACCCCTTAGTGACAAGACATTTTCACCTTGACTTTCCCTTGGTGACAATGGCTGTTTTGACATTTCTGGGGTGTTTGTGTTTAGCTGCAATTTTCTTCTTTCTCACATACTGTACCCACACAAATTATATGTTGTTTTTATCATCATAAGAAGGGCTTTCATTAGATACCATTATGTTCATCATATCTTATAATTTACTACAAAAAAAATCATAAAATATGATGAAAAATTAAAAAACACCACTTTTTCTAACTTTGACCTAAAATATAATTTACACAAATAAAATCATTAAAAAAGACCCCGTCTAAATAGTTTCTAAATGTTGTACCGAGTTCAGAAATATGCATGTTTCCATATTTTTTTGCGAGTTATGGGGCAAAAACCAAAAATAGTGTTTTTTCCTATACTGACCTTTTGACCCCAACCCAAAATTTGACCCTAACCCTAAATTTAACCCCAACTCTAACCCTTATGCTATCCCTTAATATGTTTTAATTTTAATTTAATTTTAACCCTATCCCTTATGCTAAAAAATATTACATTTTTACCCTATAGGCTAATCTAACTATATAACAAGTTTTTAGTTAATAAAATATATTTTTTTATTTTTTTTACATTGCTATGCTACTTAACTACCACTAGGGGCAGTCAAGTAGAATATTCAGAGCGACGGAAGTGAAGTTACCTTCACTACCGAAGCTCAGACCTGCAGAGGGCATAGCCATATTGACGGAGCATGCTGCTTCGTCAGTATGGCTCCCACGATCGTGGGTGCCCCAGATCAGAAATTTCAGTGCTGGCTATTGCCTCGACATTGAGGCAATAGACCAGCACTGTTAAAGCGCTTTTCGCGATCGTTGATCGTGAAAACCGCTTGATTAACCATAGGACGTGCCAGGCACGTCCATTGTCGGAAACAGAGTTCCCAGCAGGACGTGTCTGATACGTCCATTGTCGCGAAGGGGTTAAAGAAACTCTATAACCTAAACATCTTTTACATTCTGAAGGTAGAGGATACAAAAATGGATCTATGTATTGTGTTCACAGGATAGCAAGCAAATAAATACATCTGTGATGTCTCTGGCTTATATCACCTTGTGACTTGTATACAAATTACCCATTTCCTATTGAATGTAGTTTATTTAAATACATTACATTAACATTTATTTATATAGCGCCAACAATTTACGTAGCGCTAGACTACACACTAAGTTAGACAAACTAGAACAGACTGGTACGTGAGGTAGAGAGCCCTGCTCACAGGCTTACAATCTAGATGGAATGGGGTACATGAAACACATAAGGGAGTGAAGAGGTCAGAGGGAAGGTAGTGGTAGCTCCTGTAACGTGGATGGTTGGCACTAGATGGGATTAGCCAGAGATTGTATGTGCTCTAGCTGGATGAGTTGTAAGCTAACTGATCCTAACAGTGATTGAGGACAGTGAGAGCTGGGTAGGATTGGCTAGAGGTTAACTAACAGGTTTCTAGTGGTATGGGTAGTAAGCTTTTTTAAAAAGATGAGTTTTGAGGGAGTTAGAGAAGGAAGGAGAGAGCTGGATGCTCTGCGGAAGGGAGTTCCAGACAGCAGGGACAGCTCAGGCCAAATCTTGAAGGAGCGAGTGGGGAGTGGAGATGAGGTTGGAGGAGAGCTTTAGTCCATTTGAGGAGTACAGAGGTTGCGCAGGGAAGTATTGGTTATTGAGGCTGGCAATAGGACTGTAATGGAACGACTACCCAAGGCCGGTAGCTCCTCTTTCCGTTGTTTGAGATCATCTCCTTAGCCCCCGATTCAAGCTCAGCATCCACACAGCAAGTCTTTCTGGAACCTTGCTCTTTGTACCCAAATAGCTGACAGGAGACTACTAGCAGTTAGGTACAGCAAGAATGAACAACATTTATTTGTGAAACAGCACAGATTTATATACACACAAACATGACATCATAGACATTAGTATGCAATGGGGGGAAAGAAGTATAACTCTCCACTAGGTCCTCCAATTAACTGGGTCTAGGAATACATTGTACTTCCAGGCTGCAAACCAAATAGGAATTAACATACAATGAGTAAACCTAATTACAAAATACACATTAAGACACGTAATGAACACAACATAATCAGTTTAGCAGTAGGACATACAAAGGGGAAATCCTGCCTCACAACTTTCAGGATACAAAGGTGTCAAGTGCAGATACATACAGAGTCCCTCAATTAAAGTAACTTGTTAATTGAGGGACATCACTGTACAACAGGAAACTAAATGACTAACACAAAGACAATGGGTAAGGTGACATAATGACAGGATAGGATACAATCTTAACCCGGGGGAAACACAGTGAATGGGACAAAGGTTTGGACCCATCCTGAGTTAGCCTGTGTTTGAAGTCCAGTTGAAAACAGGGTTCCACTGGTGCCCTCACAGTGTGTACACCCAAACTAATATATCCACAGTCAGGGTCCATAGTCCACAGGAGGTCTTCTGGTCCCCAGGGCCCTCCAAGAACCCCCTTCACGCAGGCTGTCAGGATTCACTTTGTGACAAGGACAAAATCATTAACATAACCATGAAGGCATATTAAATTGAAGATATCTTCTGATTTAAAGTGGTTTTGAATGATGTTACATGGAAGGACTGGCCGAAAGTGATTCCAATTTCATTTGGAAGCTTAAGTGAGATTTTCAGGATCATAGGGAATTAGCGCAGGAAAGATCCCTGGTAAAGGAGGTGGGCCATCACATTCATTCAATGTTACATCGACTCGTACATCAAGAGCATCCTCAAGGTGATTCCAAATCTGCTCTTCAGAAGGTACTAATAAAATGTGTCCAATGTGAGTCCATACAACATCCAATGAAACCAATGAGCTTGCCCATCAGCACTACCAGGAACTGTTGCTGCACTAAGAGGGTCAGAACTTAAACCCTGTATATTTTATCCAATAAATGCAGTACTATTTGCTTTAAGATCCTTTTTGTCCTCAGTTCTGTTCAGCCAGATTGTTCTTCCTTTTGTGTTAAAAAGATCTTCAGGGGAGATCAGTTTAATTTTGTTCCATGCTTATTTGTCTTCCCACAAATTTTTCAGAAAATGCTAAATTGCGTTTGCAGAATCGATTTAGAGAGCAATGCATTATAAATACAGGTTGAGTATCCCTTATCCGAAATGCTCGGGACCGGATACTTACGGATAATAGATCATTTCGGCAGCACCAGCCCAAAACATTTTCTGCATTACCTAAATTTAATGTGAGCATGGACTAAGTCTGGGACAGGGTTGGGGGGCAGCATTAGCTAAGTCGGGGGGGGGGGGGGGGCAATTGGCTTTGGGAGGATGCATTAGCAAAGTCTGGGGGGGGGATGCATTGGGTAGGTCTGGGGGCAGATAGCTGTGAAGGGAGATGCATTGGCTAAGTCTGGGGAGCAGATTGTCAAATAAAAGGAAATAAAAACAAGAAATGCATTTTTTTCTATCAATTTTTATTAAATATGAAAAACAGTTTACATGTGAATATGTACACTTTTTTTCCTAGAGGGTAGTCTTATATTCAGATTCTTTTTTTCCTAAATGAATATCCAAAGTTTTGGAGGGGGTCGTCTTATAATCAGGGTCGTCGTATATTTTAGCAAATACGGGAAATTTCATGATACTTTTCATTTATAACACATAAAAATAATAATATGTTGAGAGTAATTACCTTTCGAAGCTCATCTGAGATACAGAAATCCCCCACATGCTCGTCAAGGCATTTTAGAATATGCCCACTTTCCCTTACGATTTCTTCAGAATACAGCGGATCAAACAATGACATTGATAGATGACTACACGGGATTTGCTCCACTTCGCTTTTTATTACTTCACTGCCTAACAAGAAAGAATAAAATTAAGATCAAATTAATTAAGTAGATATGCAGAGTTATAAAAACATAAAGGTATTGATTTATTCAATTGATACATTTAACAGGAGGACCTACCGGTAATTCATTCATTTAAAAAAGTATTAAACCAAGAAAAAAACAGGAGATTTCTCTTGTTTTGTTTTACATGACAACCAAACTGCATAGAAATAATTAAATGTCCTCCAAGTATAGTTTTGCTATTTTACAACATGTTCCACCCTGAGGACCTATTTTGCAAATTTGAATCATACATTCTGTGAATGTCCGTTTAATTAATAAGAGAAAAACTGGACATGAATCTTATATTTTACAATGTTTATTCACGAGTATTGCATTTCTACATACATTCTAGAAGTATCTTTTTTTTCTTTACTATTATTACACTTATTGGTGCTTTACTTGGTGACTGTAGTCATCCTTGCGTGGGCTTTTTCTCTGTAAGTCCTGGGTCTACAATGTGGGTGCTGGGGCAGGTTCTGGGTGTGCAATGTGGGTGCTGGGGCAGGTTCTGGGTGTGCAATGTGGGTGCTGGGGCATGTGCTGGGTGTGCAATGTGGGTGCTGGGGCCAGTTCTGGGTGTACAATGTGGGTGCTGGTGCATGTCCTGGGTATGCTATGACAAGAGATTTGGGGGACCAGACCATTTGTTCTGTAAGGGACAGCCCAATTTCCGATGGCAGCCCTGATAGACTTGCGTAGGTCTGAAAGTACAGTTAAAAGTTCAAAATCAGTCAAATTAAGCTGTATGAAGAAGCATGCATATTTGAGGCCTCGAAAAGTATGGCACACTTAACAAAATATGTTCCATTATATTAAAAAATATATAATATGATTGCATGTTTGTGCATGATAGTAATAAACATGAACCAGGAAACGACCAATCCCTTGTGGTTTGTAGGTAGAAACCAGCTTTGTTATAGTTTACATTGATCCAAATATATACAGCCATTCTCAGCTCCCAGTAAAAATCACGTTCCTTGTGAAATCCTTTATTATAAAAAAAAAATATGTTGTCAGCAACTGAAGAATCAAATGGAAATATATTTCACAATTATTTCCAGAAAAAGCCAATTTCAGGTCATTTACTTTCTATTTAAACAAGAGTTGCATGACACCCACATGAGATCTCATTACCAGAAGGGAAAATGAGTATCAGTAAATGGATCTCATAATAAACTCAATAACCTGCTTATTTCACAAGTTAAAACAAATGTAATGATATTTTAAGCTTTAAATACTCCCAACGTAGAAAAATACTGGTAATGCCAGTTAAAACATCACAGGCCAATATATGTTCCCAAAGGCCTTCTACAAGCACTTTCTGCCTAGACTTTGGCACAGCTCACATTTTAGCTTTCTGGAAATAACTTGATATGACAAGAAATCATAAAGTAAAAGATAAATAGAGTCTAGCTAATCTCTGAGAGAATGTTTTAATGAAAAAGATCTTAAAAAAAAAAAAAAAATACTTTAAAAAAAATTAAAAAATAGTTTTAATGAGGCAGGACACTGCTTCTGTCTGACACGGACTGCCTTTTGAATGGGGTATAAACTGTGCATTGTTCAAAAAGTATTGTTCTTTGTCTTTGCGATGGAATAACTAATGGAGCTCAGTCCATGCAGTGGTGTATTTTGTTTTTTTTTGCTGCCCTAGGCCTGGCTAAACTTGTGAAACCCTCCCTACTCTAAATTTGCCCCACCCCTTCCTGTCAAGATGGCACCTCTTCCTGCTTAAGACTCACCTTGTCATATGTAAACCCCACCCCTTCCTCTCTAGGCCCCACCTCTTAAAATAAAAAGGAAACAAGAAGACATTTTGTGCAAAGCGAGGGTGCGCGATACACAAAATGTTTTGATCTTTTAAACTGCCTTGATTTATTTCATGTTCATGCAGTTAAATAAATGAATCTCAAGTATGCGATCATAAAATAAAAGATATGACATTAGATTGGGCATCCATGTCATGTAAATCAAGAATTCAAAGTCAGACATATTGTAGTACACAGTACAACTATTCACTATGTTGCACATGAGAAAGAATTAACTTGATAAAGGCAAATAAAAAGCGGCTTTACCTGCTTGAAACCAGGTGACTGACAGTGTCATTCAGGAGAAATGGCTATTGTTTGTGAACTTGCAAACAGTTACATTTTCCTGTTTATTTATTTTTTCTCTTCAAGTTAGATAAAAACTCAGAGAGGACCATCCACAATGCCCTTGATCCTCATCTTAAACCCAGGCAAATAATAAGAAATGAATCTACCTATTCTAATTAAAAACTAAAAATCCGCCAACATAAAAAATAAACGAAACACGAGCGTCCCTGCTCTAAGCACCTGTCCCCGGGAATAAGTAGATTTATTTTGTTGGGTGGCCCCTTTCCCTGGGAAGATGAGGACAGAGGGCATCGCAGATGGCCGCTGGAATCTGGATACAGGTAATTATTTTGATTAACTCCCCTATCTAGGCAAGGTAGAGGTGGGGCTACAGTAGGTAGTGATACTTTTTATTTATTATGGGAACTGGGGTCACATCGAGGCATTTCGGGTAGCTTGAAATTCAACTCCTGAAAGGTCTCTGATGTGCCCAGAATAATTTGGGACTTCAGAGGTAACATTTTGGCCCGTAGTTTGGTCTATATTGAGTAGACCCTGAAATGTTTTTGCGATATCAACAAAAACGAATAAATAAAAAACTGGTAGCGCTACTGCACATGTGCTCAATGCGGCGCAGAATTAGAGAGGGACTGCAGGATTGTGGTCCTGTATCTGGCTGTCCAATCAAGTTCTACCTCTGTCCAGGAAAACTGGACAAAGCCTTGAAATGATGACTGTCCCGAGCAGAGCAGGTCAGGAGGCATGTGACTGCAATTCTGCTAACATCATTACTTGACTTTCACAGTACACATAATGATCAGGTCACCAAATCCTTTAAATAAAAATAAAGTCCCTTTAATTAACAATATTTAGTTGTTTTTTTCCTGCTTGTTTTCTGGCTCAATCAAAGCATTCTTTCGGATAACTTTTCATCCTGTGGATGGACTGCAGGGGATATTGCATGGCTGTAATAGAGATACTACTGTAAATCATTGGGAGTTCGTGTATAGACAGTGGACAAGCGAACAGGAACTCTGACATGCTTTAGGCCAGTGATGGCAAACCTATGGCATCTATGCATCTGACTACAGGGTCACTATCATCATATATTGAAGGACGTGTAGCACACAGGGCCACAGAGATGGAGCAGTGGAAGGAAAAGAAATCAAAACAGTTAGGATGGAAACTAAAATAAAAAAGAGTCTGCAATGAAAAATGGGACAGGGGGGACTAGAATGTGGGGTAACATGGCACTTTCAGATTGTAAACTTTGGATCAAAAACCTTCTTCTAATCTTATGTTACAAGTACATTGTCAGGAAATATACACATTCCTAGATTTCCACCAATGTTTGGTCAAATAATGAAGGGCAAATAAACGTTAGCAGTCTTCTGACAGCTTAACATGGAGGTTTAGCCTGGAAACGTAAGATCATTTGGCACTTACTTGGGATATGACATTATCTGACGTAGATTCCCAATTTAACAGGAATCAGGTTGGGCTCGGTATGCAAATAGTCAGAATACCTGCTCTCTGTGTTCCTAAACCAGGCACCACCAAGGGATACAATCTAATTCAGTTTGCAAATTCCAGAAGAGTTACAACCAAATACTCGGATAAATAATGGTCATATCGTATGCCAATCAGCATGAGGATAGAAGGTTTTAGCCAGGGAGAAAGTATAATGGCCTCATACAGTCGAACTAGCTTAGTAATTGTTAAGCTAGTTAACTATGATCAGTTATTCCCAGTGTTTGCAAATACAATGCAATAATAGTATGCTCCAACACCAGAATTATTTATTAAATAGGAGTGTACAGCTGTATGCTCAAAGCACTGATAGGTCCATGGAGGCCACAGCATGGCCAGTTTTATTTTTGATGAAAAGAAGACATGGTGGCAATCTCAGCTACTAATGCCTGATTCACAGTTCACTGCTTAGAGCATAAAACACAATGGGGTCTAATCCTAAAATGTGAGTTGAGGTGAGATGAACACATCACATTTTTAGCTATATATTGTGCAGGGACAAACATTGTCCCCAACTAAGCAAACTCACCAGGAATGTACTGTACCTGAACAATGTATAGCTGAACTAGTGAGATCAAATGTTCCTCTCAGCTCACCTCATCTCACCTGCAACTCATCTTTTAATGAATAGATCCCAATGTGTCACAAACTGATAATTATAATGTACATGATAAATACATTGACATTTTACACATTCTCAAGTATGTCCCGGGGATCATGGCCAGATCAAAAAGCTACTTAAAATATAGAAAAACAATAAGTAAGTTGTAGAGAGAACATAAAATGATAAACCTTCTTTTTTAAAAGATGAACGTACATATGAATGATTGCCTATATTAACAGGCGTATGTATTCTGGTTTTAGAAGCAGTGAGACCCTATTTTCGGGGGGTTTAAGACATGGAAATTTGATTATATTTGGAAGGTTATTCCACATTTGAGGAGATCTATAAGAGAAGGCAATACTTTTTGGAATGGGGAATGGTTAGTAAGGTGCAGGAGCTGGACTGGAGTTGCTACCTAGATAGCAAAGAATTGTCTTGTGGTCAGTGTTAAGCCTATGGAGACAATAGCAAAGCCGGTATGTTTAGGAATAAAAAGGATGTGCCCGAGGAAGGGCAGAGTGAGATTGATTTTCACAAACATAGAATCCTGGGAAATATGATGGGGATTTTAAATACAACTTATGTGATGTAACACCAGAAGGCATTGTCTAATGCAATATCGTGAACACATTTCAGAAAGGGTTTCCCATGGTACATACTAAATATTCGCTGACAATACGAAAAAGACAAATATATCTCACACGTGGATGCACACCTGGCAAGAAAGAACACATGAGCAATATAAAAATAAAAAAAAATCTTACTTGTAGAGAAGTGACAATTTAATGATAGACATTGAAACTTGGCTGATAATCCTTATCTATTGTTTCTGGAAAGGGAGGGTATGCCCTGGGGATTGAAGCACTGGAGTGTAGAATTTCAACAGAAGGGTGGGGATCGACTTTGTCAAAGTGAATCATCAATCACTTAAAGGAACATTGCACCTTTTTTTTTTTTAACCCTTGCTTCCGAAGGAAAAAAAGAAACATGTACCGGACTTTGAAGTAAACCCTACATGTGTCTTAATAGATACACGTGGGTTTACTATCTGCTGTGTCTCACATACGAGACACAGCAGTTCTTGGTTGTCGTCAGCACGCACACAGCCAATCAGAGCGAGGACTTGTCCCGCTCCATCTGCCGAATGCGAGGGTCTCTCGCTGCAAGGGCAGAGAGAGACCCTCGTTTTTGCATAGGATCAGCAGGGGGATCTAGTTAAGGTCCCCCCGGCTGATCCCATGCAAAAACAAGGTTTTTGGTACACGCCAGTTCATCCTCATACTATAACATAACATACTATAACTAACATTTCACTTGTGCTTCTATATTAGTGTTCTTTTAAAATACAGGATGGCACAAAGGTGTGTACCTGAACTGATTTATAAATGGTCATTGGAAATTCCAAGGATTCTGCCCCACCCCATCAGAGGGGTGAAGGTATATTCTTTTCCCCCCTGAGAAATTAACAGACATTTTTCACAAAACACGCTAACTTTATAGAAATTATAGTTTACATAAAGATGAACTGACACATAACTATTGAACTACCGTATTTGCTCGAATATAAGACAAGGTTTTTTTCAGATGCAATGGATTTTTTGTTTAAACTTGCAATTCACATGTCTGAAGTTAAAGGGACTGCCTGGTGCCTGAAATGCTTCTTTCAAATGTTAATGCATATTAATGTGCTTTCAAAGTACTTTAAAATGCATGTTTTATATTTTGCATACTTCAAATTTAAAATACATACAGCTAGATGAAAACTGTGAAATTACAGCAGTTTGCAAGAAACCAGGACTGCCCATCCTTGCTGAGTGAAAGTAAATTTTCTTTTTTTTTTGCTGCAGGAACCAATGCGAATAATTTCATTCAAAATGCATGGAATTTACTGTCTCTCTAGTGATGACATCAGATAATGTGTTGCACTGTTAAGAGATCCTACTGTGTACAAGGGCAATGTCACTTAGAGTCCACACAATGTTTTCTATTTTAGCAACACACGATGTGACTAAATGAAATTAACTCTTATATCCTCACTGTCTATATAATCAGTGCTGCCGCACCTGCAGTAAACATGCAGAGTAATCACTGGGGAGGGCTTGAGTAAAATATAAAAAATGTGATTTATGAAGAATGCCTGCATCAAATTACACTGGAAAAAAGCCTGTGCATTATACAAGCAGTAATCTTCAACTGACACCAAAGTGAGTTTGGGGGCTAAACTTTAAACAAGAAGGTTGCTAAATGTAGATATCATGTACTAGTGACTACATCGCTCCAGTAGGGGAAATAAATAAGTTTCTTCAATGCATATCAAAAAAACTGATGCTTTCAATATAAATATGCATTTATTTTATTAAGTTTGTTTACTTTTTGCAATACTTATCTAAGAAGATTAACTATGCAGACACATTTGGATGCACTGTACATGCACGACACAAATGTACAAAATGTCACTGACACACTACCAGTGCTTCTCTCCTTTGGTTCAGTTGGGCATGTAAAAAAAATAGGGTATGTCTAATGGTCCTTTAAAAAGGACTGTATCACCTAAATATAGTTTTTCTTTTACTGTGCATGTAGAGCATAAAAAAATATTGAAAATTATCTATAAATTTTATTAGCAAAACTGCAAGCAAATGCCTAAATTAGAAGAAAAATCTGTTTTAAATGGGTCTCCTGCTTATGACATCATCTGGCAGGTGAAGATGTCTGTGGACTAGATAGACTGATACGCTCTGTCTATTACGCTTTACATGTGTTCTTTCTTCTCTCACCATGTAGCCCCTCTGTTTGTAATCCCGAATATACATACATAACCTTTTCCTGAGTTACTCACACCATCACCATGTTGGGAAGCACTGCTCTGGCGGTATCTGGAGAGGTTATTGTACACACAGTCTACTTCTACCACAATGTGTGTTATACAAACCTCAGAACAGGCCATGCTTTCAGATCAAGCTTTTTATCTTCTCAAGCATGGACGTGCAAAGTGTGGCAACAACTGATTCTGCTGAATTTCAGGAAAGGAATCACTTTTATATCGTATCCCATTCCATGTTATCACTGGCCAACCCATATCCAGCTCTTCTTCTACCCGGAAATCCTCCCGATCTGCCCCCAAGACAAAAATATCCCACCACTGTTCCCAGACGTGATGATAAATGTGTTTCAAGCTACATTGTCTAAAATAAACTTGTCACGAGATTCACTAACCAAAGTAATAAATTGGGTGAAGGGAAAATAAATGTCGATAAAATTGTTTTAAAAAATGATTATTTCGAACATAAACAAAACCAAATAGAAAAACTACAAACTCAAGTGTTTTTTCAATAATGTAAATGCCAGGTTTTATAAACCATACAATAAGGCAGTATACTATGGATTGTACTACAAATCAAAAGAACCGAGAGTGGTTTCTACACTGAAGGCTTCTATATGTTACCACTTCATTGGATTAATCCTAAAGTTCACAAGATGAAAAAAGAAAACTGACAAAGGCAAACATAAAAAAAAACGAAAAAAAAGTAGTCATGTTAACAAGACAGTTACCTAGTGTTCTCCATTGTCCCGGAGAATCTGAGATTAACTTCAATTCTGACACTACATTTGGATCCTGGAAAAAGTCCTGGAATGAAAAGAAAATTACTACCAGCATTAACAGCATGTTTATTCAGTGTTTTACGGGGTACGTTATGATTTTAGATCTAGTGACATTCTCAGTGTTTATAGATAACTAGAATTTTTTTTTAATTATTATGTGTTTTTTTATTTTTTTTTATTTGTGCTTGGCAGTGTTATACAAGATAAATAATAATAAAACCCAGAGATAGGCTTACAAGTTAAACATATTTTTGTACAGTTTTCCCTCTGACCACCCCCCCCCCCCCCCCTCCTCCCCACATCCCCAATCGTAAAACAAAATAACAATAGGATTAGCCTAAAGCCACACTCTTAGAGATGATGAAGGAAAGGGTGGGGGAAAGAAAAGAAAACAGCAAAGTAACAGAAGGGAGAAAGAAAATAAAGGGGGAAAAAAAATGTCAATTTTATCCCTACCCTCATCTTACCCCTATACTATCTGTACATTTCCCTGTACCTTACTCAGTATACAAAACTAACTCAACCTCGCCCAGTCATATCCCTATTCTGACCCTATACAGTATAGGGTTATCATATGGGGAGGGAGGGAATGGAAGGAAAGGAAAGGCATATACATTTTTACCCTTTGGGGTGAGCAACTTGTGGGCTGCTTGGGGTAGCATTGCAAATAAAAGGCTTTACACTACTTTAATTCTCTGGCAAGATCTCTAATCAAGATTTATATTTTGAATCTATTGGATAGCTATGATTGGCAGCCGATGCTTTAACAATGAATACATTATTTATGAAGAACACTTTGTGATATGAGATGTAGTACGTCACAGCTCACTTAGTCTGCCTACCTGGGGTGAATAAAAATAATAATAAAATGTGGTTTGAATATTTCACTAAGACTGAGAAGCTAGAACCACCATGATCTATTGATAGGTGTAAGCACTACACACTTGGTATATAAAGACACAGCTTTTAGGGGGGGGGGGGGGGGAGATATTTATCAGTCTGTCACTAATTACCCATAATAACCCATAAAATCACTCCAGTACTGTCTTCAGCACAGAGGAGAAGAATTGTGAGTATATCTTAGACACCAAGCCACTCCCTGAATTCTTTGGAACATAACATCCTGTGTGTTAAAGAAAGACCCCACATCACTAAAGAAGAATATATAAAATAACACTCCAGCACTATAAAATAATACACTTAAAACTAGACAAAACTGTTAAATAAAACACAAATATGAGCCTATCACTATAAAACAAGTGAAAGAAGGTGGACTATTCCTTTAGGGCACTCTGACCTATACACAACATGAAGAAACCTGATCAAGCCTGAATTTCTGTGGTGACTAATTTCTCTCTTTGTGTACCATTTCCTATTTTAAGTTTCCTCAAGTGTTACAAAATACAAAAACCGTTTGATAGAAGTGTGATCTGGCTAATGTAGTTTCGAGTGAAAACACCTCTATTTTTTTTTCTTTTTTTTTTTTTACCAGACTTATGTCAGCAGGATTTATTGTCCGTTTAAAGCAGTGTTCAAATGATTCAGTAGTTTGTAAGACATTTTAATAGTAAATGTAAACCCATCTGTCAAAATGATTATGCTAGTGTCATTTATTTGTATTGCACGCCTCTGAATAAGGGACAAACGGCATTTCATGAAAATAAAGCACTATAATGAAACAAACAACAAAAAAACACTGTCTATTTTTTATTTGGGTGAAAAAAAGTGAATAGCAGGGACTAGCCTAATAAACACATAAATACACCCCCAAGCTAACAAAAGTAAAAAAAGAAAAAAAAAAAAAGAGCAATGAATTAATTATGAAAAATAGTAGATAATAAATGGAATAGCAATGTGTGTAAAAAAACAGATAAATAACAATATATATTGTGGCGGAACCAACCTCACCACTATGTTCTGGAGAAGCCTGGTTGCTCGCCTGCTGCCTCTGGACTATGGCCCCATGGTAAAAGCTTGTATTTTCCCCTGCAGAAAGGCTTGTTCGTGCCTTTCTGCCTGGGTGTTCGGTAGATTGAATCTACCGAATCAACTCACGAATGAACGGATCACCTGGGTAATGGATGTGCCATAACACTATACGTTAATATTTAGTTAGTTAGTTATATTCTGTTAATATATTGGTTATGTGTAATGTTTAATTCTGTGAGTAGACCACTCTGAAGGTTCATAATGTGACAGTGACTCCAATAGTTTACTCCAACATCCATTATTCTGGATTAACTGGTAAACTGTAACTAGTCCCAGTTAGTTGGAGAACTATGTTTATAAACAATAAATGAGCAGATGACACACAAAACACATATATTGATGAATGTAACCAACAACGAATTGGAATAAAACAATTTGTCGGGGAGACGATGCCTCATTGGAGAGTTTTCTAACTTACCTCATTAATAATCCTTATAATCTGAAATTTCCGCATAAAAGTTCTCCCATTTCTATAGAATTCTTAGATCTAGAAATTTACAATAAGGATGCTTCCATCCACACTAAGACCTTTAGAAAACCAGTAGACTGTAATGGTTATATTCCATCTGACAGTTATCACCACACTCCATGGTTGAGCAACATACCCTATGGACAGTTTAGACACATCAAACGTAATTGTTCAGATACTCAATACACAGTTGGCGTTAACGGAACAACAATTTAGGGTGAAAGGATATAAAGATCAGCTCCTTAAATCTGCCCGGGACAAGGTACAAAAACTATCACGAGACGATATTCTGACCATGTGACCACAAAACATCGAAAAACAAAAGACCTAATAATGATATTTTATTTATCACTGAATACAGTGACCAATCCCTTATTATCAAAAACATAATTAGGAGACATTTGAATGTGCTAAAAGGTGACCCTGTACTAAGAGAAATTATCACTCCAAACCCAAAAGTAGTGTTCTCTAGAGCACCTAATCTACAACTTATGTTAGCACCAACCAACAGACAAGAAACAAGCATATAATGTCCCAAATATGTTTAATTTGTCTCCTGGATTTTATAAATGTGGTAAATGTATGGGCTGTAAGAATAATACAAACATACCAAAACATCAGGCCACCTACAGCAATACATTGAACCAAAGATCTTTCAAGATCAAACAGGTCTTAACTTGTAAAACTAAGGGGGTCATTTATTGTGCCAAATGCCCTTGCCACAAGATGTATATAGGTAGAACTTTAAGGACCCTAAGTGTTAGGATGTCAGAACATCTTAGAAATATCGCTGCAGGTCTAACCACTAACGGTCTTTCAAATCATTTGTTATGTTCTCATGGAAAGGACACAACTGGCCTAACCTTTTCGGCTATAGATTTGGTTAGAAACAACTGGAGAGGTGGGAATTTTGGAGACCAGCTAGACAGAAATGAGGCCAGATGGGTTTATAAACTTGACACACTGCATCCTCATGGCCTCAAGATTTTGAACTTAAAGTATTCACTAAAAATTCCTAATTAGTTGCTTCCTATCACTCCTTTGTTCTGCGTTAATTTTAATTTTCTGTTTCATTTTTTGCTTTTATTTCATTTTCGCTTTCGTTCTTTATTCAATAGTAATGTGTCTAATATTATGTTAGCATTGGAGGACAGCACAATTTCATATGTCTTTATTAAGTGCTATTTATCTTGTATACTTATTTTCTTTTTTTTATACTTTTGTACTTTTGTATTATTGTAATATTTGTATTTTTGTAATTTATACAATCTCATCTAGCGTCATTTTGTACATTTGCCTTTCTATATATTTATATATTTTTATATATTTTTGTATTTCTGATATTTCATATGTTATAATATGCATGTATTTTTTATATGTTTATATCTCCTCATATATGCTCCTTGCCAACCTTATACCCGTGAACGTTTGGGTTACAAACATTATACTATACATCTCAAGCTTGCCGATACAGAAAGAAACATATATGGTTTTCTATCTACGTGCATTACTTTTACATATTAGTTTTACCTTTGAAACTTTTTTTTACGTAATACACTTACCAGTTTCTATGCCCATCAAATATGAATAAAGGCATATGGGCTATTTAATATATTAACTGAATGTAAGTAATTATCACTAGTGTGTTTTTATTTAGGTCACATTATTATGACTATTTATAGTTCTATTTGGCACCTTTTTGACATTCCCCTCATTAATTAACAATATTCACATGTCCAATCCACTTAGAAGGGACTCACAGGCGTGCATATATAACACGCAGCCTGTCATCCAACTCCCATCACCCCTGACGAAGTAACGTGGTCAGTTACGAAACGCGTAGGGTGAGAGTTGCCTTTCTCATTACGGATCCTTTCACTTCCGGCTTTTTGAAAACTTTGTCCTCCGAGTTACGGAGTTACTCCGGCCGTTTTTTTCTACATCTTTTGAGCTCCGCTTCTACGGTTAGACAAGCCGGGATCTGAAAGTCTGTCTTTAGTCCACAAATGATTTTATGTTGGTGTAGATCTTCATACATCGTCTTGTAAGTGTAACTGTTTTAAGCGCATTAAATCTTTTTAATACAGTACACACTATTTTTGGCTCTTTTTATTTTCAGATATATACTTCAGAGGAATATATAGCTTCCAAATGTGTGAAAAGATGTTTTGACCGGTTTTATTACAACACCTTCAGGACTTTCTTTGGACTCTGCTCTTTCTTTGTAGCTTACGCATATATCTGCTTTTTGTATTTTTGCTACATTTGTAATTTTTTTGTTACATTTTGTCTTAATCTACGTGTTATTGTCTCTATTGCAGCTATTTTGTTTTGAAGATGATGAGGGAGAGACAGACCGAGAGGGGATATGATGGAGAGAGAGACAATGGTCATAATTCGGACTTATAGACTGCATTCTGTGTCCCCACTTCCGGAAGAAGCCTCCAGGCGAAACGATCATTGGTTTATTTGCTTGTCAATTCAGCTCTGTGGGAGGATATATCACTTGGTGCCGACACTGATTCAGGGTTTGCAGTTTGGCTATGCTCAGCCCCTGTACCCACCCGCTGCCGGTGGGTAGCTTGGACACTGTTTGCCTTCTATTCATCCTCGTTCGCTATTCGTGAGCCGGCAGAGTGGTGAGCTATTATGAGATGACTGCATATGTACCCCTGGCAGATGAGCATTTGCAAAATTATCCTCCATCTGTACTTGTTTGTTGGACACCGAATGCACAATCCCTTTACCACCAACCGAGGTCTACTCACACTTACAGTCGGACATTTAACACACCCTCCTTTACCATCAACTGAGGTTTATTCATATTTATAGCATTGGTCTCCCAGCATTATTTAATTTTGTCCTTAATACTTGACCGGATTATTTGATTTTGCCTTTTCTCCCCCAATATTTGCTGCTTTTTAGCTTTTTTAAAGGGGTGATTTTTGCCACGGAGCAGTGCTACACAATAGCCTATTTATTTATAATTACAACTGACTACTTCCATAGGTTCCCACAAGCTTTTTATCATGGACCCCAATAAAATGATCTATTATTCTATTTTTGCAAATCATGTCTAGTTCCTGAATTTTTATGTCTTATGTGTGCCGCCACAAGCAGACCCTCTTTAGGGTGTGCTCTCTTTGAGATACCTTATTGATAAATACTACCACAAGTGTTGGGTGGCACCGGAGGACATCACTGTTCACACTGACTCCCTCCAGCAGACAAGGGAACAGGCAAGTCCTTCTGGGTGCAATGGCAAGTCCCCTGGCCACAAATGAAATGCTTTATGTAGTACAGGTATCACAGGTGGCAGAGGAACACTAGTCTTTTGTAACAGGCAACAGTTATTTGGATATAGGCTATTGGAAATATTGCCAATCACATGCGGTGTATTATCTATTTGATTCAAGTCACTGGTAGTACTGCACAGTATCCCAGCGAGTCTCCTATGACAGTGACGACATAGTGAGCTTCTCATTGAAAGGCTGGTTCACACTGTGCCACATTTCATATCTGGAAAAGTTATTAACTTACGTTATGTCTGCTGGATGGAAGTGATTTGGCATCTGATAAAGTCATTTGCATCCAATTTCATGGTCACTGGTAGCAGCCATGTCACTAAGTACATCAGCAGATTTTAAAGGGGAGGAGAAATCATACATTAAAAGCAAAAATACCAATCAATTGTACTTTGTGTTTGCTGAAAAGTCATTTTATAGAGACTGCAGAGTAGAGATGTGGAGTCCAATAATCCAACAATAAAAAAAACAGCAGACCACTGCAAAAGCAATCCATTTTTATGGCATCTGATTCTCGAAAGGGAATGCCAAGGGCGTCTCCTTACACAGAACGTCTTAAATGCCATGGCACAGATATCTCCTCCTTCCTGTAACAGCTGGAAGAAAGTGGTGTCTGGCAACATCACACCCAAAATGTCAGCAGGGCTGCAGAAAAAAGATAGTACTGCCCACAAAAAAAAGGTACAGTTTTGCCTGAAAAATACCTCATTGCCCCTCCAGGGTGGACCTGCATGTCCTGGGGTACTGGTCCTGCTTCTGCAATGAGGGTGATGGGGCAGGTCCTGGGGGTGCAATGTGGGAGATGAAGCATGTCCTAGGTGTGCACTGTGGTTAATGGGGCATGTCCTGGGTGTGCATTGAGGGTGATGGGGGCATGTCCTGGGTGTGCATTGTAGGTGATGGGGCATGTCCTGAGGTGCTGGAGTAAGTCCTTGGTGTGCAATGTTCTTGCACCTTTTAAAGGTAAAATGTGTATTTTGGGTCCCTGGGGTGAGGTATCCGGAAGAGCAGGGTGGGCCAGTTCTGCATCCCACTTTCAGGGAGAGTGACTATACAAAGTTCAGGTCAGGCTTTGTGTTAGACCTGGCTGCTAGAAGCAGGGTGACTAAGCTCACCTGTGTCTGTTAGAGGAAGCTATTTACCAGACAGGAAAATTACGGTCTTGGCCTACTATGTGTTTAACCCCTTCGTGACAATGGACGTGTCAGGCACATCCAGTCCTCCGGTGAAACGAGCAGTTGTCGCAATCAACGATCGATGTCGAGACAATAGCCAGCACCGAAATTCTTCATCATATTTTATGATTTTTTTTGTAATAAATTATAAGATATGATGAACATAATGGTATCTAATGAAAGCCCTTCTTATGGCGATAAAAACAACATATAATTTCTGTGGGTATAGTATGTGAGAGAGAAGAAAATTACAGATAAACACAAACACGCCAGAAATGTAAAACAGTCACCAAGGGAAAGTCAAGGTCAAAATGTCTTGCACTTAAGGGGCTAAAAACTGGAAGGAGAGGTTGACAAGTTTACAGAGTTTGTAATGATCTGTGACTTGATGCACCCTGAAATAAAGTGCTTCTGGAGATTGCTTTGTATTTCTCAGAAAGCTGTGTGTAATCTAAGATCCCAGATAAACTTACGCCAACAGGAATAGGTTTGTCACAATACACACACATATTGTATTTATACACACACACAGAGGCGGCTCTCTAATTAGGCGAGTTAGGCAGCCGCCTAAGGCCTCGCACTCACGGGGGCCTCGTGGCTGCCTAACTCACCTTATTGCCTTTGATGTAACGGGGAGCTTAACGCTGCCGTTAAGCTCCCTGTTACACTAACCTGGGACGTTTCCTCCGTGCATCTTCTCTCCTGCACGGAGGAAGGAAGCTCTGATCGCGTTTTTTTTTTTTTAAACTTTATTGAACCCGCGCAGCTTCAATAAAGTTTAAAAAAAAAAAAAAAAAAACGCGACCGGAACTTCCTTCCTCCGTGCAGGAGAGAAGATGCACGGAGGAAACAACGGAGAGCAGCATGGAGGTAAGTACTAGGGAAGGGGGGAGGAGGGTGGCACAAACGAGCAAAGCCTGGCATAATGAGGTGAGGGGCAAAATCCTGGCATAGTGAGAGGCTAAATCCTGGCATTGTGAGGGGCAAAATTCTGGCATAATGAGGGGCAAAATCCTGGCACAGAGTGGCAAAATCCTGGCATAGTGAGAGGCTAAATCCTGGCATTGTGAGGGGCAATATCCTGGCATACAGTGGCAAAATCCTGGCATATTGAGAGGCAAAATTCTGGCATTGTGAGGGGCAAAATTCTGGCATAATGAGGGGCAAAATCCTGGCACAGAGTGGCAAAATCCTGGCATAGCGAGAGGCTAAATCCTGGCATTGTGAGGGGCAAAATAGTGGCATTATGAGGGGCAATATCCTGGCATACAGTGGCAAAATCCTGGCATATTGAATGGCTAAATCACAGTGCATCCGGTGCTGTGAGGAAGAACAAAGTGCCAATCTTCTAGCACAACGTGGTCTGTGAGACCACTTTCAACATTGAGCACCTTTCCTTCTGGCTGAGTGTTTCTGTTAGTGTGTGATTGTGTGCTTTCTGAGTGTGTCTGTGAGTCAGTGTGTGCTGGCTGCGTGTATCTGTGAGTGTGTGCTGGCTGAGTGTGATTGTGTGCTGACTGAGTGTGTCTGTGAGTCATTGTGTGCTCACTGAGTGTGTCTATGAATGACTGTGTGATATGTGTTAGTGTTCACATTTAGGACACAGCAATAACAATGTGAGTTAGTGGGCCGCACACAATTTTATCTATACCAAATGTTTATAGATGTTTGTAGAATAATTATGAGACAAATAAAATTCTAGGAGCTGTTCATTTCTAGAAGCTGGGATTTGAGTCTGATCTTGAAATATGCTATTTCTACAGTTCATTTTTATTACCACTTGCATATATTTTATTTAATAATGTGTGTCCGTGAGGGCCTCATGTTCGACTTTCGCCTAAGGCCTCACAAAGTCTAGAGCCGCCTCTGCACACACATATATATATATACATATTACACTGAACTTACCAGAACAAAATCATTCATCTGATAGGATTGGAAGTACTGATCATAACGAAAGGCTTGAGCCAATATCCTTCCATTCATGGACCTAATGCACAGAATATAAAACAAGTAGTAACTCATTTATAACATGTACACAATATATAGTCAATACACCAACAAACCGAAGCATCCTAGTGACTGCTGGTGAATCCAATAACAAGGCCAGTGCACAGTCAACGCCGTATAGGTTATTAATCAATAATCTCAAGACAGGCATCATTTCAAAATCATAGGTATTGATCAGTAAATGACAGGGATCCTTTCTAATAATAAAGACTTACCCAGAGTTATCTGATTATTTGTACTTCAAGGTTTGCTGCCAAACTATGTGTTTTATCCATTTCTTGTATTTTTTTTTTTCTAGTTTCATTAAATGATTTGCACAGCTCCTGCAGAACACTCTCTTCTACTTTGAGTATTTTCACACATTGGTAGACATGAGAAAAATCACTTGAACTTCGGTGACCATTTATTAGAGTCATAAATTCTTTTTTAAAGTATTGCGATATTAAGATAGAATTACACTAACAAACTAGTAGTCATTTTAAATAATTTTATGAATTTTGAAACGCAAAACGTATAAAAAAAACTGTCCAGATTAGAGAAATGTGATTTGTCTCGAACAAAGCAACAGCAAGTTATAGATTATGGCTACAAATTCGGGATTGTTAAACTGTCACCTAAAAATCTCCTTCCCATAATCCAGAACAGATCGTCTGTTTATAAGATCATTTAGATCTTACGGCCTGGTACCATAATGTGCTGGTGAGATCATGTATCACACAAAGCTTTACTAAAATTAATTTTCAGTGTTTTTAACTTTTTTCTGTGACTTATGATAGGAAGGGGGTTTATTTAATGCGTCTCAAAAACTGACTGCAGACAATGGAGTTTGGTATAAACGTGTTAATTTCGTTGACTAAACAGTTTTGTGTAGGTTTTCAGTGAACTAAATAAAAACTTAGTTAATAGGACTAAAACTATGACTAAATTTCATTGCAATTTTCGTCAACGGACTAAAATGTCAGGGAGGGACTATTGCATTTACCTAATTGGACTTCTGGTTCTGGTTCCCATGGATCTCTGCAGACACAGGCTCCCTTTGCCTGTCTGCCCCCTGGAACAATGCTCTCAAACTGCAGAGGAAGAGGATACTCCTCCATCTGATTCACCTGGTACTGTCACATGAGTGTTTCCACTCACATCTCCCTAGCAAGTTAACTTAAAGGGACAGTCTCGTCCCCAAACTCACTTTGGTGCAAGATGAATATCACTGCTTGTATAATGCACAGGCTTTTATGCCTGTGTGATTTGATGCAGGCATTCTGTATAAATCACATTTTTAATATTTGACTCAAGCCCTCTCCAGTGATTACTCTGTATGTTTACTGCAGGTGCGGCAGCACTGATTCTATAGACACTGAGGATATAAAGTTTTGTTTCATTTAGTCACTTCCTGTCCTACTCAAATTGAGTGGGCTATGCATGACCTTTCTCTTGTACACAGTAGGATCTCTTAACAGTGCAACACATTGTCTGATGACATCACTAGACAGGATATTCCATTCATTTGATTGGCATTATTCTCTATTATTATCATTATTCATTATTATTGGTTCCTGCAGCAAAAAAAAAAAAGGAAATAACTTTTACTCATCTAGTGTGGGCAGTCCTTGTTCCTTGCAAACTGCTGTAATTTTACAATTTCTTCTAGCTGTAAGTATTTTATAGTTTAAGCCATGCATAATGTAAGGCATGCGTTTTAAAGTACATTAATATGCATTAATATTTGGAAGATGCATTTTGGGCACCAGACAGTCCCTTTAACACTGCTCGGCGGTGTGTGAAGCCTTTGCCTTATGCGTTTCTCATCTATGACTTTATGCAAATGTGTAAGGAGGAGGCTAATTGTCTGGTGGAGGTCTCCCACTGTATGTTTGCAATTAAAGGAAACTATTTACAGTATCTTTGGTGTCAGTGATTTAGTTGGACACTCAAAAGAATGCCTGCATCAAATGACACAGGAAAACAGCCTGTGCACTATACAAGCAGTAATCTACATCTTGCACCAAAGTGAGTTTGGGGATTAGTCTGTCCCTTTAAAACTGTGAAAATGCCTTTTGGGTCTTCTCACCAATTCTTTCCTACATTTAGCAAACAGTTAATTGTGTTGGATAGGCCACTGAATTCCGAACCCTGGCGCAAAATAGCCTTGCTGGAAAAAAAGCTTTTGCCCTAAGGGGTTAAGCACTGGTCAATGTTTAGTCTATTGCTGAGGAACTCCTATTACAGGTATTATTGCTGTGGCGCTCCTATTACAGGTATTATTGCTGCAGAGCTCCTGTGACAGGTATTATTGCTGAGGAGCTCCTATTACAGGTATTATTGCTGCGGAGCTCCTGTGACAGGTATTTTTGCTGAGGAGCTCCTATTACAGGTATTATTGCTGCAGAGCTCCTGTGACAGGTATTATTGCTGCGGAGCTCCTATTACAGGTATTATTGCTGTGAAGCTCCTGTGACAGGTATTATTGCTGCGGAGCTCCTATTACCGGTATTATTGCTGTGAAGCTCCTGTGACAGGTATTATTGCTGCAGAGCTCCTATTACAGGTATTATTGCTGCGGAGCTCCTATTACAGGTATTATTGCTGTGGAGCTCCTATTACAGGTATTATTGCTACGGAGCTCCTATTACAGGTATTATTGCTGCGGAGCTCCTATTACAGGTATTATTGCTGTGAAGCTCCTGTGACAGGTATTATTGCTGCGGAGCTCCTATTACAGGTATTATTGCTGCGGAGCTCCTATTACAGGTATTATTGCTGCGGAGCTCCTATTACCGGTATTATTTCTGCGGAACTCTGTATTACACTCAATAATGGTGCGGAGCTCCTATAACAGGTATTATTGCTGCGGAGCTCCTATTACAGGTATTATTGCTGCGGAGCTCCTATTACAGGTATTATTGCTGTGGAGCTCTTATTACAGGTATTATTGCTGTGGAGCTCTGTATTACACTCAATATTGCTTCGGAGCTTTGTATTACACGTGAGCTAAGCCTCTACAACATTTGTACACCACAGTAATAAAAAAGGGATGAACTGTTTTGGGACTCAAAGCGTGACACATGAGAGATTTGTTTATAAAACAAAACCTAGTACTAAATAGTTTTTTTTTTTTAAATGATTATTGTTTATTTATAGACCTGCTTTTATAAACCCCTCCCCAGCACTCATTGCAGGTGTAATCGGAACATGCACAGGTAACTATTTACCATTTCATCAGCAGCTCTCGGGTGTCTTTATTCTCCAAGGAACTGAACGTCCTGTTTGGAAGGGGATAGAACGTAAATTTGGGTGACACTGCCATTGAGAGTTCCTGCGACATGTTCAGCTGTGGGAGTCTCACTTCACTTCCGGTTGCGTCCTGTGTCTCCATGGAAACCAAACGTTCCAAGCGCAGCGCTGAAACGAATCCGAACGCGTATAAGGTACAAGAAGCCCGGGATAAAGGTTCCGCCTTCCGCCTTCCGCCTTCCGCCTTCCGCCTTCCGCCTTCCGCCTTCCGCCTTCCGCCTTCCGCCTTCCGCCTTCCGCCTTCCTTTTCCATAAAACAGTGGTATGGATATATTACTCGAGACAGTGACCTTCTGGCAGCCGTAGGAGGTGCTTTGAACTAAGAATCCCATTATATTTAATCAGGCAGCATGAGGCATTCCAACTATGATGATCAGTCAACCATGCCTAACTAGACAAGACAGGAGTTTGTCCAATACTGGAGTGCCAGAGGCCTTCATTGGCTCGTCACAGAATGATTTGGGGATTCAGTTTGTATGATGGGAGTTGAAGTTTCCTGCTGCCACACAGGGCTTAACAAATCCCAGGAGTCAGGTCTCCCCCCCCCCCATGGAGCCTTACTGTTTTGATTGTTTTACATAGAGCTCTAAGTTCCATTTCCCTGGCTCCTGAATTGGTCTGTATGGCTAAATTATACATTCATTTGTTAAGCTCTGTGCTATAGGCTTGGTGTCGTTTCACACACACCTGGTTTGTCACACATCACCAGTACTCCCCTGCTATTTAACGTGCCATAATAACCACTTAAAGGCTTGTTTATTTCACCAATGGTTACTAGATTGTATAGTATTTACCAAATCTATAACACTTTAGTACTAATTCCTATTGTTGAACTTTTTTTGTTTATGGCCCCCATAGTTGCCATAATCGACATGTTTACTGATACACTTATGTATTCTACATGCTTCATAAAGAGAATGCAAGGGCAGACCGGCAGTATGTAGGGTTGCCACCTGGCCGGTATTTTACCGACAAGCCGGTAAAATATTGGCATCAGGCCAATGTTAAGTCTATGGCGAGAGTACCAAGGCCGGTATTTTTTTTGAAGAAAAGGTGGCAACCCTAGCAGGATGTAGGATGCATATATACACAAAGACAGAATCCAAAAGATTTTTACACTTATACGTTGGTTGTATTTAGCTGTAATTTAACTCTTTCTTGTTTAATGTACCTATACAGATCATATACTGTGTTTAGTTCTATACCATCCTAGCGTCTTTTGGGACCTGAAAAATAGGACGGCATAGATCGGCAACATCCTTTTAGTTAACAGCTCACCTTGCATAGTGTTTGGATCCCGTCTGCTGGGACGCAAGCGCTATGCGTCACAAAGGGGTTAAGATACCATTATTTTCATCATATATTTACTATAAAAACAAATCCTAAAATATAATGGAAAATGGAAAAAATACACACTTTTTCTAATTTTTACCTGAAAAATCTTTTAAACATCTTCAACCGGTAAATAATTTGTTCTTAATTTAGAAATATATACACATGCATACATCAATCAGAAATTTCCAACACTGACAGACTAGATCCTGGGACTACCTGGCATTTTACTTGGATAAGCCAGACATAAGTGTATCAAGAACCATGGCACATTTTCCATTTCATCTAATGATAATGATTATGAAGTTGCATTACAAAAGTTTCAATTAGAGTGTTGATCATCCTCTATGCTTATCACTGACTTACTCTACGACCACAAAACGTCTCTGATCTAGGCTTATTGATGAGACTGCACAATCCTCCCCAAAGGGATACCCACATTAGTCATCTTTCCAGTAATGCCTAAGGCAGGGGCGTCCAAGTTTTTTTTGCAGTGGGCCACTTCACTAGAAATGTATGTGTGCGTGGGCTGCATTCATTTTTCATTGAGAAAAAAAAAGTACACACGCATATACATTTATAAATATATATATATATATATATATATATATACATATACATAAATATGTATCCATGTGTGTAGTGAGTGTATCACAGACTCAACAACAATACAACTCATGGTGACTTGCAGTATGTGAGTGTATCACAGTCTCCACAGCAAAACAACACATACATACACAGCCACACACGCATAAACACACAGTCAAATAGACAGACACAGTTACATACACAGATTTCTGTGATACTTAGCCGCATACATACAGTCACACATACACACGCAGACACACACAAATACATATTTTTCCTCTTTAAGTATTTGCAATAAATAAACTGAAGTTTTAATTATTGTTTTTCTTCATTTCTATGTTTTTTTTTCATTTCTCAGTCCTTTGTGGATAAATTATTGTTTTATTTATGATTTATTATTTTAAATAGCGCTGGTCAACTCCTTTATTGTGGGCTTGTTTTTTTAATCTGCAATTTATAATTAGAAGAGATGCTGATTCAGGATATAGTATTGCTGATTTAAATGAATGTATATATAGTATTGCTGATTTAAATGACTGTGTGTAAATGTAAGTTACACTTACATTTACACAATCACACTTCCAAACACACAGACACACACAGTCACACTCACACAGTCATTCACAGACACACAGACAGTCACACGCCCACACACACAGCCACACTCACAGTCACACTTACATACACACACACACACAAACACAGTCACACTTACACACAGTCACACTTGCGCACACACAGAGTCACACTTGCACACACACACACACATTCACACTTGCACACACACACACACAGTCACACTTGCACACACACACACAGTCACACTTGCACTCACACACACAGTCACACTTGCACTCACACACACAGTCACACTTGCACTCACACACACAGTCACACTTGCACTCACACACACAGAGAGTCACACTTGCACTCACACACACAGAGCATCACACTTACACACACAGAGCAACACACTTACATACAGAGATACTTTTTTTTTGTCGGCTCCGGATGGGGCTGCTTCTCCACGCTTGTAGTGATGTGTTTTTTTTTTCTCCTTCCCTCTGACCCATGCGCATGATGCCACGCGCAGGGCAGAGGAGGGATTATGCGACCTACATGATCTGCAGCGTCTAGCTTAAATGTTGTTGGTGAAGCGGTTACCGCTTCAACTTTCCCGTGGGCCACACCTCCGTTTCCCGCGGGCCGCATTTTGGACGCCCTGGGCCTAAGGTCTCCCTGCAAAGACTTTCCCTTTGTGAAATAATTCCCATGCATTATTACAACCCTTGGGAGGGTGCTAGTGACTCATGTACTGCTTACTCTGCTTCTTTCAATGGACGTGATAACACTTTACAAACACGCTGAACAGGAATATCATGGATCTCACACACTGCTTTGTGTAGGGATCTCCCAATGCAAGCTCAGGGTTTATTTTTGAAAGGTGTAATAACCGTATACATTCACCTGCCTTGTGTTGCTGACCTTGAAATGATGCTGTTGCTGCAGCTCTGTATTTCAGGTGAGATCACAGACTGTCTACTTTTAAGGGTCTACTCAATAAAGAGAGATAAACATTCTCCCATTCAGCTGCATTAAAGAATTTTTCCAACTGAGCTACATTGACCTAAAGTTTGAAATTCCCATCTCATTTGCCACAATTCTCTCCTTATTGAGTAGACCCGTTAGTGAATGGCAGGTATTAATTGCCTTTGTGTGCACAATAACACACACAGAACTGAGTTATCAGCAAAGGAAACATTACCCTAACCTGTAGACTGGAGCATAACTATCTGCATGCCATGTTGTGACCTTTTATACCATCCAGAAATATGTAAGATATTTTAAAGGGATTCGGTCATTAAATATTGTTTATACTGTGATCGTAGAGAAAACAAAAATGAGAAATAATTGTCTGTGCATTGTATACGATTTTTAAAGTGCAATGAAACCTAGAAGGGTTAAAAGGGTCTTCCCTCCTTACAGATATATGCAGGTTTACTTTTGGCTCTGCCTCTGTTGTGAGGCAGAGCCGATGGGGGAGGCTGATGTGGACTGATGGTGTTGGTGTGCGTATAGCCAAAGGGCTTGTCCTGCTAGTCTGATTGGGGTTGCGTGGTGTTCTCTCTCTCTGTCGGTGCTTCACAAGGTCCACTTTGCCGATCCCATGTAAAAATGAGGGTCTCTCTCTGCACTAGTATAGAAAGACAATGATCGACTTGACCGGCTTGCCTGTTTCCCATGGACTATCAAAAGTATATGCTAATTCATACTGGGCTGGGCACAGCTAATTCTTCACTCTTGCTTCTAAATTAGAAGCACAAGAGAAAAGTAAAGTTTTCTGTCCCTTTAATTGTGTCTGTGGTGTCTCTTGATTATGACATCATCTGGGGCTTGATATGAAAATGATACATTTCCCATTAAAAAATAGTTATTTTGCTTATCAAGCCACATGTGATGTCATAAACGGGAAATCCCACAGACCAATACAAAACATTTCCCAGTGTATCTGCTTGCAGTTCTACACAATGCATAGATCAGTTTAGATTCTTTTTTTTATGCTCTGTTTTCACAGTACAAAAACTAAAATCTGGACACATCAATCTCACTGGGGACATCCCTCCACCCATCACTGCTGTAAAAAAAAAGTACCAGCTACTGCACGAAACTGATACTACACAGGCACAATGAACAAGGGTCCAGAATCCTGCATGCATATGTATGTACAGCATCAAGGTCAATTTAATACCTGCATTGTCCTTTTTACAAAGTATAATCTGCAGTATTGATTGATGCACAGTACCTCTGGGTAATGGTCCCCCTTTAACTGAGGTTACATGTATACATTTTCTCGAAATGCTGATATAGTTATGAGTTCGATGTCAGATTTCCTTAACTTAATTAATCATCGATGGATCAATACGTACAAAACATGAAGATCATAAGTGTTGCGAATTCCTAAGTTAGTAGTCATTGTAGCGGATGGCACCAGGCAACCCTACAAAAATACTGTATAAAGCTGCATCCGTGTATCTGTTGTATTTTCTGTGTATTACAGCCTTCCATTGTTTAGTTATGTCAGCCACCCAGTCTGACTACCTTGCTTCTGGCTCCAGATTAAAGTGGCTAGATACTGCTTTACTGGTGATGTGTTTAAGGTTTCTATTGTTTAATCAAGTGTTATCTGATTGCAGTTTGGTGTATATAAGTCTGTGATGTTTGTCAAATAAAGTAGTTCAATCTTGCTGTAAAAGGCTTGTCAGTTATGCTCCTGAAACTGTGTGTCGTCCAGTTATTGGGATTGCTGTTGGGATATTGCTGTATTTGACCTGCTGGAAACCCTGCCTTTGGATTTACTATTTACTTGTTCCTGAGTCTCACTTGGATTATAAGCGGAGATAACCTGGGTAATATTGCATCTCCGCTACATTGGTTGGCAGCGCTGGGATCCAGACTCACAGAGGAACAAGCCTAAATGGAGTACGAATGGAGATTGATTTTGCCACACTAAAACGCTCCACGCTAAAAGACCTTCTGGAGGCAAAGGGTATACAAGCCAGCAATAAGACAAAAGCGGCACTTATCACTGAACTGATGGCGGAGTACCAAATGGAAGGCGATTCGGTTCCCGAACAGGGGAATTCGGGAGAAACACCGGAACAAAGGGAGTTCCAGAGGCAGGTACAATTTCGGCTGTCTTTCTATGGGGAACACCCTCCAACAGAGATTGTTTCCAAAACAATAACGGAGGTCCAGGAATTTATACTGAGGAGTCAAACAGCGGCCCCGGAACGCAGCTCTGCAGTAAATATGCCACATGAAGGTAAGCCGAAAATACCGTACCAGGCTTTTAAAACATATGTGGAGGCAGAGGAAGATATAGACGCTTTCCTGCAAGATTTCGAGAGACTGTGTGCACTGCATAGAATCAGCACAGAGGACTGGGTACCTATTTTGGCAGGGAGGTTAACTGGGAGGGCAGCTGAGGCATATCGGACTGTACCGAATGATGAAATACGGAATTACCACAAAGTGAAAGAAATTATATTGGCCAGGTATGCTATAACACCAGAAGCATACCGGCGGAGATTCAGGGATTTAAAGAAGGTGGAGAAAGACTCACATGCTGAGTGGGCATGCAGACTGCAACGAGCAGTCTTGGGGTGGGTGCAAGCGAGCAAGGCACGGTCTATGGAGGATGTATTGCAAATGGTACTGCTGGAGCAATTTTATGAAGGAGTAACCAGCGAGGTACAGGAGTGGGTAAGAGACAGAAACCCTACCTCCCTTACCGAAGCAGCCAGGAAGGCGGACGAGTACCTGGATGCACGCAGGCAGCAAAAACCTGCAGCTCCAAAAGTACCTTTTAAAACCTTTGGGGGAAATAACTACACACCAGCTCTACCAAGGTCACTGCCACCACCACCACCACCCGCTGCACAGCCACGTTTCCGCCAGCCCACGTCGGGCCCTTGCCACCACTGCCAGAAGTGGGGACATTATAAAAGGGAATGCCCCCAGCTGCGGGACCGTTCCACCTGGATTCGACCCGGTCCGCCACCACCACCGAGAGCCGCCGCAGCCCATCACTACCAGGACATCGTGGCCACACCGTATGGTTCAGCAGTTCCCATCACAACAGTAGAGCAGTGGGAGGTACTGCACGAGGCAGATCCCGTCCAGGCTAACACAGACAACCGCCAGCATCACAGGCAGACCGTGTATCTGGAGGGTAAAGCGGTTCAGGGGCTACGTGACTCAGGAGCCACCATCACCCTGGTAAAAAGTCACCTGGTCTCAGACCAAGCTAAACTTAATAAGACTGTGGCCGTCAGGGTAGCCGGGGGAGCAGTATACCGGCTACCCACAGCAAGGGTACATTTGCATTGGGGAGCGGGGGCAGGGCATGTGGAGGTGGGGTTGATGCCGCAGTTACCGGCGGAGGTTTTATTGGGGAACGATCTGGGGAGGCTCACATCTGCTTTTGAGCCCCAGACACCCACCACAGGAGAAGCTCACCCTGTGGTCACTCGACAACAGGCCCGCACCCAGGACTACAACACACTCCCGGAGGTTCAGGTAAGAGATCCTTCCCCTGACTGTGTCCCCTGGGCCCCTCCTAACGAATTTGCAGCTGAGGTAGTGACTGACCCCACCTTGCAGGTGTATAGGGACAAGGTGACAGCAGACACGCCTGGGGGGGAGGGCGAAAGGTTTATTTGGGACAACCAGCTGTTATATCGGGAGACGGATAAGCAGGTATCCGGGTCAGACCCGATTGTGATGAGGCAGTTGGTGGTACCTCAGCGGTACCGGGCGGAGTTACTACGGATAGCCCATGACATTCCGCTATCTGGACATTTAGGGGTCAGCAGGACCCGATACAGGTTAACCCAAAGTTTCTTTTGGCCGGGAATTAGCCAGGAGGTGCGCAGGTATTGCAACACGTGCGATACCTGTCAAAGGGTGGGGAAAAGGGGGGACCGGCGCAAGGCCAAGTTACATCCCCTCCCCATAATCGAGGAACCCTTTAGCAGGGTAGCAGTTGACCTAATAGGACCCCTCAACAAAGCAAGCCCGTCAGGTAAAAGATTTATCCTGACAGTAGTAGATTATGCCACCAGATATCCAGAGGCGGTGGCCCTGACGAATATACAGGCTGAGACAGTAGCCGAAGCCCTGATGAAGATATTCTCCCGGGTGGGACTCCCCAGGGAGATTGTCTCCGATCAGGGCACCCAGTTCACCGCCGAAGTCACGCAGCGCCTCTGGAAGTTTTGTGACATTAAGCCGGTCATTAGTTCCCCTTACCACCCCCAGACGAATGGGCTCTGCGAACGTTTCAACGGTACATTGAAACAAATGCTCCGAACCTTCGCAGAGACCCACAAGGACTGGGAGAAGTTCCTGCCACACCTCCTCTTTGCTTACCGGGAGGTGCCGCAGGAATCCACTGGGTTCTCCCCATTTGAACTATTGTTTGGCCGCAGGGTACGAGGGCCTTTAGATTTGATCAGAGAGCATTGGGAGGGAGAACGGAGCACTGACGGCACCCCCATCATACCCTATGTGTTGGCATTCCGAGACCGCCTTGAGGCCTTAACTCAGACGGTACGCGAGAATTTGCAGGCGGCTCAGACACGCCAACGCACATGGTATGATCGGGGCGCCAGGGACCGTAGCTTTCAGGTCGGGCAGAAGGTGTTAATCTTAAAACCTGTCCGACACGATAAGCTGCAGGCCGCCTGGCAGGGCCCTTATAAGGTGGTGGAACAACGGTGTGACACCACTTATATAATCGGCTCGTGCGTTGGTACTGGGGGGCGACGCATGCTCCATGTGAACATGATGAAGCCCTACCAGGAGCGCTCGGAGGAAGTGACCGCTATATGTGCGCCTAACTCCGAGGAGTTTGACAGTTTACCTCTCCCGGATCTGCTGGGAGAGGGTCAGTTATCCGGGGACTTAGGGGAGGTCACCCTGGGGGATCGGTTGAGCCCACAGGAGCGGAGCGAGGTACAACAGCTGTTGAGGGAGAAGCAGGATATCTTCTCTAATGTACCTGGTTACACTCCTCTGGCCACTCACCGAGTAGACACCCCAGGGCAACTTCCCATGCGTCAGACCCCGTACCGCATCCCAGAAGCGGTACGGGCGAACATGCGCAAGGAGATAGATGAGATGCTCCAGCTGGGGGTGATTGAGCCCTCTGACAGCCCCTGGGCATCTCCGGTAGTGCTAGTGCCAAAGCGGGACGGCACGACCCGGTTCTGTGTAGACTACTGGAGATTAAATGAGAAGACGGTATCGGACGCCTATCCTATGCCCAGGATAGACGAACTCCTGGATCGGATGGCGAGGGGGCACTATCTCACCACAATTGACTTGTGTAAAGGGTATTGGCAAATACCCTTGGCACAAGACGCCATCCCTACGTCGGCCTTTGTCACCCCATTCGGCTTGTACCAATTTAAGGTCATGCCGTTTGGGATGAAAAACGCCCCGGCTACTTTTCAGCGAATGGTGGACCGCCTCCTAGATGGGTTCCAGGATTATACCTACGCATACCTCGACGATATTGCCATTTTCAGCAATACCTGGCAGGAACACCTGACCCATATAGGAGCGGTCCTAGACAGGATTAGGGCCGCTGGTTTAACGCTGAAACCAGCCAAATGCAGCATAGGAATGGCTGAAGTACAGTACCTAGGTCATCGGGTAGGATGTGGCAAGCAAAAGCCGGAACCAGCCAAAGTAGAGGCTGTAGCTCAATGGCCCACCCCTAGGACTAAGACCCAAGTGTTAGCGTTCTTAGGAACGGCCGGATACTACCGGAAATTTGTCCCGAATTACAGTGCCCTGGCCAAACCTCTCACCGACTTGACACGTAAAAACCTACCCCGCCAAGTAACCTGGACCCCGGAGTGTGAACAGGCATTTCAGTTGTTAAAAGATGCATTGACAAATGCCCCTGTCTTGGCAGCTCCCAATCCAACTAAACGTTTTCTTGTCCACACAGACGCTTCTATGTTTGGATTGGGAGCAGTATTAAGCCAAGTCGGGGCCGATGGCGGAGAACATCCCGTGGCTTACATCAGCCGGAAACTGTTACCTCGAGAAGTAAGCTACGCCGCCATCGAGAAAGAATGCCTGGCTGTGGTGTGGGCCCTGAAGAAATTACAGCCATATTTGTACGGACAAGCTTTTTCCCTGCTCACGGATCACAACCCGTTAGTATGGCTAAACCGGGTGGCTGGGGACAATGCCCGGCTGCTGCGCTGGAGTCTGGCGCTGCAGCCCTTTGACTTTAATATCCAGTACCGCCCGGGTAAACAGAATGGAAATGCGGATGGGTTGTCTCGGCAAACGGACCTAGAGAAATGATCCGTGAGCCTCCCCGGACATCCCCAAGCCGATCCGTGTTGGATCAGACTGTGTATGCCGGCTTGTGGGCAAGGGGGAGCAGTGTAGCGGATGGCCCCAGGCAACCCTACAAAAATACTGTATAAAGCTGCATCCGTGTATCTGTTGTATTTTCTGTGTATTAAAGCCTTCCATTGTTTAGTTATGTCAGCCACCCAGTCTGACTACCTTGCTTCTGGCTCCAGATTAAAGTGGCTAGATACTGCTTTACTGGTGATGTGTTTAAGGTTTCTATTGTTTAATCAAGTGTTATCTGATTGCAGTTTGGTGTATATAAGTCTGTGTTGTTTGTCAAATAAAGTAGTTCAATCTTGCTGTAAAAGGCTTGTCAGTTATGCTCCTGAAACTGTGTGTCGTCCAGTTATTGGGATTGCTGTTGGGATATTGCTGTATTTGACCTGCTGGAAACCCTGCCTTTGGATTTACTATTTACTTGTTCCTGAGTCTCACTTGGATTATAAGCGGAGATAACCTGGGTAATATTGCATCTCCGCTACAGTCATTAACCCATATTTTTGGAAAATGCTACTGTTCATCAAGGAACCAATTATAGTGCATCATCATTTAGACGATAAAAATGATTAATACGTGTGAGATAACTATTTTTGTTTGTTTGTTTGTTTTCAGCAACTTCGTATATTTCTTTCTGAAAACAAAAAGAAGCATTAAAAATGCACTTGCAAAGTCTCCACCATGTGAGAAGGCCACTGGTGGTCCAGTCTCTGTGATGTTCTCAGACCTGGAATGGAACAGGAAACAAGACTGAAAAAGAATGGCTGGAACACTTTTCCCGGAGAGGTTCAGCCACCAGGTGGCCATTGAGAACTGGGGTACAAACTCTGCGTTAAGGCAAGGATGATCCAAAAGTCAGGGCTTGCAGCAAACAAGAGTAGTCAATTGAAAAAGCCACGTCGGAAACCCAAGGACAACAGCAATAGTGTCATCAAAGCTCTGTATGATTCTGGCTAAAAAAAAAACAGGCAATGAAGCAGAAAGGAAAAAACACAAAGAGCAAAGGAGGAGCAAGAAAACAGAAAAGGAAAGGAATGGGAAAAAGGAGGAGGACGAGACTCTGGGGCTATTCACTAAAAGGGGAGTTGCAGATGAGGTGAACATTTTTATCTCACCGATTTAGCTATACATTGTGACAATATTGGCGTGTGCGCCCCCCCCCCCCCCCCCCAAGCAAAACCACCAGGTTTTTTTAGATGTTCATCTCAACTCACCTTTTAGTGAATAGCCCCCAGAGTCTCTGCTTAAAGAACAGCACACAAGTGACATCAGAGCGGGCTGTTGGACAGGAGTCCACTCTGTTTCTAGCACTTCATTGAGGTGTAAAATTAGCTACTATTTTCATACTGACCATTCATCATCGTTATAGTGAGATCATATTGTTGACTAAGATACCTTTGGTCATCTCTCTTTATCAGCTGACCTTCAGGTTAACATTTTTACAAATGTATTGCACAGTTTACTTGACCCTATACTTATGTGCATAAGGTTTAACATGCCCTTTGCTTAAGGCCTCAAGTTATTGTGCTCTTTCCTGGTTCTAATAACGACAGGGCCGCCATCAGCGGGTGCCACCGATACACCCGTCAGGGGCCCAGGGCCTTTAAATTTTTTATTTTTTTTTAAAGTGTGTGCTCTGGCTAGCGCCAGCCACACCTCTAAAAGGAGGGATCAGGTAGAGAGCTCCCGATCCCTGGCCAGCTTCTACCCGATCGTGACTGTCTCCATGTGAGACAGTCACATGGGCCAGCTGTGTTCTGCCTTTGCAGACACCGCCAGAAACGTCCTCCTCCCTGCAAATTAAATTAACTAAGCAGGGAGGAGGACCAATAGTAAAACTTTTTTTTTTTTAAAGTGTGTGTAAGTCTGTGTGTCAATGTGTGTGTATTTCTCTGTGTAATTATGTGTATTTCTCTGAGTGTGAGCAGGGCCGGCGCTACCCTAAGGCCTTAGGGCGCCACAAGGGGGGGGGGGGATCCAAATTCCCCGCGCCACCCAGGCCCAGGCTTAACATAACGCAGCTGTGAGGAAAGCGTTCTGCGCTCCCCTCCAGTCACACGGCTTCAATAAAGTTTGATTTAAAAAAAAAACAGTTACTCTGGTCGCATATATTTTTTTTGTTAACAAACTTTATCTAAGCCGCGCGGCTGGAGGGGAGCGCACAACGCTTCCCTCAGAGCCGCGGACCTGCAGAGCAGCAAGGAGGTAAGTACTGGGGAAGGGGGGAGGAGGGGGCAAAATCCTGGCATATGGAGGGCCAAAATCTTGGCATATTAAATGGGATATTGGAGGGGCAAAATCCTGTCATATTGAGGGGCTAAATACTGGCATATTGAGGTGCAAAATAGTGTGTCTCAGGTTATGTGTGTATTGGTGTCACTGTGTGTGTAAGTGGTAAGGGTGTGTGTAGGTGTGTCACTGTGTCTGTGTAAGGGTGTGTGTAAGTGTGTCACTGTAAGGGTGTGTGTAAGTGTGTCACTGTGTCTGTAAGTGTCACTGTGTAAGGGTGTGTGTGTGTGAAAGTGTGTCTGTGTAATGGTGTGTGTGTGTGTCACTGTGTCTGTGTAAGGGTGTGTGTGTAAGTGTGTCTCTGTGTGTGACTGCAAGGGTGCCTTTGTGTTTAAGGGTGTCAATGTGTGACAAATTTACAGCATGCAAGTTGAATATTTAGATGTATTTCTTTTCCACACTATACATAATATTTTTATATATGTAAAATGTATGGAGGGTTGGTGGTGTGGGAGGCGTGACAAGTCAAAGGAGGGGGGCACCAAAATGCACCTTCGCTTGTGTAGACGAAAATCCTTGCTCCGGCCCTGAGTGTGAGTCAGTGTGTGTGAGTCAGTGTGTGTGTTTGTGTGTGACAGTATGTATAAGGGTGTCTCTAAGTGTGTGTGTAAAGATGATGACTAAGTGTGTGTGTAATTGTGGCTGTGTAGGCAGGGCCGCTTTAACTGATGTACAAAGTGGGCACTTCCCAGGGCAAAAAAAATGCCTGCCCCTCCCCCCCCCTTATAGTTTATCAATTAATATGTGACATCAACATTTGTGAGAAATCAACATTTTGTTTTAGTCACATATTAATTGATAAACTATCGGGGGGGGGCAAAAGGAGCCCTGAAATTTCTGATGGCGCCCTGAGTACCGACCCATCTAGCAGTGTGGAGATTTTTTTGCTAACTTCAAAAGTATCTAGAGTTTTCCCAGCCTCCTTTATGTCTGATTTAGCAATCCAGGGCCCCAGCGATTATATCTGAGAACCTTAGGAACAATTCTCTTTGTGTCAAACTTACTTTTCTTTCCACCCGTCTGTGATCTGAGAAGTTGTGCCGAGCTGGCTTCATTAAATCTATCATTGCTGAGGTTATATGAATTTATTTTATTGCTTTCCAGATGTAAGGCTGTGCAGGAGCAAATTATTGCCAATAAAACGTTTTTTTTTTGCTTTGTCAAGATGGAACAAATTGATTTACTTGATACGTATCCATGCCTTTAAATGTAACATAAGTACATGTCTATTTATGTAGTTCCAACAATAGAGGCGAAAACATGACCTCAATACATCTGATGTGCTTCCAATAAATTATCTTTTTGTGATAAGTTGGCATTGGGCTAAAACATAAGGGTTCTGGTAATCAAGTGTCTTTCATTGGGTGTTTGTTTCTGGGGAAATAAGGGCTTTGTACTGGAAGTTAGTCCTGGTAAGTTACAAAAGGAATAAAGCTTTTGGGGGTCAATTTTGGCCAATTTTCTAGGGGTCAACAAGTTATTTGGCTGCATACAAGCCAACAGATATTTTTTCTGCTGTTCACCGAGTTATATTTTAATGGGTTATTTTTGCCATTTTCTTCTGATATAAAATACAGATCAGTAAATAGCTTGATATCAGCTGAATTAGTGTAGACACTTATCCACTCGCCAGTTGTTGCTTGGAACATACATGTAGAGAGGCCGTCGCCCTCATATAAACTCACTGGTGAGGACGGGGAAATCGTCATTTTGAATAATTTAGTCCAGTGCAGGGTTAGCTTGGGGTCCAGAGAAAGAAGGGTGCAAGCCAGGGAGAATGGTGGTCGGAAGCCGAACGGAGGTCCGAAACATGTTAGGCTGGTTTCCCCCTCGCACTGCCCCCTGCGTTATATCACACATTGAATACGAATATAAATAATGATGCAGATAGTTCACCTTGTCAGTTCTTTCAAAACCACACTTACACTGTGACTTTCTAATTTCCTTGTACAGACTGTACCAGCAGCCAGGAGTCAGAGCTGTATCCAGCGGGGGAAGAGAGACCTTCAGTTCATTATTATTGCATGCACTTCCCCCCCCCCCCCCAAAGTAGTGAGGTATTTAACCTGGGTCTAATTGGGTTTGCAAGAAGGGCCGATGCATGTATCATAACAATCACACTGCCTTCTGAGGATGGAGACAGGAAGTACCAGCTTGAAGGACTATATTGAGGAAGTCCCTATACATCTCTATGGAGTTCACACATGGCCAGTGACATTTTAATGTATAACATGCAAAAACATAGAGAAGAGGACTGCAGGGAACTGAGGTGGGAATTTCAAACTTAAGACCAAAGTAGCCGAGCTGGAAAGATTCTCCTATTCATTGCATTGGAGAATTTTTCAAACTTCCTGCGATTCTGTCTTTATTGACCCTACACTCAATATGGTGGTCTGAGATGGCATACAACATGTAGATTCTAAATGTCCAGCACTCATGGAATATAAAGACAAGCGTGTAAGCTCCGATAGGATCTCCAACATGTGGTTATGGCATGCAGAGATCCGGCAGTACAAACTCACAATACATATAGCCTGGTGTGAAGCTGTCCTGAACCTAGTTGGGTTCTGCTCTCAGAAAGTCCTTCCTGAGGCCGTGTATTAAACTTAACTGAAAAAGTTGCTCCCGACTGTCGAAATGTGTTTAATAGTTGTTCATTTCATGAAACTTTGTCACCTATTACCTTGTTCAGTTTGATGATAATTCATATCATTCTATGAACTTGCATTGTCATGATGATATATAGATATCATCATGACAATGCAAGTTCATAGAATGATATGAATTATCATCAAACTGAACAAGGTAATAGGTGACAAAGTTTCATGAAATGAACAACTATTAAACACATTTCGACAGTCGGGAGCAACTTTTTCAGTTAAGTTTAATACACGGCCTCAGGAAGGACTTTCTGAGAGCAGAACCCAACTAGGTTCAGGACAGCTTCACACCAGGCTATATGTATTGTGAGTTTGTACTGCCGGATCTCTGCATGCCATAACCACATGTTGGAGATCCTATCGGAGCTTACACGCTTGTCTTTATATTCCATGAGTGCTGGACATTTAGAATCTACATGTTGTATGCCATCTCAGACCAGTGCTCTTATTGTTGCCTTAGTTTCAGACTTTTTGCACAGGGTGATTGTCTAATTCAGTGATGGGAAAACTATGGCATACGTGCCACAGTAGGCACACAGAGACTTTCACTGTGGCACGCAGCACTATGGGTGGATCCCTGCATACCAAAGTGGACGTTCCTCCATGCTCCAGACTGGGGTCCTGAAACATGTCAGAGCACCAGGTCACGAGATCTGTCGGCACTCACCCGTCAAAACGCATGGGGAGCGGTACAGACACCATGCTGCCATTGTCTCTGCCGGCAAGCAAGTTTTTTTTTTTTTTTACAGTGGCGGCTTTTTTTGCCCCTCCCCCAGGCCCAAGGCACTTGCCCCGTCTGAAAAGCCAAGAAATCAGCACTCTACTGATACTTAATCATAAGTTTAAGCGTCTGTAGACGCGAAACGCGTAAAGTATTTCATTGTTTGTCCAGCACTCGTCACTTTTTAGTCGTTTGTGGCTTCTGGAATAAATATTTTGATACTTTGAACATATCCCTGGAGTGCCGATTTCTTAGTTTTTCACATGTCTCTGCACAGCTTGGTCAGCTAACACCAGAGCACCGGGGGAGTTCCATTTAGCAACTAGCAATTACACCACCCGCCTTTGGGATCTTTGAGCCTCCTGGATCTCATATGCGAGAGATCTTTTCCATTTTCTACCTGTCTCGTCTGGCTCACACTGAATACAGCTCTTCATACATGTACATGTGACCGCATTATTGTCACTTTGAAGACCATTACTTACATTTTGTCAAGACTTGGCACTCAGGTCCAAATATGTCTGCTATCACTGGTCTAGGTTATAGTGCTTCACACAGCATAGGGTATATGGCTGCTATTTGCCCATTTGTACACTTGGTTTTATTATATTTAGGAGACAGGTTGTAGTTTTTCTGGGACGAACAGTGGTTTTCCTTCGAAAATTATTTCAAAATAAACATATTATTTTATATTATATTTTTTGGAGTGTATATACTTCAAAGTATCAGGGAAAGAAAAAAAGGCCTGAAAGAATCAAATGGATGTTCAAAAACTGTGACTATTACCGTACTTTAGCTTAATGTTACGTGGTTTTTTTTTGTTTGTTCTTTTTACCCTCCGACAAGATTGTTTTCTCCTATTGTTTTGAGCTAATCACTATCTGACATTATGCAACTCATAGAAATGCACGTAATGTAGGAGAACTGCGGTTTGCAACATCGTTCATGTTGTAATCGCAGCCCTTGACCGTACTCTGTCTGGAACTGGTTAGAAATGTCATCCACTGATGCAAACCAAGTGAGATGTTTACAGACTCATCGTTGGCTCAGGTCCATTAGAACAGCTGGATGCAGCCGGCTCCTCCAATGCTGAGACAGGACCACGAGAATGAGGATTGTACTGTTCTCCAACTTATCCAGCCAAGTTAACATATGCACTACCGGATGCTTCTACTTCTCTTGGATTAAAGGGACAAAAGGACCATTTTTATTGCTGGCAACAGATGGATCATTTCCTCCAATGCCATGGATCTGGTGAACAGAGCTGCTGAAAGAGGGCAAGTGGGGGCAGTGTGCACACATATACAGCTTTACACTGGAGTACACATGAGCAGGGTTCCAGTGCATTGTTTTTGACAGCAGGGTTCAGCACTGAGTCCTTGTGTCCAAGCCACTGTGATGGAAGCCTGACAGACAGAAACGCCCATGTCATAGAAAAGGGAGGAGCAAAGGCCTGGTGATGTCATAAAATTGCCAGATAGTGCATGATGGTCTGCAATGAAAATGGCAAATTTGGAATGAAAATTTAGACTGTTGCCTAAATATTGCAACAAAAGGTAGAAATGTAATTCACTACACCAGTGGTGTATCTTGGTTTTGTGCTGCCCTAGACGTTACACACCCACGACATTCCCCATCACCCCATTACATGCCCCATCACCCACATTGCACACACATAAAAATGCCCAATCACCCCATTACACGCCCCCATCACCCACATTGCATACACACTAAATGCCCCATCACCCCATTACACGCCCCCATCACTCACATTGCATACACACTAAATGCCCCATCACCCCATTACACGCCCCCATCACTCACATTGCATACACACTAAATGCCCCATCACCCCATTACACGCCCCCATCACTCACATTGCATACACACTAAATGCCCCATCACCCCATTACACGCCCCCATCACTCACATTGCATACACACTAAATGCCCCATCACCCCATTACACGCCCCCATCACTCACATTGCATACACACTAAATGCCCCATCACCCCATTACATGCCCCCATCACCCCATTACATGCCCCCATCACCCTCATTACAGACCCCCACCACATCCACTACATGCCCCCATCACCCTGATTAATTGGAAGGAGCTAAAGCTTGCTGAATGGTGGAGGATGGAGCGAAAATGTCTGAAGCACCAGAAGTGTGCTTAAACACCCTCTGGCAAAGTGCTGCCCCCTGGCAAAGTGCCGCCCTAGGCGAGTGCCTTGTTTGCCTTGTGGAAGATACACTACTGGGTAGCACCACTGAATATTTCATTCTCCCTGGATGACGGTGTACACAGATAACCTGTGATTTTCCTTTTGTTCCTCAGGATGACCCTCATCCCACATGTCTGAAAGATTTCCATTTTGAGGCATAGCATTCCAGTATTGCTTCCATTTAACGTTTCTGTTCACACATATGGCCTCCTTACAAATAAAGGCCCTGATCAGGTCTTTGAGTTCTTTCTTGTTGTGTAGTAGAAAAGAACTGATTTACCAGTAGGCTTAACAGCCCAACCTGACAGGACTGGGTGCAATATGTACCAGTTAAATTCAGAGTACACTTGCTGGCTTATTTCAGAACTGACAGCTGTTTTACGTAATCTAATGTACTTAAAATACTTGGAAATGAAAGCACAGATGCAAAACTGCGTAAATAAGATTTTATGCAATGTTTAGGAACATTAAAAGGACAAGTAAACTTGTTTTTAACCCTTGCTTCCATGCAGAAAGCAAGGGTTAAAAAAATAGGTCTTGCTGGTCTGGAGTAAACCCGACATGTATCTTAATAGAGCTGACACACAGCGTGTCTGGAGGCTAGCGAGTGCTGACAGTGTGCGCGCAGGAGCTCCTCCCACTTGTCTGATCAGGCTCTGCAGAGTGTGGGGGTCTCTTTTCTTCTAGTGCAGAGAGAGACCCTTGTTTTTGGCATGAGATCAGCAGAGAGGACCTAATTAAGGTCTTTTACAGGCTGGAAATGTAACAAAGAGCTGATTTTATTTCAGTTTTAACATGAGTGTAACTAGAAGCATTTGTTATACATTTCATTGAACAATACACATTATTTTCGCCTTTTCTTGTCTACAGAGCCATAGTTTGTTGGCTTGAGCCCCTCAGGTTCAGGTGGTCACATCTGGAACTAGGAATCCAGTATGAGAGACAAAGGCCATCGCCAGATAGGGTTGCCACCTGGCCGGTAAAAACTTGGCTTGACCCCAATGTTAAGTCTATGGAGGCAGTTCCAAGGCCGGTATTTTTTTGAAGAAAAGGTGGCAACCCTATCGCCAGATCAAAGTTGAGAAGGATGAACTGGTTCGGTAAAAGAATTGGCAATGAGTTGTAAAAAAAGGCCAGAGACAAGACTCAGGAAATAACTTATCAGTAGAGGGGGTATTTATGAAGGGCAAAATGCCTCCAAGGAAAGTGGATGAGAAGCAGCGCAACAATTGATGATGTCACCGGAAACTGTAAGTGTATTGCGGAAACGGGAAGTGCATCCGTGACATCACAATTACATCTTCAGTAAAGTAACCATGTCAAAATAAGTTACAGGCTGTTAAGCTGTACCTAACAATGAGTTAACATGAAAAAACAGGCAAAGGATGATACAAGTGTTCCAAACAGACTATAACATGGTATAATCTCATACTATGGGAAACTATGGAGAAACATGTTAGTTTCTGTGATTAGAAGACAGGAAATCGTAGTGCCATACAAATAGTAACTGTATCTGCTGCATGAAATCACATGGAGCATCATAAGGGAAAAGCAAAGTGTCCGTACAAGGACACAAGTGTCTGTGGCAAGGTCTGTGAACGTCCCTAGAACATCATTACCTTGCCCGTCACAGACCACAGTAATTGTCCATCATGAGCAATATTCACTGGCATTAAAGGGACCGTCTAGTCCCCAAACTTACTTTTGTGCAAGATGAATATTACTGCTTGTATAGTGCACAGGCTTTTTTCCAGTCTGATATGATGCAGGCATTCTGTATAAATCACTTTCTCAATATGTGACTCAAGCCCTCCCCAGTGGTTACTCTGCTATAGCTGTCGGGATGCATTGGTGCATTTTGCAAGTTAGAGCTATATGTGCTGGGTTGCACTGGCACATTTAGGAAGTTAGAGATATACGTGCTGGGTTGCACTGGTGCATTTAGCAAGTTAGAGCTATATGTGCCAGGTTGCATTGCTACATTTAGCAAGTTAGAGCTATACGTGCGGGTTGCATTGGCACGCTTAGCAAGTTAGAGCTAAACGGGTTGCACTGGCATGTTTAGCAAGTTAGAGCTATACGTGCCGGGTTGCAATGGCACATTTAGCAAGTTAGAGCTATACGTGCCGGGTTGCAATGGCACATTTAGCAAGTTACCGATATACGTTCTGGGTTGCACTGGCGCATTTAGCAAGTTAGAATTCTATGTGCCAGGTTGCATTGCTACATTTAGCAAGTTAGAGCTATATGTGCCGGGTTGCAATGTCACATTTAGCAAGTTAGAGCTATATGTCATGGGTTCCATTGGCACATTTAGCAAGTTATAGCTATATGTGCTGGGTTGCAGTGACACATTTAGCAAGTTAGAGCTATTCGTGCTAGGTTGCAGTGACACATTTAGCAAGTTAGAGCTATACGTGCCGGGTTGCATTGGCACATTTAGCAAGGTAGAGCTATACGTGCCGGATTGCAATGGCACATTTAGCAAGTTAGAGCTATACGTGCCGGATTGCATTGGCACATTTAGCAAGTTAGAGCTATACGTGTCGGGTTGCATTGGCATATTTAGCAATTTAGAGCTATACGTGCGGGTTGCAATGGCACATTTAGCAAGTTAGAGCTATACGTGCCGGGTTGCAATGGCACATTTAGCAAGTTAGAGCTATATGTGCCGAGTTGCAATGTCACATTTAGCAAGTTAGAGCTATAAGTCATGGGTTCCATTGGCACATTTAGCAAGTTATAGCTATATGTGCTGGGTTGCAGTGACACATTTAGCAAGTTAGAGCTATACGTGCTAGGTTGCATTGGCACATTTAGCAAGTTAGAGGCTCTAACTTGCTAAATGTGCCAATGGAACCCGGCACGTGTAGCTCTACCTTGCTAAATGTGCCAATGCAATCCGGCACGTATAGCTCTAACTTAGAGCTATACGTGCCGGATTGCATTGGCACATTTAGCAAGTTAGAGCTATACGTGCCGGGTTGCATTGGCACATTTAGCAAGTTAGAGCTATACGTGCCGGGTTGCATTGGCACATTTAGCAAGTTAGAGCTATACGTTCCGGGTTGCATTGGCACACTTAGCAAGTTAGAGCTATACGTGCCGGGTTGCATTGGCACACTTAGCAAGTTAGAGCTATACGTGCCGGGTTGCATTGGTACATTTAGCAAGTTAGAGCTATACGTGCCGGGTTGCAGTGGCACACTTAGCAAGTTAGAGCTATACGTGCCCGGTTGCATTGGCACATTTAGCAAGTTAGAGCTATACGTGCCCGGTTGCATTGGTACATTTAGCAAGTTAGAGCTATACGTGCCGGGTTGCAGTGGCACATTTAGCAAGTTAGAGCTATACGTGCCGGGTTGCAGTGGCACACTTAGCAAGTTAGAGCTATACGTGCCCGGTTGCATTGGCACATTTACCAAGTTAGAGCTATACGTGCCCGGTTGCATTGGTACATTTAGCAAGTTAGAGCTATACGTGCCGGGTTGCAGTGGCACATTTAGCAAGTTAGAGCTATACGTGCCGGGTTGCAGTGGCACACATAAGTTTCAGCTGCTGCCTCCTGACTTTATAATGATCAGATCTCCAATAGATTTGCCCATAAATAACCCACAAGGACATTGAGTGCTGGCCCCAATGTGATGTGTTCAAGGAGCAGGTGTCATGTTTGCGGAAACCTTTGTTTGATGGAGAGGAGATGGCCATGCAAGCTGCATAATGATCTCACACATCAGGTTTCCTTCCTAGCGGGTGAATCCTTCATTAGGTCCATAAAATGAGCATCATCAAAATGGGTCATGGAAACATCTCCTGGATGTTGGGGGAATAGTAACATCCCCAGGACGTTCTTAAAATGAGGGAAAATCTAGAAAAACTTTCCAGGTCAATTTTGTTATTATTAATCTAGACATTATGGTCTGGAGGGGGAAAAAGGGAGAAGTATTGATTGAACGTCAATACCAGGCCTGTTTTTCTCATATAGTCTGCATCCGTGTATCTGTATCCCTACAAATGCTCAGGATATACAAAAGACAGCTTCCCTGAAGAACAACTAAATATGAGTATCTATCAATGGCAGAAGAGATGGTTCTACCTCCTGTCACATTGTCTCCTAGCAAGTGTCATGTTTACTGAGGGTATACTAGATTACTGAGGGTATACTAGATTACTGAGGGTATACTAGTTTACTGAGGGTATACTAGTTTACTGAGGGTATACTAGATTACTGAGGGTATACTAGTTTACTGAGGGTTTACTAGATTACTGAGGGTATACTAGTTTACTGAGGGTATACTAGTTTACTGAGGGTATACTAGATTACTGAGGGTATACTAGATTACTGAGGGTATACTAGATTACTGAGGGTATACAAGTTTAGTGAGGGTATACCAGATTACTGAGGGTCTACTTGTTTACTGAGGGTATACTAGATTACTGAGGGTATACTAGATTCCTGAGGGTATACTAGATTACTGAGGGTATACTAGATTACTGAGGGTATACTAGATTACTGAGGGTATACTAGATTCCTGAGGGTATACTAGATTACTGAGGGTATACTAGATTAGGCTGTACAAGGAAGCGAGTGACAGCAGGGGGTCCAAGTGTACTCCGTGTCAGGGGAGAGCTTTCCATAACAAAGGACACGCATGAAGTAATGTTATAAAATGATTTGTTTGTTCAGCCCTCTGATCCATGTATAAATCATAGTGAATAATGAACAAGAGATTTGCTTGTTACAAAATGTTTTACAGAAAGAGTGGAAGTAGAATAAACTTGCAATTGGCTAAGTTGGCGGATAAATAAAAGCCAAGGATAACAGTCACACTGGTTACTATGTACTGGTGCACGGATTAGTGAATGGAGACAAACAAAAAACAAAAAGTACTGGGTCAGGAAACTATTGAGGATACTTCTGATGCAATCAGATCCTCTGCAGAAAAAGGAGGGGTGATGAAACATAATTACTCAATTTAAAATGTGGACCAGTCCCTGATTATCAGTGGTGGTGCTGCATCTAGCCTGTGCCCCCCTCCACTAGTGCTGCCCTAGGCATACAAAATTTGGACACCCCCCCTACCCATGTTGCACACCCACGACATGACCAATAACCCATGTTGCACACCCAGGACATGTACCATCACCAATATACACACACATTAAATGCCCCATAACCCCCATTACATGCTCCATTACCCTATCACATGCCCCCATCACCCCAATACATGCCCCCATCATCCCCAATACATGCCCGCATCACTCCCAATTCATGCCCCCATCTTCCCAGGACTTACCCTTATACCTGGTGGCTAGTGGCAGGCAGCATGGTGTCTTACACTGCACACTGCACGGGGAGCCGAACCGGCAGCATGGAGGGTTCTATCTTCCGAACTCCCCAGCCACTGTCTCTGCCGGCAAGCAGGGTTTAGTTTTTTTCATTTTGTGTAGCCCCTTAAAGGCACACAAGGCAAGTGATGCCCTGGGCCTCACCCCAAATAAAGCGCTGCCCCCCACACCACCTAAGTGAGGGGAGTTTGTTAAGGAGAGGGGGAAAACAGCTGTTTTTGCCTAGGGCCCCCAAATTCTAGAAATACACCTGCTTCAATAGGCCTGTGCAGCATCTTAATAAGGTTCTATTGCACACAGTCTGCTCTTCCTAGTTGCCCATGAATCAGCCTGTTCTGTAGATTATGGTGGTGGCCATGGGTGTTGGGTTCAGCCATGTATTATTAGTGGAGTCAGGGTTCTTTGGTTCCAGCTCAGTGGTGTGGATGCCCTGTTTGTCTTTAGTTCAGAGTTGCCATGTCAGTCATCTCTTAAAAGTCACATATCAATTCTACAGTACATCACTGCCCATGACAAAGGCTGGCACTATACTTTGTGGTATGACATGAGAGTTAAACCAACAATGTCATCAAAACTAGTGTAAGACAGAGGCTATGATGATGTATTAAAGAGGCAGTTCTTAATTTATTTTAGATAAGTTCTGCATCATGTAAGTTAAGGGAAAAAACTCCAGATCTATCTTATCAGTAATTTCCGCAACACTTTCTATCTCTTACAAACTGCTTGGACATGGAAATAGAGTATTTTAGTAACAGTCCTGCCTACCCCTCCTTTTTGGATTTCAGTGATGTTACAGGCCCCTGTGAATTTGTTTTCAAATCTAAAAACTACGGGAGAACTGTAAATCTTTAGAAAAATAAAAATATGTGCATTTCACTTATTTACAAAAATAATTGTGGGACTGCCCGTTTAAAAAAAGCTATAAGATTACTAATAATAAGTATAACCATCCATAGAAAGAGAACACTGCCTTTATTTGATTTCAGATAACAAAATTCCCGTGAGCCAGTAATAAGATGAGGTATTTATTTTCAGATGTAAAAAAATAGATTGATCTAATAAAGTGCATTTCAGTAGTTACAACTGTGAGAAAGGCAAACATATTATATATTCTACAAAATTGAAATTGGTTTTCCCCTCCTCCCAATCATCATATAAATAACATTTACTTAAACAAATATTACATTAGAATCGTCAACACATTACACACTCCAATTAGACTAAGAACATTACAGTGCCCTCTACTGGTGAACAAGCGTAGTTACGAGTGCACTGTATTTTATACACTAAACAGTATAAACATTGACAAAGTTGCTATTTTTAGTTTGTTTTGTCAGATCACTAAAACACACACACAGGTTAATGAAAAAACAGTACCAGTGCTGAATTTGTTTGATCTAGAAGAAAAATATTGCAATTGTACCATCTACACATGAACTCAATCTGTTCTGTAAACTAATCCAATACAAAGTAAAATCTGTAAATAAAAAATAAAAACTTTTTTAAATCTCAAAAAAATGTAAATCCACTAAATAACAAATGTGTACCAATTGCTTCAACAGAATAACTGATATAGACTAGAGTTTGGACATATGTGCATTGTTGAATTTTGCTTTGGCTTAAAAAAAAAAAAAACCAATTAAAATGTCACTATAAAAAACAAGGCATATTGTCTTTCATATCTTTACATATAAGGTGGTTACAAAGTCTCAATAACAACGGGATAATAGTGCAAAAGTCAAACTAGCTAAACTACAGCAAGTAACATGCAAAAGTGAAAGAACCAAAAAATAATAATCTGATCTTTAAACCTTGTAATGGGGTCTGGATGTATTAGGAACAGGACAACTTGCAATTGTTTGTGGGCGTTTTAGCTCTCCAACACTAGAACAGGAATGGGGTTTGGCTGGCTGAGCATTAGGGGTCGTAGTCCAGTCACATTTGTAAACTATCCAGAGTTCACTTGGAGACTCCAGGATTGGCAGACTGCCTGCCTTGCCTCAGAGAGTAGCCATGTGTATGCATAGAGTGGTGCTTGGGTCTACCCATGCCTGTACCAGTCCCTTTTATGGCATCCCATTCTAGAGCCCCCAGAGGGCCAGCTCTATTTTCAACGCTGGCACTAACGTATGTCACCCAGCCATTGTGCTGTCCATGTTCCAAGTTAAGGAATAGCAGAAATGCTTTAGGGCCTGCAGATAAACTACAAATCCCATAAGCCTTTCAACGCGCCTTTAATAGGTGCAGAGAATCACAGTAGTTGTAGTTCAGAAACAACTGGAAGTTATTTTTATTTAACTTCCCATGCCTTGAAGGTAATTCCCAGCACTGAATCTGACTACTATTATGCTTGATGTTCTCACAAATAGTGCATATGATGAAATGTATGTCCTGAGCTCATATGATGGGGCACCTGAGTATTTGCTGCCTAATCTCACTATAGAAAACCCGCGTGTGGAAAGACATGTGTGAAATGTTCCTAAAAATGATCAAACTGCAGATGGATGCGTGTGAAGGACGTAATATTCTTCTTCTAACATCAGGCAGCACAGTGAAATGGAGAGAGTATATCAACATTCGTTTACATATCAAATAAAAACATGGATGGGCTGAACTAGGAATTCATATGTCAGTATGTCAAACATGTGACACCAACACTACTAAAATGAATGGAAAATAAAACTCATAAATACTATGATTTGATTATTAGTATACACAAACATATAAAGTGATATATTAGGTACACGCATACATATCATCAGATATATACAATATTCTATAATGGCAGATAGTAAAGGGCAGGGGATCTGCCACATCAGTATCTTCTTTGCAGCCGTGCGCGCGGGTCGGCAGACAAACTGCGGTTCTGCAAGATATGGAACATCTGGTTATTGATAATGAACTTATGTTTAACGGAAGATTACACGGATGGATTATATAGAAATTCTTAAAGATATAATAAAAATAAAGCACCTTATTGAGCACCGTTTGCTTGTAAAGCTCTGTCAGGGGGCAGACATGTTGGTTAGAATCTTGGGTTGGATGGGTCAGCTCTTCCTTCATCTGACCCAAGATGTCTGCCCCCTTCTAGAGCTAAATGGAGCAACGAGGGCTCAATAAGACTCTTTTTGTATTCTTTCATTAAAGCAGTTCTGTTCAAATTGCCTACACTTTCTATTAAAGTACATTTTTTGCTGACAGTATTTTTAAGTGAAATAAATACTTTCATTTGCAGGTACACCCAGCCTCGAGTCCCACCGATTATCTCAGATCTGCTCTGCTTTCTATGGAGCAGATGCTTTTTACCAGTAGAGTGGTTTCATTGATGAGGTGAAACAAATAGACAGCACCTAATTACCAGTTCAGCTTGCTAGTTCATGTACTAATTGATATCCGTACTCAGGAACTCTGAGGTGTCATACTGTGGTCTGCCAGCTCTTTAAGGACTACATTTCCCATACTCCCCAACCAATGGGAGATGTAGGCCACAGTCTGACACCTGTGCTCTGACACATGGCCATGTCTTGTATGGTTCAAATAATGTGTTTCACGCAGGTATCAATAAAAACAACCAAATATCCTTGTTATTTACTTACCAGCGGTGATTTCTGAGTAAATCCATTTGTAGCATTTGGAGTTTTGACAAGAACTTCTTGCACATCTAAAAGAATAAATACAAAGATCAATAACTGAACAAAATGTGCTACTTCCCCCTCATCATGTGAACTGACAGCAACTGGATCAATTCACATGCAGTTTCTATAGGTAAGGTAAAATATAATATCCTATGGGTTTTATTCATGAAAGAGGACACCGCGCGGAATTGACAAGGGAACTGCAAAATTAAGGCCAACATAGCAGAGTTTGAAGTATGGCCAAATTGGAGAATTTTTCAACACTCTACTACTTTAGCCTTAATTACAACCTTAATCCATGCAGCTACATCCATAAATGAATCATTCACAGCTTCCATCTGCTGCTCACTACATTTCCAATAATTCACAGCCAGCATGGGAGCAGTGCGTCTGGTTCAGCCTCTTGGGGATTGTAGCTTGCGGCAAATGGACTGACAGATGTTGGCTGTGAACCATGATTCCCATCATGCTCATTCAGCCAAATGTCTCATAAGAATCTGGCGGGGCATTACATATAGAAATGGTATCTCACAATATATACATATATATATAGTGATGGGAAGTCTAAAGTGCAATGATCGAAACGAGACATATACCGATAGGAGTTACACTTCACCACCGTCAGCGGCTGGCTAACTATATAATGATTGTGAACCTCACCGGACTGCCTTTCATGATGGTAACATAGAGTTGGTATTGCCTGCAGTCATGTAGATGGCAAGGATTGGGTCCACAATGGTCCATGATCCAATTCTATAGTATAAATACTAGTATGTTCAGTTTTGTATTCTACTGATTTTTTTCTGGTGAGATATCTCAGTTGGTAAGTGGTCTGATTGCAGAACCTGTTGTAATTTCACAGTAGCAGGTTCAAATCCTGTTATGGGCAATAGTGTATCTTCCACAAGGCAAACAAGGCACTCGCCTAGGGCGGCACTTTGCCAGAGGGTGTAAAATAAAACTTCTGGTGCTTCAAACATTTTCGCTCCCTCCCCCACCGTTCAGCAAGCTTTATCTACTTCCAATTAATCAGGGTGATGGGGGCATGTAATGGACATGGTGGGGGTATAGAATGAGGGTGATGGTGGCATGGAATGGGGTGATGGGGCATTTAGTGTGTGTGCAATGTGGGTGATGGGGGAATGTCATAGGTGTGCAACGTGGGTGGGTGGAAATTGCCCAAATTTTGTCTGCTTAGGGCAGCACAAAACCAAGATACACCATTGGTTATGGGCAACTCATCCCTTTATCCTTTTGAGGTTAATACATGAATACCATTAAGCTGGGTAATAGTAACATCTACATATATATCATTTAGAGAACTTCCACAGTGTAAGAACTAGTAACAAATCACTATTGTTTCAGCCTAAATAGTAAACCCACAAAAATATTTTGTATAAAAGAGGGGCCCTTTCTCCCTGTTTTATATAATCTGTGAATGGTGCTCCTGCAAACAGATATCCATAAGACTCGATAAAAAGATAATGGCAGTGAAATGAGATGGGAATTAAGAAGTTTAGGAGAATATAGCTGAGTTGGAAAAACTCTCCAATACTGCTGAATGGAAGGTTTTTCTAACGCTAGAAAAACTCTTAACGCCAAAGCTACTTTGGCCGAGAGTTTGTAATTCCTGTCTCAAATCCCCCGATTTTACTGCATAAGACAGAATACAAATTAAGCGATAAGGAAACCCTTTTATATGTAAAATTTGTATTTTGGGGGTTGAATCCCTCTTTAAGTGTATGGACACTGCTGTGCATAATTGGGCTTAATGGGAATAATTGGGAATTTTTTAAAACAAATTTCCATTCTGGCCCTGATTTGAACATAGATACATAAAGAAATCAAGCTCTACCCCTGTCCAAGAGATCATAGACTGTGGCATTACCTAGAAGGTCTTGTGATTACCATTGTACTTACTCTGAAGCCTGTGGTTGAGACGATCCAGTGACTGGAGAAGTCTCCGTTCCTCCAGGGACAATGCACTGGGGCCTGTGCTCTGGGCTTTGTGAGTTAGGAAGCCTTGCTTGCTTGCTTGGATAGCTTGCATGGCAGCTAGAATTTCTCCATCGGTAGCAGATGTTTCCACCAGATTCTCTGCCAGCATAAACTGTGCTGTGCTTTCTGAAACTACACACATCAGATAGTTCTAAAACACTGTCAACAACATCTTCATAATGAGATACAACAAGACTAGAACCCAACTGATGTCTTTCCAACCACTGGGTGGGTTGTGTACAAAAAGCGATACAACCATTTAAGTCAATTGTTTTGTTTTCTTACAAAACGAAACCTTTCAAATGTTGGCAAAGAGCAATATGGAGATAAGACACAACCATAAAAAAAAACACTGTAGGAAGTGCAATAAAAGAAAGGAATTTACTGTAATTATTTAATTATTGTATTAGGACACTGGTACCCAGAGCCTTAAATAGGATGTTGTGTTGTACAGTTAAATAAATATTATCCACAAGTGCAAGTTGAACTCTGCAATGCCGAGGTTAGCCATCACTGATTTCTATGGACCAGGAATGCCTACTTGTTTGTTTTTGCCTCTTACATATTGCTTGTACTAAGAGGTTAAACATGGATGGGAATTCCCATTTCTATGGTTAGGAGCCCTATACTATACACAGCACAGGTATTCATTTGAATACTGCGTCTTAGTTAAAGGTATATGGATATTTAAAGCGACTGGAGCACTTGGAGGATATAAACTACTTCATATTCTTTCAGACATTGGTCTCCACTTCCTGTATATAGACATATTCTTTGCGATTGGTCCAGTGTCTGCGCTTATGTAATTATTACAGAACATACCATGATCCATACCTTCGGTGGAAGTCGGGATGGCACGGGTTTGCCCAGGTTCCTGAGAACTCGGAAAGGGACTTATCTTCAGCGTATGCAGGTTCTGTTTGATACAGATGGACGGTGAGGTTTGTATTGCAGTAAGAAGCATAACATAACAATGAAACATGAAGCCAGGTAACACAGTCACATCTCAAATGGGATGTAACCAATCAAAGCTAGCTTCATTAGTCACCTAGACTCGTGAGATCCATTAGGCTTATAATGTAGAGGCTGACACACTGCATAACTAGCCCAAATGGCAAATAGTAAGCCATTCTCTCTTATACCAGAATAAATCAGTCATTACTGAATAGGAAAACATTGCAAGGTGCTAGAAGGGAAGTCAGCATATGGTACATACCTCACATTTGAAGGATGAAACCCTATACGTTTATTAAAAAAACATTTTTCCTATTTAGCAAAAAAAGTAGCAGAGGACAAAGCAAAGAATAGCAATGCATTCTATTTGCATGATGGCCCCCAATGGCACGTAATGAGTTAAAGGGACAGTGTTGTTACTGTGCATGTAGAGCATGTAAAATGAGTAAAATTGATCTATACATTGTGTTAGCAAAACTGCAAGCAAATGCTTGAATTAGGAGTAAAATGTGCTTTAAATGTGTCTGTGGAGTCTCCTACTTATGACATCACCTGTAGCACTGTATGCAGATGAACTGCTTTTCAATGGGAATTGTGTAATTTGCATACCGTGCCACAGGTGATGTCATAAGCAGGAGACTCCATTTAAAACACATTTTTTTCCTAAGTTAGGAATTTGCTTGCAGTTTGGCTAATACAATGTATAGATCATTTGCAATCATTTTTCCCATGTTACTCTACCTCTAGCATAAGTAGAGGGATTGTTCCATCGCCTTTTATTTAATCCTATCTCTTTCTCAAAAAGTTAATTGGGCGTTTCTCAAAGCCAGGGGTCTCCAGCCTGCGGCCCTCCAGCTGCTGCTGATCTCTTTTTCCTATAATGGTCTTTCAGCTAAAAGGCTGGCAAAGGATTATGGGAAATGTATTTCTGCAACATCTGGAGGGCCGCACGTTCGCCACCCCTGCTCTAAGCTGTTCTGATGTCACCATAGAAGTCTTAAGAAGAGAATAAAACACCAACAAATAGAAGATGGTGCTTTGTGCCCTGGCAGAGCGGCTTAATAACACATATGGGTAATTATAAACAAAACAAAAAGGGCATGGAGTCAAAATGCCAACAGTGGGTGAGTGGGTACAGTGAAATGAATAGGGGCTTGAATGAAGCAGTGTTAGTCTAGTGATGCTATCTCTGACATGACCCATACCTAGCAGGTTAAAGGACTTGCAATGAATGGATTTCTGTCAGACATCTGCATACAGATGAGGTCATGCTGGATAGAACAGCCATTTCTAATCTCCTTTTAGTTCATCTTTTGCCTTGTTTACACAATGGAGTTATGATAAGCCAACATATTTCTCTTCTTTCAGTAAACACCAGTGATTAATGGAGCATACCACAGCTGTATTTAGTTGGGACTTGCATTGCTTTCACCCGTATTATGATAGAACACTCTGCTCTTATAGCCAATGATTTGAAAGCTTAGGTCAAGTTACTCACAAGTTCCTCACATGATCTACAATTTAAAGGAGCTCGGTCACACTTAAAAATGACTTATTATGTTCTTTTTTTTGGCCCCACTTTCAGGGACTTAGGCATATGTACACTAATGGCCTGGCAAACAAAGCTGACAAGTCAATTATATACATTTGAATATTCCTTTCTCCTAAGATTAGCAGGCTAGCAAATACACAAATTAAAATAATAAAAAAAAAAAAGGGACATGGTCCCTTTAACTGTCACCTGCCAACACCATGTTTAGTTATTTTAGGATTATCATTGTTTCTGCCCATGAAAATGATTCAATATTGATGTTGCCGATCATGGATACCATCAATATTTTGCTTGTGATCAAGTAAAAAAACAGGATTAAAAGCTGGAGGTGTAACTTCGTTTTTCTCAAGGTCTCATAACAATTCTTGACTGATCAGATAGCTTACAGTGCCAGTCATTGTCCATAATCTAATAAGGGTCAATGAGCAAAGGGTTCATTGAAGATCTTTTCTAATATCCCCAGTCTACTGCTCCTAGGGGCCTGTGCTTCACTAAAGACACATTGTCACTGTGCGTTCAGACCTGTGATGGCTAACCTTGGCACTGCAGATCTTTGTGAACATCAGGCACAGACAGCCTTAGGAATTATGGCATGTGTAGCTCAAAAACATCTGCAGTGCCAAGGTTAGACTTCACTGATTTAGAGACTACATACATTTCTTAACCCTTTCGCGACAAAGGACGTGTCAGGTACGTCTAGCCAGCAACTCTGCTTCTGACGTGCCTAGCCACTCTGGCGGTGCTGCTCTACTGCCTCGATGTCCATGGAGCGATCGTGGGCGCCATATTGGAGAGCAGCATGCTCCTTCAATATGGCTGCTGCTCTCTTGTGGGTAAAGCACCGGAAGTGAATAAAAATTCACTTCCGTTGCTCTGATGGTGTTGCTAGACTGCCCCTAGAGGCACTCCGCAACATTGCAATAAAAAAAGACTTAATTAGCTAAAATCAAGGGTTAAGGTTAGATTAATAGTTAGGGTTGCAATTAAATAAGGATTATTAGCATAAGGGTTAAATTTAGGGTTCGGGTTAAATTTAGGGTTTGGGTTGGGGTTTAAAAGGTCACTGTAGGAAGCACTGGTTTTGTTTTTTTGCCCTATAACGCGTAAAAAAACTGCAGAAAAACATGGAAACAAGCATATTTCTGAACTTAGGAGAAAATTTTGAAACTATTTATATGGGGTCTTTTTTAATAATTGTATTTGTGTAAATTATTTTTTAGGTCAAAGTTAGAAAAAGTGGTTTACTTTTTCATCATATTTTATGATTTGTTTTTGTAATAAATTATCAGATATGATGAACATAATGGTGTCTAATGAAAGCCCTTCTTATGGCGATAAAACCAACATATAATTTGTGTGGGTACAGTATGTGAGAGAAGAAAATTACAGCTAAACACAAACACCCCAGAAATGTAAAAACAGCCCTCGTCACCAAGGATAAGACAATGTCAAAAGGTCATGCCACTAAGGGATTAATTAATCCTTTACAGACAAACCAAACTACTGTTATTTCCTTCAGTACTGTTTCCTCAATAGCAGACCATTTTGCACAGAGACCACTTTCAGAACTTTAACCTCAATATCTTCTGATTACAGTCATCTTTACCATACCTGTGTGCGTGGAGCTCTCAGGCTTGCAAAGTTTGCCCGGCCTCTTCTTTGCTCCAGCAAGGCCCTGCGTTTATTTTCATTGCTGTCTGCAATCTGTTTCCTCCTTGCAAGGGTAATATAACCTTTAAAGAAAACAGGATAAAAAAGAACATTTATTGGAACACAAATAAACTGGATTTGCACTTCAGACTGATCCAAAAGTCTATTCATCCTCTGTCAGACCACGACATGAACATTTTTAGCTTCAGACCATCTAATGCACACTTGACAGACGGTGATTACATTACATTTTAACATTTATTTATATAGTGCCGATTTAGGTAGCGCTAGGTACAGAGCATAGAAGGGAACTACATACGTACTGACTGATATATAAGGTCAACATTTAATCTGCATTTTTTCCCCAGAGTACCAGAAATTAGAAAGACGTATACTGGTATACATACTGTATGGAGATTTGCCTTTGTAGACCAACTAAACATTAACATTACTTTTTCTGCCACATTGAAATTGCTACATGAAGGGTGTCCCTGTTGTGGATGAAGAGTTGTGCTGTGGAACCGGTCTATTTTGGGGATTTGGGATATTCGGGACAATTTTTTTCCAGAATATTGTTTTTATTACTGTTAATTGTATCACTAAAGTGCACTTTGATACTTTCTTTGTACACACAGTTCCCTTGTTTGTTTGAGGGATCTGACACATTCATTGTGTTTCACTTTTTTTGGCACGTGGCTGTGTTCTACCTTTTTTTTGGTCTACCATTCAAAAATGATTCACACCGAGTCTTTGCAAAGACCAGGGAGCTGTATCTCTCTTTCATCGACGTGCGTACGCGTCAGTGATTCTGCACATGACCAATAGAGGGGGCCGCATGACAAAATTAGCGATTCGAAGTTACGGAGCGGAACGTGGAAACGTAGAATTTGGTGAAATCACATTAGAATTGCTGGTGAATGAGGATCCTTAGGAGTATTGTTCAAAAGCTATTGAAATTAGTCCAAAAATAAAGCTAAACACCTGTATTGTCCAAGTCTACAACTAAAGTTTTTTTGTTTTTTTTACTATACTAACCTTGAGCATACATTTTTCAGGATTTCTACTCTAGACTTTATTGTAAAATGGGCACATCCCCAGCATCTCTTCGAAGCCTACCAAAGAGTGCCAATTGAGAACCAGTGTACATAAATGTCTAACTGGCACAGGTTTCTCCTCCACCAAAATATGCTTCAGTAAACATCTTAATGAACACAAGAGCCTTTGTTTGATTACTTTTATAGATAACAAATAAAAAACACATTATACATTTTTATGCTATCCTGAGATTTAAATTATACATTTAAAAAAATAATTAAAAGATTGATCTATAAAGCAGTGAATTGATTGACTTATAATTCTCTTTGTATGTTCTGTATGTGGCTGTATTTGTTCATTGATAAAGGGGAAATCTTTCAAAACGTCTGCTGGTTTGGATAAGCCACTAAACAACATTAAAATTGGTTTCACTTTTTGTGTTTTTACATTCTGTATGTCCTGTTAGTTTGAAGCACATCTATTTGACCCACCAGGCCATTAACCGCATATGGTTTTTTTTTTTTGGACTTTGGCTAAAAATAAAATTAACCTACCCTACTGTTTCCAAAATATCTTACCATTAGTGGGAGGAAAGAAGAAGCCATTCACCCTGGAGAGGGAGTTCCAGTTATGAAGCAGGGTATCTCCATCAATAACCACATGGGACAGGTTAGGTCGAGCAGATTGCATGTTACTACTTGGCTGGTCTCCCGGACGGAAATCTGCAAAATAAATGGATTACAGACATGTTACACTGCTACTAATAGAGTTTGCGTTCTCTCTCCTATCACAAGTATTCTTATACAGACTAAAATACCATACCATTAATAAGAAACATTCCTGTGTGTGTGGGATGTGGGACATTTTTGCAGATGCCAATACATCTCGTCTGTGGCACCAATTCAGAAGGTACCGGGTACAAACCATCCATTAATTGTACCCAAGTTCATTTAACATCGCAGTGGACAATAATCGGTACCAACCAAAGTGCTATGAGGCAAAACAAAAGCCTAGACTCACACCTACCAAGACAAATTGCCTAATGCTTTTCGATTGAATAAATGGTCTGTATAGCCATTGCTGCATGTTAAAGGCCAACTGTAGACAAAAAAATGAACTTATGTTAAATTGAAAGATCGCATCAAGTCTAGACATTTTAAATAGAAATGATTTAACCACTTAGTGACTGGACTACTAGAACGTTTTTGGTAATTATGGACGATGACTGTTTTAACACTTCTGCAGTGTTTGTGTTTAGCTGTAAATTGTCCTCTCTGCATCTATTTACTATATAAACACACACACATACTGTTGTTATTGCCTTAAAAAGGGATTTCTTTATATTCCATTATTTTCATCATATCATATAATATTATTTACTCTAAAGAAATATGATGAAAAAACCACCGACACTCCTTTCTTTTACATTAAAAATGTACAAATGCAACACAAAAAACCTGCTAAATAGATTCTTATGTTTGTCCTGCGTTTAGAAATAGCCCATGTATTTACCATTTTACAATTCTTTTGAATGCAGTTGACTATGCGTGTCGTATTTGTTAAAGGGTTTTAACTTCAAAAGTAGAATTCTGCGCTACATAATTTTAAAGTACAACAACTTTTAAATTTAAATAATAATTTAAATAATCAACTCAATCAAACTTATTTTTTTTTTTTTGGGGGGGGGGCAGGGGGGGAACTTACTTTATACTTTATTTTCTTAAAGGAGTCCCCAGACCCTCCTACTTTGATTTCTGACGCCTTGACTAAGTTGTGTCGCCGACACAAATGAAGCAAGGGGCCGAATGTGGCATCCGAATTTGTGACGCAGCCTGTGTCGTGAATGAAATCCTGTATGATGCCGAACTGTGTGCGACTGTGGCATTTAAACCAAAGCAGAATCAATGGTGAACTACATTTCCCAGGATTCTGCAGAGGAAGAAGCCAAAAGATAGCGCACAATTCGTCAGGTATCTTCCGAACTGAATTGCCGACACAATTGTCAGCAATGCAATTCAGATGTGGCTGGGGACACTATGAATAAAATAAAATATATAGTATAAAATAATGTCACTTATGTTAATTATTTACTCAGTGTTGAAAAAAAAAGTAAAAAAATGTAAATATTAGTGGGGGGTTTCTTTGTGCCTTTACATCTACAAAAAGGCCCACTCCTATGGCGATAAAACGTAACTTTTAATACATTTAAAAAAAAAAGTTTAAGAACTATAAATACTAAAAAGAAACTAGAAAAAAAGTAGCCCACAAACCACACAGCAATTTGACTTTGTTAACTATATCATTTGACATCAAAGTCATAATTGTTATTTATCAGATAGCTCTATCATTATTGTGTAACCCCATGTGGGGATGAATATGATGTGTGGATGAATAACTTTATTTTCACTAAATCACAGTGTGTGGTGTGGTTTGTGGGCAACTTTTTTTTTTAGTAGCCTTACAGGTTGGTAATTAAAAGGTATAACCTAGTTTTTACACATTTTTATATTTCATTTATTAAAATTTAAGTTTTAACTGGCATAGGAGTGTGCCTTTTTTGTAGATTTAAATTTGTTTTCAGTGTGTTTAACCCATTAAACTCACACCCTAATATCGAGTTTAAAAGTTGGGATTTTCTATGTAGATAAAATACAATTTAAAAAAAAAAAAAATGGACATCCAGCAGGTATGGGCAAGTGTCAGCAACACAGACAACTGACGATACATGGTCTATTCACATAAACGTGACCTGTGAGCACGGCTTAGTTAATACAACTTATTGATTCTGATATTATTTCCCGCTCTCAGTTTTTACCTCACAGATAATCTAAATTTGGGACGGTATGCAATGAGGCTGACCTGCATGTCTGTGAGTTAAAGCACTTCGCACTCCATGCCACAGAAGAGCAATTTCTTCGTCAGTCGGCGTGTGGTCCAAGCGTAGTCCATTTTCTCCATAGATGGGATATCTTTTAGTGGGAGCTGATAAACTTTCTTGCAAAGCCCCTAACCGATCATTGTTTAAGGTTACTATTGATTTTGACGTTTCAGGTGAATTGTAGGCCTGAGCCGGCACGGGATTGCCAGACGAATGCGGTAAACTCGTGTCCTTTGAAGAAATGATTCCGGAATTTTTGTTGCAGGAGATATTTACAGACAGATTCTTGGCATCAGTTGCAGCCTGACCATTAAGGTTATCTGGTCTCGGAGGGGGGTGAGGCATCATAAGCTTTCCTTGAGATTTTACGATCATGCTTGCCTCCGTAGCCGACTGTGGTCGGATAATGGTACCTTTTCTGTTTCTGTGCGTGACAGCGGACGGATTCCTAGCAGATTTCGGCCTCCTTACTACTTTCGTCTTGGCTTTAGGTAAGCTTCTGGTGTTGTGGTTATGATCTACGGAGTTCGTCTCCGCTCCTTTGGAAGTCACCCAAGCTTGTCTAGTGAAATGGTAACCCGTGGAGAACACGCTACTTGGTGGTTCGCTGGAATGTTCTGTTGGTTCTACTAATGACTTCGTCGGTGCATACCCTTGGTGGCTCGTGTTGGAAGAAGATTCGGCAGCAGTCTTTTTGATACCAGTTAAATGCTTGCTTAAGCTTATATAATCATTCTCGTCTACTATTTTATCAATTTCATCCAACCACCTAAGTTTTTTACGGCTTCCCTTTTTACTTTCTTTTTCTTTCGCGAGTTCCACGCTGTCCCTTACACCAGAATTTCCTCGGTCCACAATGTGAAACATTTTACCGATGCCCATAGCTCTAGTGTACCCATTCTCATATTTAGAGCCCTTTTTTAAAATGCTCTTGAGGGACTTGTTTCCATCCTTTCCGGAAACATTAAGTCTTGTTTTTTTATGGTGGGCTATAAATCCTGGCTCCGAGTCGGCGTTGACAAGTATAGCTCTTGAAAGTGAAATGTTTTGATCGTCTTCAAAATCTTTATTGCCGAGAGAGGACATTAACTCAGTTTTGACACGCACCGGTAGCCCATGACTATTACTTTCTGGGCATGTTATATGTTCATTACTCATTGAATAACATTCTTCATTGTTTGTACCTGTCAACTCGGTGCCAGCAATTGAATGAACTGAATTTATGTATTTTTTTGAGTTAGTACTTACTCCATCATGACTCATTTTGGCAGAACCTTCCCATTCATTGTTTGGGAGGACTAGCGGGGCTGCCAAAGGCTGAGTGACTGCAATCTTTACGGCGTTTTCGGTGTGTTGTATTGGTTCCTTGTTTTCCTGTGTTACAGAGCAGTGACCAGACTCTTTTGGAGTAGGGTTAGGAGTAGCCCAAGCTTTGCAAGGCTTAATAACAAAATGAGAACTTGTACTTTCTATGTAGTCAAGATCGGAATTTCCTGCTTCAGACCCAAAAGCACTCCTTCTTAGTAATCGGACATTTTCTTGATTTTGGATGGAGCTAGCCTCTACATTGTCCCCATGTGTCATGCCATTTAGGATGAAAGAATTGGCCATCGCTTGTTCTGTTCTGTGGGCAAGGGATACCACTTGGTTATGTGGATAATTAGCTGTAGGCATCTGGTCGGGGTAGCAGAGATGAGGTGACGCAGTGAAGGAGTTCTGACTATTCAGAGGACTAATGGTTTTAGGAGGATGGCTATCGTTATAATCTACTTCCGGAATGGAATTATTTACAGTTTGAGGAGTGACTTCCAAGAGAGCTTTGCATAGGTTTTGAGATATAAAGTCTTCCAGTACATTGATTGGTTCTTTCTCTTCCAATTCCTCTTCAAGACTGTCTAAACTTGACAAACTTTCCGAATGGGCAAGTTGGTTAGCTTCCTGGTGGAAGTTCTGTAACACAAAAAAAAATTGGGGGTTATTCACCAAAAATAACAACCAAGCATTATTCCGAGAGTTGGAAAGACAGGCAAGTTGGAGCTTTTTTTCCAGCTACTACTACTGCCTGGTTAGTTTACATAACAGTTTGGTTATTGTGAAAAGTCCCCAACCTGGGGAAATTAAAGATTTTTTTGCCCGTGTATTTCTACTGGCTGTCATTGAATCCCTGTTTGTGCGGTAATAACCAGTTTATAACATAACAGGGGCCAATAAGGATGATAAGGAAAATGTATACAGGTCATAAACATTATAAACAAACAATTCTTTTTACTGATGCTCAGTACATGACCTTATTTCCATATGGGCCACCCAAAATCCTGTAACCTGGTCTAGTACTGTGACTGTGAGAGTTTTGTGGAAAAAATAAGTCTTTTGACTTATCTGATGTGCACAGACTTGTGGGTAATAATGCCTCGGCTACCCATTAAACTACAGGGGGAAGGTTTACCCCACCATAACAACTGATGCTCAGTGAAAGAGAAGAAGCACTGTTATTGAAATGTGGATTTAATGGTGCAGTGTCTTATTAATATATATTTCATATCTACTAGTTATTACTGAACGTTACTGCTACAGATATACATTCACTGTACAGGACCTGCTGGCACCCATCATAAGAGTGATGCTACTAGATCACAGGATTTAAATACTGGGATTTCCCTGAATGATCCCAAAAGATTAAAAGACCGGAAAATGTTATTTTTTTTTGGTCCGGTCAGCACTCCTCATTACATCCTGATACTACAGACGAAAAACGGTTACATGTATATTGGAATACTTACAGATTTTTTTTTTACTGTATTGGTAAAGACACAAAATCAGCACAATATCTGATCATTCAAACAATTGCTGAAGATATCTGCTCATCCCAGCAAATCAGGAGACCAGGGATGTGTTCTACTATTGGGCACTGACATGTCTTAACCCCACACCATACCTGGGTGGGCTAAACACATCCTAAAACATTACTGCACCTTCACTGCTGCCATATTACTCAACAGCTACACATTGATAGACCCAAATGGATAATGCCTGTGTAAACCAGGACATGGAACAGACTGATCAGAGGAATGGGGGTCCTGTTGCCAAGACTTTTCAGAAACTTTGTGACTGTTGCAGGTATGTGTTGGTGCAACGAATTGTTCTGCACTACGGTGTGTATCAGTGTATCACAGAGCCTCACAGCATTAAAAACACACACAGTAATGTCTACTATATGTGGGTGAATAATAGATCCCCACATTGTTATAAAACATCCAGGGCTATTCACGTAACAGCAAACTGCGGTGAACTAGGTGATTATATCATATCTTTAATAACCCAGTTGAAAAGATGGGTAAATTGGAGAATTTTCCCACCTCTGCTATTTAATTCTTTGCTTTGGAGGTGAACTGACAAAGAATAGCAAATATTGGGTTAAATTAGAGGAGTTGGGTGATTTTTTTTCCACCCATCTAGTTTATTTTTGCAACTTGGTTATCTTGTCAACTCACATAATTCTTATATTCTATAATTCATATTCTAATGAATAGACCCCACAGCCAACACAAAGGCTTTCTACACCACTAATGCTGATTTGATGCAGGGAACAGAGCATTAGCACCATCTGCTGGTTACATTTGAGAACTGATACAAAATCCTTTAAACAGATCCATTAGAAATATAGAATGTGTTGGCAGATAAGAGCCATTTGGTCCATCTAGTCTGCCCAATGTTCTAAATACTTTTATTAGTCCCCAGTTCCCTATCTTATATCTAGGATAGCCTTGTGCCTTTCCCACGCATGCTTAAGCATTCTGAATTATCAACAGGTAACAGTCTTTATTTATACAGAAAAAAATATATAATATATTTAGTAGAATAGCTGCAGAAATCTAGTTACGATTTTACCTAGTGGACAGTTCATTAGAGTGGCACCTACTACATGGAGAACTTGTTTTCGCTAGATCAGTTATATTGAGTTCTTTAATAAATGCCATTCCCTTTGACCAGCTGACATGTCGAGCACAGATATATATGGAGAGCAGATTTAAACAGAAAATACTGAGTACGGAGTCAAAAAGGTCCATGATGAGACAAAAACCAAATACATCTCAATTCATGTCAAAGCTGAAAATGAGAAAGGCTTACATATTACAATAGGGACTCAGTCACAAATACTGTAGTAATGTCTGTGTCAGGTTGAGTTGAACGCTTGTAATATCTATAGATCTACTATATAACTTTAATGTGAAACGCACAGGGAAGGGTTCCGGCAAAGGTGAAACAGCTGACAACTATTGGAAGCTACGATGTGAAATATACATTCAGAAAATGACAACTGTAACAAGAAATTGAGTTGCTTAATTAAAATATGACACCAGGTGTAGGCATTTAAATGTAAATGCATAATTGAAAATATACAAATCAAGCACCTTGTTGAGCCCTCCTTGCTCTAAGTGCTATGAGGGGGCAGACATTTTGTTTTGAATCTTGGGTCAGATCTTCATTCACCTTGGGTCATGCGAAGGAAGATCTGACCCATCGTGCTAAACAAACAGTTAGAGCTATAGAGAAAAGAGTGTTCAATAAGATACATAGAAACATAGAATGTGTCGGCAGATAAGGACCAATCGGTCCATCTGGTCTGCCAATTTTCTAAATACTTTTTATTAGTTCCCAGTTCCCGATCTTATAGCTAGGATAGCCTTCTGCCTATGCCACGCATGCTTAAACTCCTTCACTGTGTTTACCTCTGCCACTTCTGCTAGAAGATTATTCCATACATGCACTACCCTCTCAGTAATGTAATACTTTCATTAGTCCCTGACCTTATCTTATAGCTAGGATAGCCTTGTACCTATACCACGCATGGTTATACTCCTTCACTGTATTAACCTCTACCACTTCTATTGGAAGACTATTCCATGCATCCACTACCCTCTCAGTAAAGTAAAACTTTCATTATCCCTGTAAACTTTTAAATCGTTGCCCCTCTAATTTAAGACTATGTCCTCTAGTTGTGGTAGTTTTTCTTCTTTTAAATATACTCTCTTCCTTTACTGTGTTGATTCCCTTTATGTATTTAAATGGTTCTATCATATCCGCCCATTAATTATATTATTTCATTAAAGAATGTCTACATAAACCATGGACACTTAATGCAAGCTTTCAATTAATCTTGAGTTATATTTTTTCTAAAGTCATCCTTTAAGATAAAACAATAACTCTTTCTGAACAGGAAAGAATTGGAAAACATTGGGAATAAATCATGTGTTAATAAATGCAAGCATTCTGTTTAATCTGCAACATCCCCATAGATCCATCCGATAATCTTGACAGATTTATGATCAATAACAGATAATCATCAATGAACTGATCTGGTGTTACACATAAGGGTCTATTCAATAAAGAGAGAATCACAGGGAATTCAGACAGAAATTTTAAACTTAAGGCCATTGCACCAGAGCTGGAAAAAATCTCCTATGCAGCTGAATGGGAGGATTTTTCCAAATGAGCTCATTTGGCCTTAAATCTGAAATTCCCATCTGATTCTCTGCAGTTCTCTCTTTATTGAATAGATCCTATAGACGTTCCAAATGCATTTTTGTGATACTAGAGGCAACATCGGAAACACAGCTTCAATCACCTTGCCTCTGGTCTAGCGATGGGTTACACAAACTGCCCTCCAGAATCCGATGTTTGGCCCAACAATTAATCAACACTTGATGGCTTGATTAAGTTTCTCTTTACCTGTAAGTTGCTCAGATGCTGCTCCTCCAAAAGGCGTTGTGCCTCCTCAAGCTTGTGCTGGAAGAAGAGCCGATTGCTGTCACACTTGATTACACTCTTTGGTTCTTGAAATGTTCTTTCAAACCCTAACTTTGATGCCGGCTGTTGTTTCTTATGCCCCGTCCCACTTCCTCCAGACAGCAAACTAGAGGGTGTATCTGTAGTCCTTAGAGATCAAAAAGTTAAAGAAAAATATATATAAAAAAAAGTTTGTCATACTACACACACTATATATATATATATATCTATATATATGTATTCCAAGAATTCTGATTTGATGTTATTATCTAGCTGCTATAGGGAACGAATATCCAACATCCCTTGGTGCTACCATACTTCATTCATGAGATCTAACTAGAATGTTTATCATGTCTGGATGAATGGTGTGGACTCTATGTTGGAGGTTTGCCATTAAAATTCTGGCTTACAGTGACATTTTGGCCTCTTGGAGCCAAGATTAGTTTACAAAACCTTTCAGCAGAAATGGACAGATATCATTATCTCATCATAGAAAATAGTAAGTGTCCACTGTAGTCATCACCATTTTCCGTTGTTGCTTATTCTCCACCATAGATCATGATGGCTCAGTTGGTTTCAGTCTGCTATCATAATCTCAGTATCTCTGTTACTACAAAAAGTCCCAGTTGAGCAGTATTTCTACTGCCCTAGCGATGTCCTTACAGATCTGGGCTCTCATGTGATCAAGGGTGATGAAGACGTTCCTTTAGATCCAATCAGGATCTTTAAAACTGGCCCCATCGAGCAGAGAACAGACTCGGGTATTGAACGTTCTATCATTGCTGTATCACAGCTATTTTTTAATTGGAACCCAATTCAAAAAATTCCACTTTTACTTGTGAAACATTGACATTTCTTCTAACTATTCTCAGTGCACTGAAGGAAATGAACAATCGCTCCTGTGTCATGTTCGTTGATGAATAAGAGGTATTATAACAATTACCTTGTGCTGGTATGGTTTCTGTGATTTGAGATATAATAGAATGTGGATGAAATTGGTCCCTGGATTTGGTCAAGTGCATCTTCTAACTTCGGAGTGTTTTTTCTATGGACGACATAAGCTACAAAAAAAAAAATAAGTATTTATAAAATAAGCATATCATATCCAAAGCTTACAAACTGCTTGTGAAAGCTCAAATTAAACGAAATTGCTTGTATGCCAAGATTTGCTAAACTGAAATGGGTAAAGTACTAGATTATTAGTTCAACTTATAATAATAATAATAATATATTATTATTATTATTATTAATAAACAAATCACCATAAAAGTAATATGCAAAAATCTCAAGTAGCATACAAGAATTCATTTTTAAAGAATCCTTAAAAATTAAAAATAATAAAAGAAAACAAAAAATAAGAAGTAGAATGTGCAGTCAATGGTGGATAATATTTTAATGTATAATTATAAAATTATAATTAGAATCTGCCGCAAAATAAAAAACTCCCAACAGGCCCACTGCATGCAATAACCCCCCCCCCCCCCCCCAAATTAAAATTTATACATGTAGCAAAATTAGAATGACAGCTATAATTAACTGCTATCTTGAAGCTACATCTGTACCAAAGAAGGAATTTCAGAATTGAGACATATCCAAGTGAGAAGTAGCTACAGTCATACTGATAATGATGAGAAATGAATACATTTGCAGACACTTGAGTACTGAGCCAACCCTGCCATTATCACTATGTGTACCCAGTATACCAACCTGTTCTTCTACGTTGGAAGAGCGGAAGATGGCCACGCTGGAACTTCTCTGTAGCCTCCTGAAGCTTTTGCTTTCTTTGATGGAGAACTTCTTCTCTGAATTTCTGCTCCTTTTCCTCCTCGTCTTTCCTTTTCTCCTCTAGGGCTCTATCGCGCAAGAGAAAAAGAAAATCACAGTGTTTATTAATAGAAATACACTTTATTAACATTCCTTTTTCATAAATTAAAATGAATGCCATGACTGTGGAAAGGACACAAATACATATTAATAAGGAGGAATATTATATTATTTTTTTATTTGTAAAGCTCCATCATTTTCTGCCATGCCGTACGCTGGGGGAAAAAACCATTCGACTCAATATGCGTTGATAATAGGCCTCGAAATTAATGTCTCGTTACCCAGGTAGCCCCGATGTGTCTCTGAATACATTTCATATTCAGAAATTATAGCCAGTTTCATTCTGACATCTCTCGGATGTCTTGGCTACTACGAATATAGCTGCATCCCTTCTATAGAAGTAAATTGGCGGACTTCAACTATAGCCCAAACAGCGAAAGTCATCCCGTAATGGCCTGAAGTGGAATAAAATATAAATCAGTAGGAATAAAAAAAAAACATGATACATTAAGCACATCGCAATAAAGTAAATGAACATAAAATAATTATAAAAATGTTAAAAGTTAATTCAAAAAAATTAAATGTAATTAACGTAAATCTACTATAATATTTAACATTATTATATTATAATTGTATATAAATATGTTAGTTTTTTTTAAATATGTTTATTTTAAATCTTCTACACTCTTGTATTCAATTCTCCAGCGAATTTGGAGCATGTATCGGAGTGACTGGCGCATGTAGCTGAATATTTATGCTTTTCATTGCAAAAATGTCTCGATCCGAACGCCACTGAACTGTCGACTCGGACCTGAATACACGGATATATTGAGTGGCAGCTTTTTGTGGGTTTGCGAAATTCCCGACCCAAATCCATGTTGGGATAAATTGGTGTATATTGGGTAGAACCAGCATAAAAATTAGGAGAGGTAACAAATCGGACATCCTTGAACCAAACTTGTTTAGAGTATATATTTGCTATATTTTATATCTATATATTATGCTATAGAGTATATAATTGCAAAAATGAGTTGTGCTTTCATAAGACGGACTTTCATTGCAACCATGATGAGAAATGTTTCCAGGCAGATAATAAATAACATTATGACAAGCTTTTTGTAGTTTATTAGTTTTCCCATTAATTAAATATTTTGTTTAAAAATAATTATTTTAAGAGAATTCTAGAAATGTCTGTTATTTAATGGACAGTTCCATAATTAATCAGATCACTCTCTGACGCTAATGGTTCTATGAATATACAGGCATACCCCACATTAACATACACAATGGGTGCAGAGCATGTATTTAAAAGGAATATGTACTTAAAGTGAAGCACTACCCTTTTTTCTATCTACAAATACAGTCTACAGTACAAATGTCTCAAGTGGACCTCTCCCGAGGCTGTAGTGTTTGCATAAGGAGAAGCACTGTGCTGTACTGTGGTCTCAATAAAGACTCTGCCGAGTCATTCAAATAGAAACGTGAGTCCAGAAACGGGGCTGGTTGCACTGTAACAAATGTCCTTATTTGCGAGAGTCCTTAAGCTATAGGTCCTTATAGTGGGGTATGCCTGTGTATACATAAATAGAACCATGTCTTCGAAAATCCCCATCTTTCTAACTTTTTTTTATATTGTTTTGTACAGAAATCCTTTTAAAATCAGAACTTTTGGGTCATGTTATTTCTTCTTTGTCTGGGGTAACGGCTTTTCTTTCCTTATAGTCAGACAAAGGGACTTTTTTTTCTTTTTCTTAAAAGGACAGTAAATAAATCTAGTTTTGAGGTTACAGAGGAATAGCATCAGGCTCCAGGTAAGTTACAATGAGGAGTTATTGTCTTATAGATTTGCAAATGGTTGGTATAGGAAGAATGATTTATCTGATTGAGAGTTAGATTCATGGGTCTTTGATTTATACAAATACAGTCTGTTACCATATTTTGTACAAACAATCTGAAAATGTGAAAGAGTCACAAGGAGTGGCACAGAATAAGGAGTAAGTAATGAGTGAGAACAGAAGAGAGAAGGAAGTGATTATTTCACTTGCAATCCAATGGTTTTATGGACTGTAATGGAAGCGTAGCCCCACAATACACTCTAGTACATTTGCCAAATGCACTGCTTGAATGTAGTTACAGTCAGCTTAGTAAATATAAATTCAAACCATTAAATAATATTGCTGGGAGCAGTTCCAAATGATGTAATGGGTATTATCTTGCAATAAAAATAAACAAACAAAAGAAACACAAAATATTTTTTTTCTCCATAATTTAGCTTACAGTGTGTTGTATAAAAACACACAGTCGCATCATGGGAACTGTAGTCCAAAGTGGAGTGCCGTAGGTTAGCCATTACTGACCTAAGTGACCTCCCAGTGCATGCATTAAGAGACTGGTTAGGTTCTGGGATGGTGGGGAATGGGGATTCAGGGAAGTGTGATGTTAAGACTAATAATATGTAGGTGATCAAGTCCTTTTGATTGTAACCGGATGTCAACAATGTTTAGCTGACGATGGATTTTTAATTGCTTAGAATCATAAGCCTGGGGTGTCAATCCGTTCAAATGATTCAAAAGTAAATCAGACCTTGGGACATATGGCTTGTATAGAACATGGTTATTACAGTCTGTACTAATCCAGAGATGATTGAGGTCTTCTGCCAAATACATCAGTCATATGAACAAACACATTACAGGCCAGGCTTTGTTACTGTACACAAATAATACGTAACCTAGCAGGAGCAATCCTTTCCAATAAAGACTGGTTACAATGAAGCCGGTATAGTAACCAGTCTAGACACTGTAACACTGCTCGTGAACAATGCTGGGGTGGGGATTTAAATGAGGCTTGTCACTTAAAACTATTTTATGTTAATCATAAGAGGATTTTAAAAATATCCCTGTGTTAAAAACAAATGATTCAACGTCTTTATATATTATATTTAAGCAACGTGCTTGAATACTAAATATAACCCGAAAACAGTGTGTATGTTCCTTTCATTAATCTAATTCTAGGTTTACATGACACATCTCTGGAACAGGTTAATAGAACCAACAGATCCTTTAAAGGAAAACTGTAGCAAAAACTTTCTGTTTAATTAAAATATGGCATCAAGTGTAGGAATTTTATATAGAAATGCTTTAATGAAAGAATACAAATAAAGTACTTTATTGAGTTATATTTACTCCATATACCTCCAACTGGAGGCAGACATTTTGTTTAGAATCTTTGGTCACGTGGTTCAGATATTTCTGCATCTGAACCAAGGTGAGTGAGGATCTGACCCAAGATTCTAAACAACATGTCTGCCCCCTGAGAGAACTATATGGAGTGAAGAAGGCTTAGTAAGGCACTAAATTGTATTATTTCATAAAATAATTTATTTATATATCATCTACACTTAAAACAATATTTTAATTAAAAAATATGGTCTTTTTTGCTACAGTTGTCTTTTAAGGAACATCCTTGGCAAAAATACAAGACTAGGCATTCAAAAAATATATTTATTAGCGCCACTTCCAAAGTATACGCGGAGGTGACAACATATTAAAATAAAAGCTATGCCAGGTAAATATAAGACATGTACAGCCCAATATTTCAAAAGTCCATGGAAGTTGGCTTCATGACAGATTGAGAAGTTATTTTTTATAGTAGGGTAAGTAGGGTAACCCTAACTTTGACTTAATATAATTTTTCCACCTCCCTCCAACCCAGTATGTAAAGCCAAACGTGCTTGTGGCAACTGACGTTTAATGTGGACATGTGCAAGATTATGCACCTTGGGCGTAAAAACCCAAAAGCAGAATATAGACTATTTGGTACAGTCCTAACCTCAACATCTGAGGAAATGGATTTAGGAGTAATAATTTCAGAGGACTTGAAGGTAGGTAGGCAATGCAATAGAGCAGCAGGAAATGCTAGCAGAATGCTTGGTTGCATAGGGAGAGGTATTAGCAGTAGGAAGAGGGAAGTGCTCAATGCATTGTACAGAGCACTGGTGAGACCTCACTTGGAGTATTGTACGCAGTACTGGAGACCGTATCTCCAGAAGGATATTGATACTTTGGAGAGAGTTCAGAGAAGGGCTACTAAACTGGTTCATGGGTTGAAGGATAAAACTTACCAGGAAAGGTTAAAGCATCTTAACATGTATAGCTTGGAGGAAAGACGTAACAGGGGGGATATGACAGAAACATTTAAATACATAAAGGGAATCAACACAGTAAAGGAAGAGAGTATATTTAAAAGAAGAAAAACTACCACAACTAGAGGACATAGTCTTAAATTAGAGGGGCAACGATTTAAAAGTAATATCAGGAAGTATTACTTTACTGAGAGGGTAGTGGATGTATGGAATAGCCTTCCAGCAGAAGTGGTAGAGGTAAACACAGTCAAGGATTTTAAGCATGCGTGGGATAGACACAAGGCTATCCTAGCTATAAGACCGGGAACGGGGGACTAATAAAAGTACTCAAAAAAAAAAAAAATTGGGCAGACTAGATGGACCGTATGTTTTTTATCTGCCGACACATTCTATGTTTCTATGTTTCAAACCCCACGAAGACGTGAACTGCTGCTGGACTGTACCAAAAGCTTAATTCAACACAAGATAACAAACTTAGTAAAAGTACAACAACAACAAAAATTGTGCAATAGTCTGACGCATTTCACTGCCTAGTCTTCACTAATGAATTAGTATGAAAGCTGAAGGCACAAACACACATCAGGCTGTACTAATAGTTAAAAGGATGTTACTATGTTAACTGTTGGAATCTTCGGACACAAGGAGGGTTGAAACGATACCATTTCTGGGGATATTAGTGGCTTTCTGTATTTGAGAGTGTGATTTTTGTAACAATGGTTGATGAAGTCCTGTGGTTCCTGATGATAATGTGTTTTAGCTGTCACTTATGAAGGGACCTAATAACTTGGGTCTTAAAAGTTTACAGTCAAACTCTCAGTTAGCCAATGAATGACAGCATTTAAATTGTACAAGGACTTTAATGAAAATAAATAAAACATTTTTTTTTATCTCTTGCTCTATTCCCATAGTTAACGGATGTAGTCCAGGTGTCAAGTGTTTATTATAAGAAACAAAAAATAATCTAAATGATTAGAAATAGTTTACAGCACACAGCATTTTATACATTACTATCAAAGACGGCACTGTATTAAATTTTTTTTATTGAAAGCGCATCTAATCTAGAAAGGAAGGAGGGATAATCTGCATCAGCTATACAAATTACTCTTACAAGCAATCACCATTAAAAACACTTCAATTTCATTGTGTTTTAATGGATAATAATAGCAGTGAAGCCACCATTCATGGTACAAAATCAAACCATAAATAGACATCAGAGTAAGTCATAATTGCATGCATTACATCACATACTACTCTAATTGATTTAAATGAGAAACCTGATCTGCAAAGTACAAGTACAGTGAAATTAGTCACCTAGTTTGCTATACATTCTGTATTAGATCTTGTGCACGTGGCTGTACATATTACTAGTTAGTTTGGTATTCTTATTAGAAAACTCTTGACACATGTCAACGGTGTAAATCCAGTACTAGAATGTAATGAGACATTTCCTTTATGCAGAACTTATATCCTAAAACTTTGCAAATAAGTACATTATAGAAGGGAGACCACATTTTATTTCTGCCGTTCAGGGACATATTATATAAATTATTAGGAAGCCTTGGGAACTATGTAGGTTTCATAGCGAATAATATAATATATATATAAATATACACTGTATCAGACTAGAGCATTTTCAGAGAAGTTAATCTCTGTATTGCTTGATATAGGCCGTCTCAGAGAATGTAACCCCTTTCCATGACACACACACAAAGTCTCTCACTCACACATACACACACAGTCTCTCACTCACACATAGTCTCTCACTCACACATACACATACAGTCTCTCAATCACACACTCTGGGGCTATTCACTAAAAGGTGAATTGAGGTGAGATGAGGTGAATTGAGATGAGATGAACATTTCATCTTACCAGTTTAGCTATACATTGCATAAGAACAAACCTGGTACGTTTACTTAGCAGGGAAAATGCATCATGTTTGTCTGAGCCAGTCAGGAGAGGCTTCTGAATTCTCAGCCGATCAGGAGATTCGAGAGGTCTCACCTACCTAGCTGAGACGTCTTTGCTTCAGAGCTCTCAATCCGGGACTTGCATAGTCCCAGATTGAGGCTGGCCGGAACCTGGGACATAAAGACCCATTGTGGGGACTGCCCCGGGCATTCTAGAGGTTTATTCTATATCCATAGAAGATCATTAACAAGCTGATATAAGAGTCAGGCCCCATTTTGTGAACATGGACTACTTTACTACTTAATGCACCAAAGAACTTTCTGACAATAAATTGGTTAAATACATTAAAACATGTATAAATGGAAGCAAACTCATTTTGTACTACATCAGCTGATTATTATTTCCCAAAGAATGTATATGGAGCATAAATCAATAAAGACTTGTAAAGAAAAGCTGAGAAGAAGTTCTCGAACTGGAGAATATAGAGCTTAAATTGGGGAAATGATACTGTCCTCTTCTATGAAGTCACTAGGTTGCCTTGTTTTCCATAAAAGGTATAACATATCTATATTCTGAACAAAGCGTGGAGCTAAAGGCTTGACATATATCAGTAGACTTTAGGAGCCAATCCACGAGCCAGGAAATAGTGCTTCCATAGGGTTGTGTGTGGTTGTTATTGTCAATTGTTTGATGCTTTTGTATTACTGCTATTATAACAAAACCATTGTTTATGGCTAACAGACTATTCTTCTCCAATAATGTAAATAAAAATAAAATGAACACAGCCAATGCACATACACAATCATTCAAAAGTTTGGGGTCACTTAGAAATGTCCTTGTTTCCATGCACATATACATTAAATGTATACAGTGGCAACATGAATCGAAAAATACTGACATTGACAAGGTTACAAACAATGATGTAGATTCTATAGAAGGCCAGATTTATTGGTTCTTAAATCAGCAGTTTTCAGCCGTATACTATATTTACATATACAAAATTAGCTTTCTTTCAAAAACCACATTTTTTGAACGGTAGTGTATGATCATGTGATCCACTCCAGAAAAGAGACAGCAAGAGGAAATACAGAGATAATGTGTAACATTAATCACTCATACACTTTCCAGTATATATATATATATATATATATATATATATATATATATATATATATATATATATATATTGGAAAGTGTATGAGGTTTCTTTCTTTCTCAGTAACTCTCAACAAGTCTCTGTGGAGAGAACAGGGTATTAATAATTAGTGAATTATCTACCCCTGATCATCAACAAAAATACTGTTACATTAATAGCAAATGAGTGACCAGAATCAATTGCAAACGGGTGATTGTTATGTTACAGTGTAAGTTTCAGGATCACTATACTAATGAATGGTTAATACTTTCTAAAAGCATTAGTGTAACAAAATGCCCATACAAGACACTTTATCTTTCTACAGCTTTAAATAGCCCATGTCTGAAGTAACCCATTCACCTACAAATGCCCCAGAACCATCATTGGCTTGATCATTAGAAATCCTCAAGATTTCTAATGATAAATCAATTCACACAATCAATGTGAAAAAAAACCCAAAACATTAGGCAAAAAAATGAAATTATGTTTAATTAAAAAAAAGACTGCATCAAGTGTACGTTTTAAAAAAAAAAAAATGCTTTAATGAAAGAACAAAAGTAAAGTACCTTATAGGGCCCTCATTATTCTGTATAGCTCTACCGGGGGGCTGACATGTTGTTTAGAATCTTGGGTCTGATCCTCCTTCATTGGACAAAAGATGAATGAAGACCTGGACCAATATTCCAACATGTCTGCCCCCTGATTGCGCTATATGGAGCAAAGAGGACCCATTAATGTCCGTTATTTTAGCCTTTCATTAAAACATTTCTATTTAAAATGGCTACACTTCCAATTAAAAATAAGTTAATGTTGTGCCTACAGTTATCCTTAAACATTTTTAAAATTGCTGAATCTCCATAACTCAAGAGACTGGAGATTCCTAGTAATAGAAATCCGATTGCCTTTTGGAGTCCCCCCTAAGTGGCAAAATTTGAAAATAGCTTACTAAGGATTCTTTTTTGCTTTCTTTTGGAATAAAATAAGGAATGATCAGTAGAATGGTTGAACTTGATGGACTTAATTGAATTAATTCAATTAAAACATGCTTGTGCCAATGTTAAGTCTATGAAGGCAATAGATTTTGATATCATTTACTTTCAGACAAGAACAGCTAGATGGTTGGTCTACAGGACTAATGTGTTTTGGAAGCTACTCATGTCTGCAAGCATTGCTTGGTAAAGAAAACTGAAGCAAACCTATATAATGTAATATCAATTTAATAATGTTAACTACATGTTGCATAGTTCCCAATTTTATTTAATTCTGGTCCAGGGTGCGGGGGACATGTCAGACAGCCATCCACGTGCAAATGTACCAACCAGCTGAGCATGCACAGCAGACCTGGATGCAAACAACCTCAGTGATGAAGGACCTCAAGACAGGAAGACCTAAGGCAACCTACCTATGTCCATAATGAGACATTGCCATTAAAGCACAACTGTAGGAAAAACTGAACTTCTGTTTAATTGAAAGATTATATTGAGTGTAGATGATTTGTAAAGAAAATCTTTCATGAAAGGATACAAATTAAGTGCCTTATTAAGCCTTCTTTACTCAATATAGTTCTCTCAGGGGGCAGACATGTTGCTTAGAATCTTCGGTCAGATCTTCACTCACCTTGGTTTAGATGAAGACAAATCTGAGATTCTAAAAGATTCTAAACAAAATGTCTGCCTCCTGGTGGAGGTATATGGAGTAAATATAACTCAATAAGATACTTCATTTGTATTCTTTCATTAAATAATTTATATATAAAATTCCTACACTTGATGCCATCTTTCAATTAAACACAACTTCGTTTTTTGCTACAGTTGTCTTTTAACAACTCTTAGAACTCAAGCATGAGCCAGCTAACTATCCAAGTACCATTTCCTCCAATCTGTTTTGATTTGCACAGTAGCATGTGAGGAGAGAGATAAACTAACTATTTGTATCCTATTTTCAATTTATTAATATTCATTGATTATTGAATATTTATTCAATTTATTAATATTTAATTAATATTTATTGAAAACAGTTATTATGCTCTGTGAAGGAAAGAAAATGCGGATTTTATTTGATCCTTGTAGAGTTTTTTTTTTTGATAAATCAGCATGAAAAAAACACCACAACAATGTCATGTAGATTCTGCTTCTTAACCAATAAAGAAAACAAATACAAACAACTTACTTCCTCCGTCGATTTGTCTCATTGGATAACTTTTGAGCTCGTATCCGATATATCTTTTGATCCTCTAGCAGAGCTTGCCGTTCTTCCTCCAAGTCTATTTCCAGCTGTGTTTTTAAATTTCTTGTAGCAAATAGCGTTAAGGATCCAAGTGACGACTGCTCTGACCTCTGCACACACTAGTATTTATACGTGATAGAGTTCAGATCACAAGGAGACACTGATGGCTCAATGCAGGTTCTAATAAGTGATCTGGTACACGTTGTAAGTGTAGCACAACAAACAGGAACAGGTCATTAAAATGTGATACACTCACAGTGAGGTCACAGATTTAAATTTCAGTTAAAGGGACAGTGTCCCCGAAATATGAATTAGACTCACATTGTCACCTGAAGAAAAATCTTCTTCCGTGAATCACTAGAACATAAAAACTCGTTTTTATGGTTCAACAGGTTTTGTAGAATGTACTTGTACTTTCACCTTAGATTTCTAGTACAAAAAAAACAAACACCAAACACTTCATTATATAACTGGCACAACAATCACAACAAGTAGCCAAAAATCTATTATTTGAAAAATAACACAATAACAAAATGTCTATTCACTAAAAGATCCCTTTCAGTTAACCCCTTTGTGGCGCTAGGACGTTCTATGCCGTCCTCATTTTCGGTGCCCAAATGACGCTAGGGCGGCTCAACAGCTCATCGCGGCCTCCTGTGACAAGCCCTGCTCGGATCCCACCAATCAGATGACGCCACTTTGAGTGGCCTCAATCTGACAGGGAAAATGTACCAGACGCTCAAAGTGAGCGCCGTCTACAGTTTGCTAAATCGTGCCTGAACTCTTTGGTTCCGCCTCTGTGACCTCGCGAGGTATCGCAAATTTTCGGCAGGTATTCATAGGGTCTATTAAGAGCCTGTTTGTGTCTGCTACAATGTCCCTGGCTAAAGATCACCTATGAATCGGGGCCAGGGACACAATAACAATTTTTCCCTGACAAAATATCGCGAGACCTCCGGATGTCACGTGTGACGTCACGGAGGCGTGACCGAACACGGAAGTTCGGGCACGGCTCGATTGAGAGAAATGTAGCCGGTGTTCGCTTTGAGCACCGGCTACATTTCCCCTGTCAGACTGAGGCCACTCAAAGTGGCCTCAGATGACAGGTGGGATCCCGCCGCGATGAGCTGTTTAACAAAGGACGTACTATGCCGTCCTAACGACTTTTAGGCACTTAAAATTAGGACGGCATAGTACGTCCTAACGTCACGAAGGGGTTAAGTAAGTTCTGCAACCTTTTTTGTTGTTGTCACATGATCATTTCTGCAAGTGAAATCTAAATCAAGTGATTGTAAACAAGTTAACATATATAATACACATTACATTTGCTGGTGCCCTAAACAAGCTGTTAATGACCACAGAACAATTCACACAGTTTGTTCCAATTCTTTGATGGGATACGTGATAAACCTATATATAGTTTAGGCTACAGGCAGTAAAAGATCATTTTACATGAAGCTTTGAATTTATATACGTCGGCTCTTGTTTCCATCATGGAAGAGGAGACACACTCCCTTCCAATGACCCTGTGTACTATCCATGTACGGTTTATTGGTGGTGTATTTTGTATTGGTTATCTTTTTTAAAAGCTCCAGTAGAAGTTTACCAGTAAAAGTGCCATTACTTTTCAAGCAATGCAAACATTGTTGCTACAATACAAAGCACAAAGTGTGGACTGCTGCGCCTATATGTGAACGGGTATGCAGCACTCGGGCACCGCTAGTGTCTCACTTCTAGCAAAACAAATACAGTACAAAGAAAAAACGTGACCAGTGCGCTTCAACCAACACTACACACACTGTATATTTACCCTTAAAGCAAGTATGTATCTTGCAGTGTTGTACAAAGGGAATATGAAAAATAAAAGAATAAAACACACAATAGTGTAATATAACAAAGAAAAAGTGAAATAAAGTGAATGAATAGTGCCAAGTGGCCACTCACATTCGTCTGAGCAACTACTTGCTCAGGGATATCAGCATAAGGGAAGCGCACTGGTCACGTTTTTTCTTTGTATTGTTGCTACAATGCCTCCAGAATAACGAAAACATAACAGTGAATATTGAACCCCTTCTCTAAAAATAGACGTGTCAGGACGCGGACGTGCCTGACATGTCCTGCGGTGAAACAAGCGGTTTTCGCGATCAATGATCACGAAAACCGCTCTGACGGTGCTACTCTATTGCCTCGATGTCGAGGCAATATTCAGCACCGAAATTCCGGCTCTGGGGTACCCATGATCGTGGGCACCATATTGCAGGAGCTGCATGCTCCTGAAATATGGCTGTGCCCTCTTGTGGTCAGAGCTTTCAGAAGCAAAAAACAATTCACTTCCGACGCTCTGAATATGTTGCTTGACTGCCCCTAGAGGCAGTCAGCAACTTTGCAATGACCCCCCCCCCCCCCCCCAAGACTTAATTAGCTTAAATCTAGGGTTTGGGTCAGAATAACAGCTAGGGTTACAATTAAATTAGGGTTAGCATAAGGGTTAGAGTTGGGGTTAAATTTAGGGTTTGGGTTGGGGTCAAAAGGTCAATAAAGGAAAAAAAAACACTATTTTTGGTTTTTGCCCCATAACTCGCAAAAAACTGCAGAAAAACATGGAAACATTCATCTTTCTGAACTCGGGACAACATTTAGAAACTATTTACATGAGGTCTTTTTTAATTATTGTATTTGTGTTAATTATATTTTAGGTCAAAGTTAGAAAAAGTGTTTTTTTTTTTAAAAATTCATCATAAGATATGATGAACATATCGGTATCTAATGAAAGCCCTTCTTATGACGATAAAAACAACATATAATTTGTGTGGGTACAGCATGTGAGAAAGAAGAAAATTACAGCTAAACACAAACACCCCAGAAATGTAAAAACATCCCTCGTCACCAAGGGAAAGTCAAGGTCAAAACGTCTTGTCACTAAGGGGTTAAGATAGCCAGTGTAATAATGTTAACACACCTCCACACAGAACCACACACCCCTATATGGTATAAAGAAAAATCTCCATTGTGTGGACTTATTCTACTGCCAAAATGATGGGGTAAAGAGTGACAAATGCTGTGGTGCTGAGATAAGGAGGGATCAAGATTTGCTCTCTGACAAGTGGCAAGGGACAGCATATTTCTACTGACTTTTCCATCTGAGCTAGTTTGTTAATGGAATAATAAAGTTGTCTGATTCAAGACACTTGGATCTGTTCACCAAATCATAAACCGTGGTGAACTGGCAAAATCAGGTCAAAGGAGCCGAGTTGGAGTACTTTTCAATTTGTGGTTTATTTAAAACGCCCTGCTGTGTCTTTACCCACTTGTTCCATATCACAAAGGGTCGAGCCTGATATGGTGCCTCCGAATTATGGATGGATTTGGGGCACATCGGGAACCCAACTACTAGCTGCTCCTCGGGTAGTCCACATGTGCATTCGAATATGTCCGCAATTTGGACATCATAGCCGATGGGCCGAAGTTTGATACAATAAAAATTTGTAAAAATAAATAAATAAAAATAACACGATCCATTAAATACATAAAAATAAAATAAATGAACATAAAATACAATTTTCTTTTATTAAAATAAAAAAAAAATGCTTCTATTAATGTAAATATACTATAAGAATATTTAACATGAATATATAATTGTATATAAGTATTTCTGTGTTTAAAATATTAAGTCCTCCAGCAAAAATCAGGAGAACTTAAACAGGCGAATTTCGTATTACCCAAATTTAGAGCATGTTCGGGGGTGGCCTGCGCAGATTGGGTAACCAGAAATCTATGGTTATCATTGAAAAAAGTTTGCAACCCGAATTTTTCCAATGCTTCAGTTTCCGAACAGCCAGAACTGCCAATTTGGACCTGAATCCAGGGATATTAAGGGCTAAAGTGTCTGACCCAAATCCAATTCGGGGCATATTGGTGTATATTGAGTCGACCCTATACTGTGGGCAAAACATCTCTTACGTGCCGATTTCCTATATACTTCAATATAAGGAAGAAAGGGCTCTGGTAACACCTCTCCATCTCTTATGTTAGTTTGGAGATAACTTATAATAATAATAATAATATATATATATATATTTAAAAGCTTTGAAAAAATGCTTTAAAAATGAGAGAAAATGAAGGCAGCTCTCTATTTACTGGTGGCTATTAGACTTTTTATTGGCCTTTATATTTGAGACATTTTCAGGCATTGGATCTGAAGTTTAAGCCTTAAAGGACAAATGTACCATTAAAATTCCTAAATCGATTCATCTATATTTATTTATTGATATTGACTGAAATGGTACAGAGCTCACGCTCTACTATGTCAGATGATCCACCTGTGGATCCATCAAGCGCAACATGGAGTCTGTGTATGATGTTAGGTGATGATGTCAATTAGCAACGCTCTCTATCATCATTTTCCGTCGGATCATGGTAGATCTTATCAGCGCATGAATTTACATATACAGAAAGGTACACCTCTTCTGTGGCCTGCATTAGACATTTCAATCTATATAAATAAAGGATAGATTAATACATTTAAGCAAAATAATTTTTAATGTACATTGGAAAAAAACACTGCACATTCCTCACTTACTTTATCTCATTCATAATAAATACAAATACAATTCGGATGCCAAATTCTGCCCCTTGGTTCTTTTGTGTCGGAGACACAACTCAGCCAAGGGGTCAGGAATGAAAGTAGGAGGCGCTGGGGACTAGCAAATAAAGTATAAAGTAAGCCCCCCCCCCAATAAAAAAGCTTAAGTTATGTATTGACTATTGACTCATACATTTACAGGTACAAGCGTTAGAAGGATACGAGTAAGATTTGCTGTGGCGGTTCTGCATGCTGACTGTTGGAATTCAGTTGAGTTGTATAAAGATATTCCCTTTAGTCTTCATTGAGAACGTATTTACTGGTCCATGCCAAGGTGTGATGGTTGTGCCATGCTCTGACACAATGCAGGTCTGTGCACTTACTGGTGCATGTGGTGCAAGTCAATCAGATGAATGGGAGAAATAACAGCAAACAGTACAGTGTGTTGGTCTGTGTGGTTTGGAATATGTCACATAGGTGACAATGCAGGATAATGAGATAACCGATGCATGTCAATACAAGTAAGTCAGGTGTTAATTTGCTGATAGCATTGGTGTGTCAGTGGCATTAGGGCTGGTCAGTTGGGGGTGTAAAGGAAATAAGGTGTAAGGTGTCTGGGAGGTGATGGCCAGATTAGGGCTTATGGAGTCAGTGTGTTGTGACTTGCTTTCAGTTAATGGGGATTCTCAGTGGGAAACGGTTCTGAGGTCAGGGTAAATTGAGTAGGATAGAGTGTGAATCAGGGCAGAATGAGATACAGTGCAGGTCAGGGTACAGTGAGCACAGGAGATAGAGAGTGGGATACAGTGAGAAAATAATGGGTTAGATACAGAGCAGAGTGATAAGAGGGCAGTAAGTGGGATAAGTCAGTTCAATCTGAGTGGGAAAGATTGCAGTCAGTGCAGAGTGAGTGGGGTGAGGTTGCAGTCAGTGTAGGGTGAGTGGGGTGAGGTTGCAGTCAGTGTAGGGTGAGTGGGGCGAGGTTGCAGTCAGTGTAGGGTGAGTGGGGCGAGGTTGCAGTCAGTGCAGGGTGAGTGGGGCGAGGTTGCAGTCAGTGCAGGGTGAGTGGGGTGAGGTTGCAGTCAGTGTAGGGTGAGTGGGGTGAGGTTGCAGTCAGTGTAGGGTGAGTGGGGCGAGGTTGCAGTCAGCGCAGGGAGAGTGGAGCGAGGTTGCAGCTAGCACAGGGAGAGTGGAGCGAGGTTGCAGCCAGCGCAGGGAGAGTGGAGCGAGGATGCCGTCAGTGCAGAGTGCGTGGGGTGAGGTTGCAGTCAGTGCAGAGTGAGTACTGTGACGTTGCAGTCAGTGTAGGGTGAGTGGGGTGAGGGTGCAGTTCGTGCAGAGTGAGTGGGGTGAGGGTGCAGTGTGAGTGGGGTGAGGGTGCAGTCAGTGCAGAGTGAGAGGGGTGAGGGTGCAGTCAGTGCAGTGTGAGTGGGGTGAGGGTGCAGTCAGTGTAGGGTGAAGATGCAGTCAGGGGGGTGAACTTGCAGGGTGAGTGGGATGAGCTTGCAGTCGGTGCAGATTGAGCGGGGTGAGGTTGCAGTCAGTGCAGAGTGAGTGGGCGAGGAGGCAGTCAGTGCAGAGTGAGTGGGGTGAGGTGGCAGACAGTGCAGAGTGAGTGGGGTGAGGTAGCAGTCAGTGCAGGGTGAGAGTTGCCATCAGTGCAGGGTGAGAGTTGCCATCAGTGCAGGGTGAGAGTTGCCATCAGTGCAGGGTGAGTGGGGAGGAAGGTTGAAGTCAGTGCAGGGGGAGTTTGGAGGAAGGTTGCAGTCAGTGCAGGGGGAGTGGGGAGGAAGGTTGCAGTTAGTGTAGGGTGAGTGGGACGAGCTTGCAGTCAGTGTAGGGTGAGTGGGGTGAGCTTGCAGTCAGTGTAGGGTGAGTGGGGTGAGCTTGCAGCCAGTGTAGGGTGAGCTTGCAGTCAGTGTGGGGTGAGCAGAATGGGGTGAGCTTGCAGTCAGTGTTGGGTGAGCAGAGTGTGGTGACCTTGCAGTCAGTGTAGGGGAGTGGGGTGAGCTTGCAGTCAGTGTAGGGTGAGCAGAGTGGGGTGAGCTTGCAGTCAGTGTAGGGTGAGCAGAGTGGGGTGAGCTTGCAGTCAGTGTAGGGTGAGCAGAGTGGGGTGAGCTTGCAGTCAGTGTAGGGTGAGCAGAGTAGGGCGAGCTTGCACTCAGTGTAGGGTGACCTTGCAGTCAGTGTAGGGTGAGCAGAGTGGGGTGAGCTTGCAGTCAGTGTAGGGTGAGCAGAGTGGGGTGAGCTTGCAGTCAGTGTAGGGTGAGCAGAGTAGGGCGAGCTTGCAGTCAGTGTAGGGTGAGCTTGCAGTCAGTGTAGGGTGAGCAGAGTGGGGTGAGCTTGCAGTCAGTGTTGGGTGAGTGGGGCGAGCTTGCAGTCAGTGTTGGGTGAGCAGAGTGGGGTGAGCTTGCAGTCAGTGTAGGGTGAGCTTGCAGTCAGTGTAGGGTGAGCAGAGTGGGGTGAGCTTGCAGTCAGTGTTGGGTGAGTGGGGCGAGCTTGCAGTCAGTGTTGGGTGAGTGGGGCGAGCTTGCAGTCAGTGTTGGGTGAGCAGAGTGGGGTGAGCTTGCAGTCAGTGTTGGGTGAGCAGAGTGGGGTGAGCTTGCAGTCAGTGTAGGGTGAGTGGGGTGAGCTTGCAGCCAGTGTAGGGTGAGCTTGCAGTCAGTGTGGGGTGAGCAGAATGGGGTGAGCTTGCAGTCAGTGTAGGGTGAGCAGAATGGGGTGAGCTTGCAGTCAGTGTTGGGTGAGCAGAGTGGGGTGAGCTTGCAGTCAGTGTTGGGTGAGCAGAGTGGGGTGAGCTTGCAGTCAGTGTAGGGTGAGTGGGGTGAGCTTGAAGCCAGTGTAGGGTGAGCTTGCAGTCAGTGTGGGGTGAGCAGAATGGGGTGAGCTTGCAGTCAGTGTTGGGTGAGCAGAGTGGGGTGAGCTTGCAGTCAGTGTTGGGTGAGCAGAGTGGGGTGAGCTTGCAGTCAGTGTTGGGTGAGCAGAGTGGGGTGAGCTTGCAGTCAGTGTTGGGTGAGCTTGCAGTCAGTGTAGGGTGAGCAGAGTGGGGTGAGCTTGCAGTCAGTGTTGGGTGAGCAGAGTGGGGTGAGCTTGCAGTCAGTGTTGGGTGAGCTTGCAGTCAGTGTAGGGTGAGCAGAGTGGGGTGAGCTTGCAGTCAGTGTTGGGTGAGCAGAGTGGGGTGAGCTTGCAGTCAGTGTTGGGTGAGCAGAGTGGGGTGAGCTTGCAGTCAGTGTTGGGTGAGCTTGCAGTCAGTGTTGGGTGAGCAGAGTGGGGTGAGCTTGCAGTCAGTGTTGGGTGAGTGGGGTGACAGCTGCAGACAGGGTGACATTGATGGCGAGCTGCGTGTAGTCAGTATCCGCCATCAGATGGCTCTGGTTCCGCTGTTAATATCTAGTCGCGTTAATGTTGCGGCTGTTCGGGGAGCTCAGAATACAAGATCCGGTGTGAGCGCAGAGTGTCCGGGCCCCGCCATCTGAACAACCACCAGACGCGGTTTCCTTCACAACGGAAACCAGGGTAACCGGACCCGAGGGCGGAGATAGTCAGGGGGCGGAGATAGAGAGACAGGGGGCGGAGATAGAGAGACAGGGGGCGGAGATACAGAGACAGGGGGCGGAGATACAGAGACAGGGGGCGGAGATACAGAGACAGGGGGCGGAGATACAGAGACAGGGGGCGGAGATAGACGTGTGTTGCGATAGAAACACAGGGGGCGGAGATAGAAAGACCGGGGGAATACAGAGACAGGGCGGAGAGCTAGGTAGACGTGGCCGGAGATAGAGAGACAGGGGCGGAGATACTGTGATGGGGCGGAGTTAAATGTAAAAGTGGGTGGAGATAGAGAGACTGGGCGAAAATACAGAGCCAGAGGGCGGAGATCCAGAGATTCTGGGTGGTGGGATTGGGATAGTTATAGGGAGGAGGAGGAGTGCTAGACACACAGGGACGATAGAGAGTCAGAGAGAGAAATAAAGACGGGACAGAAAGAGAAAAGCGGGTGGCACAATGGAGAGACAGGGTTAGGGATGAACCACTATAGAGATGGATGGGGTAAACCACTGGAGAGACAGGGTTAGGGATGAACCACTGGAGAGACAGGGTCAGGGGTAAACCACTGGAGACGCAGGGTTAGGGGTAAACCACTGGAGACGCAGGGTTAGGGATGAACCACTGGAGAGACAGGGTTAGGCTTAAACTGCTGGAAAAGCAGGGATGGGGTAAACCACTGGATAGACAGGGTTAGGGGTAAACCACTGGAGACGCAGGGTTAGGGTTGAACCACTGGAGAGACAGGGTTAGGGATGAACCACTGGAGAAGTAGGGTTACTGGTAAACCACTGGAGAGACAGGGTTAGGGATGAACCACCGTAGAAGCAGGGTTAGGGGTAAACCACTTGAGACGCAGGGTTAGGGTTAAACTGCTGGAAAAGCAGGGATGGGGTAAACCACTGGATAGACAGGGTCAAGGGTAAACAACTGGAGAGACAGGGTTAGGGATGAACCACTGGAGAAGTAGGGTTACTGGTAAACCACTGGAGAGACAGGGTTAGGGATGAACCACTGGAGAGACACGGTTAGGGGTAAACCACTGGAGACGCAGGGTTAGGGATGAACCACTGGAGAGACAGGGTTAGGGATGAACCACTGGAGAAGTAGGGTTACTGGTAAACCACTGGAGAGACAGGGTTAGAGATGAACCACCGTAGAAGCAGGGTTAGGGGTAAACCACTTGAGACGCAGGGTTAGGGTTAAACTGCTGGAAAAGCAGGGATGGGGTAAACCACTGGATAGACAGGGTCAAGGGTAAACCACTGGAGAGACAGGGTTAGGGATGAACCACTGGAGAGACAGGGTTAGGGATGAACCACTGGAGAGACAGGGTTAGGGATGAACCACTGGAGAAGTAGGGTTACTGGTAAACCACTGGAGAGACAGGGTTAGGGATGAACCACCGTAGAAGCAGGGTTAGGGGTAAACCACTTGAGACGCAGGGTTAGGGGTAAACCACTGGAGACGCAGGGTTAGGGTTACACTGCTGGAAAAGCAGGGATGGGGTAAACCACTGGATAGACAGGGTCAAGGGTAAACCACTGGAGGGACAGGGTTAGGGATGAACCACTGGAGAGACAGGGTTAGGGATGAACCACTGGAAAGACAGGGTTAGGGGTAAACCACTGGAGAGACAGGGTTAGGGGTAAACCACTGGAGACGCAGGGTTAGGCTTAAACTGCTGGAAAAGCAGGGATGGGGTAAACCACTGGATAGACAAGGTCAGGGGTAAACCACTGAAGAGACAGGGTTAGGGATGAACCACTGGAGAGACAGGGTTAGGGATGAACCACTGGAGAGACAGGGTTATGGGTAAACCACTGGAGACGCAGGGTTAGGTGTAAACCACTGGAGACGCAGGGTTAGGGTTAAACTGCTGGAAAAGCAGGGATGGGGTAAACCACTGGATAGACAGGGTCAAGGGTAAACCACTGGAGGGACAGGGTTAGGGATGAACCACTGGAGAGACAGGGTTAGGGATGAACCACTGGAGAAGTAGGGTTACTGGTAAACCACTGGAGAGACAGGGCTAGGGATGAACCACTGTAGAAGCAGGGTTAGGGATAAACCATTCGAGAGATAGGGTTAGGGACGAAACACTGTGTAACAGGATCAGTGCCTTTTCAGCATTAAGGACACGTCTGACTTTTTATAGGAAGCGTTTGTAGAATGGTGTGATGGAGGAGATATGGTGCTGGTGAGAGGGTTGGTGGATGGTCAGTAAAGTTCCATATGGTATATTGTATTTTTTTTTAACTTAGGGACATTCCCTTCAAATGTGTAACAGAGAGGCTGCAGCATCATCAAATCTCCAGTGTTGGTGTGCGGTACCAAGAGTTTTGCCCCTTGGTTCTGTTACTAAGAGAGCATTTGTGGGTGAGCTAATTTTTTTCCCCATTGTGGCTCGCTTAAGGCAGGGCTTGACAAAGCCCGGGCGACCAGGAAATCTTTTTTACATCTACCGGTACTTATGCAGATGCATTTAAAATCACAGAGGAAGACCCCCTGTTATTGTACAAACAAGTGTTGATGTTTTACATACTGTGTTTTTAATAAAATGTTTTTATAGATTATGCTCACAAACTGCATTATCAATATTACACTTGTGTTTTTCTACTTTTTGAAATTTTGAGAGTTCCAGCTGAACATTTCATCTTCTTTTCTGTCTTTCCAGACAGCGCTCCCACCAATATTTTAACTTGTATTACTGTGTGTGTTGGGGAACCACATCTTGGTGTTCTTTTGGTAGCTGCTACTGTCCTCATTTAGGTGAAAGTATTGTATACAACTAGTTGTTCTCATGACCAGGAAATCAGACCTGGCACCCGGGTATTGTGAGCCCCACAAGGTGCCCTTGCTGCTGGGATCTTTTTTCCCCCTTCTCTTTAATCCAGCAGCGGTGCGTGAGGGAGCAGAATGTGTGCACAGGCTGCACAGACTTCCTGCTCCGCCCCCTCGCGCACCGTGCTTTAGCACCGGCTCAGCAGGGGTTGAAGGAAGCTGCTCTGTGTCACCGGGCTGGAACGGAATCCCCCCCTTCCCTGCAATGAGGGGGGGGGGGGGGGGTTATATAGTGATAGGTGAATTTGCTGCCTTGTGTATGTGACTGACTGTGTGTGTATGTGATTGACTGTATGTGTGTGGGTATGATTGTATGAATGTGCCATTGTCTGGCTCCTACATTTTTGAGCTGGCTCCTAAAACTCAGTTAATTTTGTCAAGCCCTGGCTTAAGGACAATTGAAGAGCTATTTCCCATTTCCCCATGTATATTGTTAGAGCAGTATCAATTGCCGCCATTGCAGAAATGACAGATTTCGTTTTCCTGCAGAAATGACAGGTGTCCTTTCCCACTTCTTCAACCTTGTTACTTACAATGGAAAATGTTGCTTCAACTGCGTTATTTCTGTTATCAAACTGGCTTAACGCCCAGCTTCACAAGTAAAATGTCTAGACTGAGACGCCATTTTGTCCTGCTATGCCAGGTCATGTTCCTCATTATTTTGTCATGGCCTTGTCTATTTTCCAAGAAATCAAGACTTAAGTTTATTAAATTTTTTGTTAATTTACTGAGGTTTACCCCAAACTAAACCATTATTACCTGTTTTAATGTATTATATGGTATTTTTTCTGCCCATAAATGACCGGAACTAATGGATTACTAAGTTGTTGTTTTTTATATTGTCTATATTTATTTAAATTCCGTAAAATATTTTACAAGACAAAAGGCTATTGCTTCCACATCTCTATTTTTATTGTAATCTCAATTATTTACATTCCCTCTGTCCTCTTCAATCCCTTATGTGTCTCATGTACCCCATTCTATCTAGATTGTAAGCTTGTGAGCAGGGCTCTCTACCTCATGGATCAGGGTATTCTAATGGTTTTAAAATTCCATTGGCTATAAAGCCCCCGGGTTTGGGTAAGTTGGCCAGGGAGGTCTGGAGAAAGTCCCCCGTCGTCTGTCCTGGATGAAATTCCAGGTTATATCTCAGTGGTGTAGTGTGAAGGGTAAGTCATGAGTAAATGTTTGCGATGTGAGTCATGCCGGACTGCTAGGGTAGCCGAGATCAGTGGGTGTTTGTTGGGTAGTGGCCTTCTGGGGTCTCCGGTTAGCCGTGCTGCGTGTTGTGAGGAAAGGGTTCTGCGCTTAGGGTTGCCACCTGGCCGGTATTTTACCGGTAGGCCGGTAAAAAATTGCCTTGAGGCCAATGTTAAGTCTATGGAGACAGCAGCATGGCCGGTATTTTTCTAAAAAAAAAGGTGGCAACCCTGTCTGCGCTCCCCTCCAGCCGGTTACTTTATGATGCGTGGCTTCAAAAAGGTAGAAAAAAAAAATTGGGTCCAGATATGACCTTACATCCCATCCGGTGGCTGTGTTTCCCTCCTCCGTGCAACATTGGTTTGAACAATCCATCAACAAAACCGAAATCATTTAGGTTATTCTGAGAACTGATAATGCCATTAATCAAAATACTAGCACTCATTGCACTGTAACAGTCGCCAAATTATACACTCGAACATCTGGAGCCTACATCTGGCAATGAGAGCAATACACACTAACAGGACTTCCCTATCTCTCCCCATGTTACACTAAATGTACACGGCAAACATTATATATACTATGTAACATCTGTCCACATCAAGACAAAAACCAGCTGTGTGGCAGCCAGCCAACCAGGGAATCTGAGTTAAAGTTAATTTTAAATTAATTTACCTTCAAATTCATTCCGGATACAATAGAAATATTTAATATTAAATACTTTAATATTGATTAGACCCTGGGCAAGAATTAGCTTTGGTCCCCTGAACCCCCCCACTCCCATTCATAATGAATGGAGACTCTGTCTCCGTATAGTTAAATGCCGACAGCCTATAAACCGAATGTTCGGTTTATAGGCTGTCGGCATTTTACTACACGGAGACGACTCTGTCTCTGTATAGTTAAATGCCGACAGCCTATAAACCGAACGTTCGGTTTATAGGCTGTCGGCATTTTACTACACGGAGACGACTGTCTCTGTATAGTTAAATGCCGACAGCCTATAAACCGAACGTTCGGTTTATAGGCTGTCGGCTTATGTAATACATGTAATCCTATGGCTATTCTATAAACCGAACGTTCGGTTTATAGAATAGCAATAGGATTACATGTATTCCATAAGCCGAAAGTCTATAAACCGAACGTTCGGTTTATAGACTTTCGGCTTATAGAAAACATGTAGTACTATTGCCTTTCTATGAACCGAACGAGAGCCCCATTCATAAGAATTTCTTATGAATGGGGCTCTCGTTCGGTTTATAGAAAGCCAATAGTATTACATGTATTCTATAAAACGAACAAATAAAAATAAACTAAACGAAAATATTAAACGAATTTCGTCTGAAACGAATGCATTAATGAACGAAATTCGTTTTAGACGAAATAAATAACATTTTCGTCCGAATGGACGAAAACGAAACGAAAATTTTTGTTTTGCTCATGTCTAATATATATATATATACCGGTCTCCCTCGCACAGACTCCTTGCTTGTCTACTTCAGCCACCTCTTCTCAAGTCCGAATCCTCCGTCAGCTCATTTCTTTGGAAGACCCCTTTTGTTATTCCTTGTGGTATTCCTGGTATACAAGGAAGGTGCCCTGTTACTTGAGCACGTTCTTGCTCCCCTATATGTGAGTGAATTTCCAACAGTAAGCAGTACAGCTGCTAGTATGCTTATCTGTACATTTATTCAATACAATACACTATATTTTGCTGTATTTTCTTCTCATGTTTTTATAAATGTGATCAACATCGTATTTGTAAGTATATTATTTTATTGTTTGATTAACATGTGATTTCAAACTTTTACTATGTATATGTGAACATAGAGCTCCTTTTGTGTATTTAGTGCACTTTTTGTGTATGTTGTATATGTTTTGTATATGTAATAAAATGTTATAGAAAATTGCAATTTTTATTTCCTTCTTGCAACTAAAGGACTTAACACAGCACAATACAATACCCACGGCACTTTTGCACCAGAGAACATGCCACAACATAACTTCGCCAATTAAAATGAGCCACTGTCAGGTACCAATTAACATGTGATAGTTAATTTGCCATTAATATAAACAACAGTCAGTTTGCCAATTAAAATATGCCACAGTTTGCCCATTAAAATTTTCCGCCAGCCAGGTGCACATTAAAATATGCCACAGGAAGTTTGTCCATTAAAATATGCAACTGTTAATTTGCCCATTAAAATATATCACTGACAGTTTGCCCATCTATGAATATGCCACAGCCAGTTTACCCATTAATTCACAACTGTTAGTTTGCCCATTAATATGCCACTGCCAGTTTGTCCATTGATATGCTACTGTTAGTTTTGCCTTTAATATGTCACTGCCAGCTTGCCCGTTAATATGCCACTGCCAGTTTGCCCATTAATATGCCAGTGTTAGTTTGCCCATTAATATGCCTCAGCCTTTTTGCTCATTAATATACCCGTTAATTTTACCATTAATATGTTACTGATAGTTTACCAATTAAAATGCCACTGAAAGTTTGTCTATTAATATATCAATGCCAGTTTGCCCATTATTATGCCACTGCCAGTTTGCCCATTATTATGCCACTGCCAGTTTGCCCATTAATATGCCACTGTTTTTTTGCCCATTAATATGCTATGGTCAATTTACCCATTAATATACCACAGTAAGTTTGCCCATTAATATGCCACTGTTAGTTTTCCCATTAATATGCCACAGCCAGTTTGCCCATTAATATGCCACTGTTAGTGTTCCCATTAAAATACCACAACAAGTTTGCCCAATAAAAACAATAAACCCTCCTCCCCTTTCCCCTTTACTCACCTGGCTACTGTGTGTTCACAGTCGTTCTCTATGCACGCTGGGTGCAGGAAATACAGCCGCCAGATATGACTTCCTGTCATATATCTGGCGGCAATGACAGAAAGCCAGGACCACTGAATGCGGACTGCAAGCTGCTGCCCTAGCGTGACTGTCTCCGTATGAGACATCACACGGGCAGCAGGCAGGGCCGCCACCAGGAATTTCAGGGCCCCTTACTGAACAAATTTTCTGGGCCCCCCTGACAATATCTCCCACTCGCCCCACCTACCCTCACAAGCATGTTATCCCAGTCTAATGTAATATGGAGGGTGGTTGGGTGCAGTAGGTCAATATGCCAGTAATATTTTGCCACTCAATATGCCAGTAATATTTTGCCGCTCAATAAGTCAGTATTTTCCCCTCAATATGCCATTCTTTTGCATAATTCCCGGTCGCATTTTTTTTTTTAAACAAACTTTATTGAAGCTGTCCGACTGGAGGGGAGTGCATTCTCTCTTAATAGAGATTGTTTTTAACATTTTTTTTTGCTGCCGTGACGACGCCAGTATCGCCCGTCACTCCCTGATGGCGGGCCTGGCAGCGGGACAATGTTGCAGCCAACAGGGGCTCACAGGGCTGCTGATTTGGGTCCCCCAGGAATGACTGGGCCCGGGGAAGCGGCCCCATTTGCCCCGTATTAAAGACGGCCCTGGGGTAATATACTGCTATGCCACATGTGTTAGCAATCTAATAGTAATGTTGCATACAATGTGCTGGCATCTATTGCTGTTGCATGTACTGTGAGGTCAATCTAGAGCTGTGGCATGCACCCTGAGGGCAATCTAGTGCTCTGGTATGTACTGCACTGTGACAAGTACTGTGGGTGCAATGTGGCAACTGATGCTGGGTAATAATGGAGGGAGGGTATGCCTTAAATGCCTTAAAATCAGGGTCACCTTAAATTCAAACAAATACGCTAATTAAATTCCTCAATATTTATTATTTTTCTTGCTTGCTACTAATATCACAAACACCTAACACACCCACAATGTGTACTTAATGTCATCTGTGTGGCACATCATTTGGGATTGTCACAACCCTTCCCACAACATGCTTAAAATCTTCCCTGGAAAATTCCCCTTAATGTTTAATAAAAACTTTCCTTTGAATTTTAGAAAAATTAAATGATGCAAATTTGTTAAATCTCTTATGGAGATAACTGTTTGATACATTGTAGAATTTCCCAAGTAATGGAAAAGGGAATCTCACCGTTATCAATCAATAAATCTGTTTTTTTAAAGCCAAGCATAACAATACATAATGAAAATGATGTAATTGAAATCCATGTGAATTCACACTAGCTGCAATGTCTAACCCATCTCTAATTACGAGCAAGTGAATTCTTTCAGAGGAGCACACTACGTTTCGGAAATGAGAAGGGTTTTTGGTGATTGGATCCAGGCAGCGGAGAGCTGCAGTGCTGGATTAGTTCATTGTGTATGTCTTCCAAGAACTCCCAGCTTCAGGACCTGTGGTCTATTTTGCTTTAGGAAAAAAAATCCAGAAGGTTTCAAAACAGTTTGTCTTTCCCCAAACGAAAGATGATGCACTTCTGTGCGGCTCTACTGATCATTTGCCATATTATTTTTCACAGAGGAGAGAGTATCATAGTCAATAATTACACCCTTCCCTCTACAAAGGTAAGCATTTTTTTTGTCTATTCCCTATCAAATAAATACAATCAATATGCAGGCAGAAAACAATCGTTTGAATGCTTTAATTTGAATTGATGTGGTGTATAGAATGAGTGGCTCAAAAAAAATATTGCAATTTTTGACTGTTTTTACAAACTTTTTAACTGAAGGATTTATTAAATCACTAAAGAACACATATACAACTTATAATATTGAATAATTTTTTACAATGTTAGGATTGTTGCTGAAAGCATGTAGATTTAGAGATTACAGTGTCATTTGAGGACATTTAACAGCAGTTGTCATAGAGTTGCTTTACTTTTGAGCAGTTATTCCATTAGCTCAGTGTCTGGAGTACTTGGTCGGCAGCCACTTTACCAATCATCGGATATGTTCACAAGCACCTTTAGAAGAATCTTGTTTGAGTTTTGCTGTAGAATATAATCCAGCTAACAAATACAAAAAAACAACAATAACCAAACAATAAAACAGAGACACTGTAGAGAGACACAGACTGTTCTGTGTGTGTTTTTTTTTTATACAACTTGATCATGAAGTTATGAATACAGCAGATTAATATTGTTACTATTATTGTGACATGATTGACTCCCAGTTACTGCAAACAAAGAATAATTGATGTTTATGGAAAGTGTTATGTATTTGGTAACTAGACGTGTAAACTGACGCCAATCAATATAGCTAAGTCAATATTATGGTTGCTCCTGTGAGAACCCGCAAGTTATCTCACATAATATGTTACTCATTAGTGCTAGTCTAAGACTCTGATGATTATATAACTTTGATTTATACTTCTAGCTCTACTTTAGCTGTGTTTCTTTGCTCTATAAGTACGTTTTTCGATTATCCGTTTGTGCTCTGGCTCCTGGGTTTCCAACTTAATTTTTCTACAATTTGGCTGCTAGTTATCTCACAGGACAAACCTGGTGAATTTCTCCTGCTAGACAAACTCACCAGCCATGTGTAGATAAATCGATGAAATTTTCATCTCAACTCAACTGCACCTCACTTTTAAGAAGTAACTCAGTAAGTGTACAGCTGTACACTAGTCATTTTCAAATGCAGGACAGTAGGAGGAGCAATGGATTGTAAGCTTGTTTTATGGATTTATTTTGCATTTAAAGTTTGAGGCTGCAAGCCTAATAATCTAAAGGTAAACCTTTCCACCATGTGCATGCCTCTTTAAGTTGTGTTTCCTGTGTTGAATTATGTTCAAGTGGATCTGATGTTTTCCAACGACATTGTGTTGGAAAATATTAGACTGTGCAGACGAGTGCTGTGCGTTTTATGAGACGTAACGAGGCCAGAAGAATTATCACGCACTGTTACGTGATCGTGTGAGATGGGACTTTTTTGGGTCACAATTGTGAGCCTGCTCAGGTGGAAGAATCCCTGAAAAGCTGCTCAGATACATTGTCATCTTCCCTTCTTTTGGAGCAGACTTTTTTGCAGGGAATGTGAATGCAAAGACAAACAAATTGTTATATGCTGCTATGTGCGTTCTCTTACTCTGCTAGCAAATACATTGTGGAAACAGTCCATGGGCCAAATGATAAACACACATCTGGTTTTACTTCCATGTTATAAAATAACATAAAAAAAATGCCATCTTGCCAGAGAGTCTGCTAAAAAATAATTGCTCTTTTTATAGATCCAACATTTTGGTTGAGGCATATGGTCTTTTCTTGGTTCTCTAGACAAACATTAACATGATCAGGGTAAAGCAGTTCTCAGGGTTAAATGAACCTGTAACTCCAAGGGAGGACTGCGCTGTGTTGCCAGCCTTTTTTCTGCCGTGTGATTCCTATTTTTGGCTAATTACTTTTTTCATTTTCATTTAAATTCTGACCCGGCTTTTCTCTGACTTTGCCATCTTCTCCAATCCTGAGATTCCTGGTCCTCTGCTCTATTTTGTAGACAGAAAGGAGATCTTTTTCAAGGTTTCCCAGCTGTTTTTAAAACAAACGGAGCACACAAATCCGTAACTGGTCTATAGAGAAGGTCTTTAACGTGGTCATCTCCAGCACCTCATTGATAGGGAGGGATAATGTCTGGCGGAACGTTCCTGGATTCCTGCATTTCAACTCCAAAGTATGTGTCTTTCATTGTCATTTTCTCTCCCATACTGGATGGGTAGGTAGTGTTACCTTTGTGGTGTCACCACATTCCAGGGATTGAACGCGGCATGTTGCCAGCCTCCTTTCTGCTGTTGTGGCATCCTCTGGGTCTCAGGGACGTTTGCATGCTGATGGCCTCCAACATGGCTGCTGGACCAGCTAAAATGCATGCTCCCTGAAAGAGGTATTTATCCTTTTTGTTTCTTGCCTTGCTCCTCCCTGGGGGGTTGCTCCCTATTGTTCTAGGAGGTATATTTATATGCCTCCTCATACACCTGTCAGTTGCCAGTTGATTTTTGCAGTGTGGTTCTCTTGTTTGGCTCATCACTTTTTTGTTTTCCATTTAGATTCAGGCCTGGCTTTCATCTGACATTGCTTATTTTTCCAATTCTGACCTCAACTCGTTCCTGATTCTCCTTTGCTTCGCTGTCCATCCTGATTGCGACTTCTTGCCTGAGTCCGTCCTGGATCTTGATTGCTATATCCAGTCCTGACGTTGACTTTGTCCAGTTTCCAGTTCTGACATTGCTGTTCCTGTGTTGCTTATTTCCAGTCTGGGTCTTCTTTATTGGTTCTTGGTTGCTGGGGGCTCGATTGGTGCTGCATAAGTCACTAGGGGCTGGAATCCCAGGCTCAACCTCGGGGGCTCTAACTATTTGGGTGAAAACCTCCACCCTTGTCTCTGGTGCCTGGTTCCCATATTCTGTTGACTCTACTCATCCTCCATATTCAGCATTGTGGTTCCAAATTCCTGTTGGCTCCAGAGTTACAGAACCAATAACATAAATAGTGAACATATCTGATTTTATATATAAAAAAAAAAAAAAACATTTCTGCCTAGGGCATCACAAAACCAAGATACAGCACTGGCTGTCCCCCATACTTTACCTTTGTCCCGATAAGTGGGACAGATGGGAGCTTGGTGGGACAGTGGGACAGACCCCCAAAATCTGACTAAATGGGAAATGTATAATTAGCCAAATTGTGATCTAATGAACAGGAGCCACCACAGACACATTAAACACACCTATCCGTTAAGCATGTGATTCCATTTCTACACAATGTATGGAACATTTTTGATATTTTTTTATTCTTTACCGTCACAGTATAAACCATGTTTAGTTGATGAGGTCCCTTTAATGATTAGAATCACGTGCTTTGAGAATCACCTTTAACTTTGAGATGGATCAAAATCCATTGTCTGCAATAATAGAACATCTCAGGACAAACCATACAGGTTGTTCCAGATCATATGGGAACCTCAGGCACACAAACTTATAGAAGTGATAGCTTCAAACTAATGATATTGGGGTTTTTCCAGGTGACTCTAGGAGATCCTGGCTCCAAACATGCTTTTATGTTTATAAATCCAGTAACATTGGATTTACAGTTTATTACAATCTTTATCACTATCTATCTAATGCTATAAATACAAGATTTTTTTAGCAAGTTATTTGTGTCCTTTTGGCTACACTCACTGTCATTAATTCTGAAGTGTCAAGAAATGAAAACAAACATTTGATGAGGCTATCTGTCAACAGTCCCCTAGGAAGAGCTGATTGGTGAGCAGGGGAATTCACCCTGTACCACAGAAAACAATTAAAGGAATTGTAAAATAGGGTTTCCACCTGGCTGGCGTTTTTCTGGCAGGCCAATGTGAAGTCTACGCAGGCAGTAACATAACCGGTATTAAAAAAAAAAGAAAGAAAAGGTGGCAACCCGAAGTAGAACTCTTTTTACTTTTGCGGTTCTCAGTAAGGCAGATTGCCAGAATGCTTCCTCGTATGTCACAGACTCAGTGAATGTGCCCAGTGCTCTTAAACCAGCAAAATGCATATTCTCAAGACATTCTTTATAGAGGTATGTTTCAGCGCTCAACACTTGTAGTGCATTGATAGCATGTACTGCTGTTGGACAAAGTGGGATAACTCTATTGGAAAGGGGCTATAACACATTGATAGCAATTGTAACCCCTTTATGACAAGGGGTTCAAATTGGCACGGATATCATAGCAGAGGCACAACCAGGGTCTCCAGAGATGCTGCCTCAAAACTGAGATGTCCTGCAGTTTCACTAGTGATGTAGAGGTTTAGCATGACTGCGTGAGAACAGAAAGTGGCACGTACACTATTTTAGGAGTACACAGTATGTGTTTGGTGTATACATTTGAGGACGACATAGAAAGCTCTGCTGCATTAAGTGGTTAAAAATATTGGTTTGTAGCACTCTGCGTGGATAGAGACTTTTATTGTTACATAATCACAGTAAACAGAGAAAATTAACAAAGAATGATGTGAATATCGTTATACATTATACACAAAAGGAATAGTGAAGTCGTTTTTCTCTCTCCGTAACTATTATTAATTAGAAACATTTTCAGTAATTTTAAACAGATTTACATATGACACCAGCAAGTGAGTTCACATTGAAGTTTGGCAGTACGACTGCAGCGCTTGGGAAGATGATGGCTGTAATGTAAGATCTGTTTTCCAGGCACTGAATGTGGCTGCGTGGAACAATTGCTCAGATATTGAGTTTGCAAGGAAATAAAATCTATATATACATATATTTTTTTTAACTAACTTTTAAAAGGACAATGATTAAAGAGTTATTGAACATTTAAAATTTGCCCAGTTATAGGATTCCCCTTTTGTACTGGTCTAAGGTGCTGGAGCAAACTACTTACAAATGAATCTTCACAATTGTCTGTGCTCACTCTTCTACTACAGTGCTGACATCTTGTATAACTCCTTGGTCACTCTTGTATAACTTCTATGGCTGGATAAACAATTCCATATTCCCCAATGAAAAACAGTTCATTTGCATATCAAGCCACAGCTGAGGTTATTAGCAGGCGACACAACAGACACATTTAACATGCATTTTAAACTTCATTTATACATATGCTTGCACTTTTGTTTTATACAAGTTATAGATCATTTTTGATTTGATTTGGGTGATAATCCCTTTAAAGCGTATTATCTCTTAATCTGCACATTATCTTGCAATTCTACTAACACAGTGTATAGATCGCTTTTGATATTGTATTTATTTTCTACATAGTTAGAGTATAAATAATATTTAGGTGACATACCTTGAAGTTCTTTTTACACAAAAGAGCACATTTTTAAAATGTTCATATAAACCGAAATTAAAAACTACCCTTTTACATTTTGGAAGTCTCCATGTATTGGGGAAGAAAAGGAGGCAGACAAATGATTCATCAGATGATGAACAGAAAGCAGTCTTTATTTAAAATTTTTTTTTTTTTTTTTTACCTTATTTATATACAAGCGATGTATTTGTTATGCTGGCAGTCTCTTCCATTGACCAGAAAAAATAAAATAAAAAATAAACATATGATAATAGTTAGGCAAAACGCCTGAGTAAAATCAATTTAATCTTCTTTGATGACTGACATTTAGAAATAATTAATTTTTTGTTATTATTATTTTTAGGTAAATGAAGTCAATGGCGGTGTCTCACTCAGTGTACTTGAAGCATCTCTAAAAAATGTCACCTCATCAGCAAAGAAGAAAAGCAAATCTGTCAGTGTGGTAACTACCTATGAGAAATGTTCCCACTTACTCAAGGAAACATCTTCCGACATACGAGAAAAAAAATATAACATGTGCAGTAAGTACGTTCTAATACAGCTGACGTCCTTGGAGCACTACAGATATATTGCATGGGCTCTACACCCAGTGCACTAGCGGAACAGTCAGCTAATGTCCATGGTTCAGAAACAATTATTGTCTAGCCCATTGAAATAGGCCAATATGGCTAACTGGGGCTGTGATATTAGATGGCGTGTGTGTGTCATGGGCCCCCTTAAAGAGATAGTCCAAAAGAGAGTTGGATGTCTCATAGATACTTCCATGGTAGCAATTCACAGAGCTCGTGCTCTATGGCCGGGCAACACTAATTTGCGTGCAGCCAATGGTGAATTTAGGTTTTGTGCAGCCTAGGCCCGAGTAAACTCATGCACCCCTCAACCTTCATATATCAAGGGGCTTACTCTCCAGATTGCACCTCTTCGTTGCATAGCCTTTCTACTATACTACATTGCTCTACATACCTTACAACAGTGCCAGATTGCCCCCACTCCCTGCCCACAGAGCAAAATTGTCCCATATCTCGTTACATTGCACCATTTACCTCCATATCCATTTCCACTGCACCATATTGAACCCTGACGATGTTGTGGAGGCAAATGAAGGTTGAGAGAGCAAAAGTCAGAGAGAGCAGATGTACCATTAACAATGGTCGTCCAGATTCAGCTAGGTATGAAATCTTTATCTACATCTTTCAACACAGTTCATATTTTAATCTAGTCTCGTAACTTATTAGTTGGAAATAAATAACAACCATTGCGAACTTCATTATTTTTTTTATAGGAAATTTACAATACTCCCTCCTTACATATGCAAGAAGCACCAAGAGGATGCTAAAGAGCATGTTAGAAGACCAACAAAAATCTCTGGATTACCTTTCTAATCAGGTACCAAATCCTTAACTCGTTACTGTTGTGTTCTTTACAAAACTACATTTATCCAATTTACATGCAGACCATAGATTTGCATTGGATAAGCACTGTAAAACAAAATAATATGGGGGCACAACATGTTTAAATCAGACTCTTGGCAGATGTCGGGAATCTGTGCCACCACCGCCAGTTCTACACTTCCGAGTTGTGCCGGCACTCAGTGCACCAGCACAGCCCATGTATTAAGAAAAGAGCCTGACAGGTGTTGGAGTTCTTCTCCCACACTAAAAAGTTTTGAGGTTTATAAAAAAAAAAAATAAAAAAAAAAAGGCAAAATCACTTTTATACAGAATATTCAGCAATCGTACATTGTTAGACCGCCACTGGACTTTTTATGCATAACCCCTCATTAATCAATCTGTATGTCTGGACCAAATACATTATGAATAAAAGAACTATATGGGCACTGGACTTTTTTTTTTAATAGGCTGCATTATAATAAAACAGGATGCTCACTTTGACATGTTTATTTATGTTTGGTTGAGGACTAGAGAGGCTTGCCTGCTTCACACAGATGCTGGCTGCTACCAGTCAGGGCATAAACTGGCATGTACTATTAAAAGTACATCATCATACTAGGGGCACTAAACTTTTCACTTGTGCTTCTATGTTAGAAGTTACATAGTGGTTGAATTAGCTAATTTGCCTCTCAAATTTGTAATTACTTCCTTAAAGGGACTGAATCATCTAAACATTGTTTTTACTGTACATGTAGAGCATACAAAATGATTAAACATAATCTATACAATGTATTAGCAAAACTGCAAGAAAATGCCTAAATTAGGAGAAACGTGTTTTAAATGTGTCTGCCGAGTCTCCTGCTTATGACATCACCTGCAAACGAACTGCTTTTCAATGGAAAATGTGTAATTTGCATACCGTGCCAGAGGTGATGTCATAACCAGGAGACTCCGCAGACACATTTAAAACACATTGTTCTCCTAATTTAGGCATTTCCTTGCCGTTTGGCTAATACAATGTATAGATCATTTTCAGTCATTTTTTATGCTCTATATGCACAGTAAAAACAATGTTCAGGTGATACAGTCCCTTTAAAATAATTATTTATTTAATATGCCTGCACTTGATTCAGTCTTTCAATTAAATACAGTATAAAAGTCCTTTAAACTAGTAATATCAAAGCCTGTATGTCCCATTGAAGGATGCATATGTGTACATTACATATATACAATGATGATGTTCTTAATCCATTTATTATTAAATCTATAGGTAAGCGAATTAACCAATAAGGTTCTTCTTTTGAATGCAGAAGTCTTAAAGAAACATGTGGATACTTTTCCTATGAGACCAGCTCAAACGCATGGTAAGGACATGTCAGCACATGCATGTTTGCATATCCAATATATTGAGTCGAAGTTTATTTTTTTTAAGAAGCAAGAAAGGAATTTCACTTAAGAAAAAATAATCTGGCTGCAGAGTGACTGTTATAATACCAGGTACACAATGCTGGAACAGTATGGGATGTCCACAAGCCAAAATAACAGCTGTTTCTCTAGAGTACAGATCAGCTTTCCAATCCTCCTATTTTGCTAGAAGTTAAACAGGTCACTGAATCACGTGTAGCTAAGACAGTACCATGCTTTGAGCAGCACAGTCCCTGCTTTTTGGAACAGAAGTAGAGTTTTGCAGGATTTTGGACTGCAATCCTACAGTGCCAATCTCATTCTTATTGACATTGAACACCCAGGACTTACCCCAGCACCACAGGACATGCCCTATTGCCCAAATTGCACACCCAAGACTTACCTTGCACCCCAGGACATCCCCCATCATTACATTGCACACCCAGGACTTTCCCCAGAACCCCAGGACATGCCCAATCATTACATTGCACACCCAGGACTTACCCCAGAACCCCAGAACATGCCCACTCATTACATTGCACACCCATGTGCAGCTGTGTTACAACAGTTTGGGCACGAAGATGGCACTAGAATCTGTGTAGGGACAAGATGGCACTGATAAGGGGTGTTTGTCCACAAATATGGCACTGGGAAGCTGGGTATAAGCATTGCTGCCACTCAGACGCACAGACATCCTACCATGCTGTCTTTCACACTTCCCACGTGGTTTGAAATCTGAGCGCCGGCAGGCCAGGAGCATGAGAAGCAATATTGGAACATGTCTGTGCACCTGGGAGGCACACAGACACCATGCTGCCTGGGCCCTATGTCAGGTCTGCTGGTATCACCTGTCACTCCTGATGGCGGCCCTGGGCATAATGATGGCACTGGGGAGTGGTTTGGTCACAAAGAAAGCATTAGGAAGCTGTTTGGCCACAAAGATGGCACTGGGAAATTTTGTGGGCATAAGCATGGCACTGGGAAGCTGTCCACAAATATGGCACCGGTAATCTGTTTGGCCATGAATATGGCACAGGGAAGCTACTTGGCCACAGAGATGGCACTGGGAAGCTGTTTAGTCATAAGGATGGCACTGGGAAGCTGTTTAGGCATAAATATGGCTCAGGGAAACTTTTTAGGCATGAAGATGGCACTGGAAAGCTGTTTACCTACAAAGATAGCACTCATCTGTTTAGGGACAGCTATGGCACTGATAAGGTGTTTGGGAACAGCTATGGCACTGATAAGCTGTTTTGGGGACAACAATGGCACTGACAATCTGTTTGGGGACAACAATGGCACTGACAAGCAGTTTTGGGACAACACTGGCATTGGAAAGCTGTTCGAGAGCAAATATAGCACTGGAAAACTGTTTGGGGGCAAACTGGAACTGTAAATCTGTTTGGGGGAAATCTGGCACTGTGGGAAGTGGGTGGCATGTTACCGGGTGAAGTCAGGGATGGGGGGCAATAGATGGAGTGGTTGCCATACAATATGGGTAGGGTTAGAAGTGCTACGTATGTGAAGGGGAGGAGCTAGCAATACAGCCACACTCACCTGGGTGCAGCCAAAAATTATTGCAACTAAGCATCTGTGACCCTAGCATTAGGGTTGCCACCTGGCCGGTATTTTACCGGAGACAGTAGCAAGGCCGGTATTTTTCTGAACAAAATGTGGCAACCCTACCTAGGATATACATATTCCTGCATATCATGTTTCTCTGCACCCTTAGAAATTCAAGATATTTAATCATGGTTCATAGTTAAGTAGGCTACAGTTAGCATTAACAAAATGCCCCAATAAAATTATAAACCATATATTACTTGATTTGCATGGTATAACTTGAAAAAAAATTCACATCTGTAAGTGTATTGCAATAAAAAAATTAATGAAACACATGTCAGACACAATTAACATACAAAAAAGCATGTTAACTATGAGACATGGTTAATTAATAAAGTAATGAACTGGATTAATATCATATTTTCCATTTTACTCTTTGTTATTCCTATATATCTATAAATTACAATATGTTACCATGGATGGAATTAATTATCTTTATTTTTTGTTCATTAATATAGAAATTACTAGGATTAAAATACTTTTGGTTTTGTCATAAATTTGAAGGATTTGACTGCACCGACATAAAAGACACTTTTGGCCCTGTTTCAAAAACCCCAAGTGGCCTGTATGTCATTCAGCCCGAAGGAACTCATTTTCCATTTGAGGTAATTAAAAAAAATGTACATTTAATAAAAATGAAATGTATTAACTTATTTAAATATATATATATATATATATATGTCTAATAAAAATTTCACTGTATGTTCGTGTTGGAGTTCGGGGTTTGGTGATTACATTTCTTATGAATGGGGACTCTATTTCGGTTTATAGAAAGCCAATAGTATTACATGTATTCCATAAACCGAAAGTCTATAAACCGAAAGACATTAGGTTTATAGATTTTCGGTTTATGGACTACATGTAATGGTATTGCTATTCTATAAACCGAAAGTCTATAACCCGAATGTCTTTCGGTTCATAGACTTTCGGTTTATGGAATACATGTAATGCTATTGCTATTCTATAAACCGAAATAGAGTCCCCATTCATACGAATAGGTCAATTGCCCTTTTCGTATGAATGGGGACACTCACCCACATTTTACTTCCTTTTGCAGCCCTCTGGCCCTTTCCAGGACTTTTTAAGAGCATTTTAGTGGCCAAAAGTTTGTGTCCCCATTGACTTCAATGGGGTTCGGGGTCAAGTTCGAGCACGGACCCGGACATTTTTTCGAAGTTCGGCAGAACCTGCCGAACCCGAACATCCAGGTGTCCGCTCAACTCTACATATGGGTACTGAGGAGTTAAGAAAGCAAGTTGGAGCCAGTGGTGTAACTAAAGGGAGGGCACGTCACTTTTGGGGGCCCACTAAAGCCTCTGCTCGGGTGTTTGGTGTGTCAGATATAAGATGAACAGACTCTTTAGTGAACAAAAACTTTGTCCTTGTCAAAATGTCCTCAGCACAGTGATGAGAGTGGAGGAGTTGTAAGAATTATTACGTTTTACTCTTCTGTTCAACATTCTGAAGATATTTCCAACATTATTAAAAACAAATCTCTGTTTTATATGTTCAAAAGCTGCTACGTTTATTACTATTAATTATCAATTCTTTTTTTTTTTGACTGACAGGTATTTTGTGACATGGATTACAAAGGAGGAGGATGGACCGTCATTCAAAAGAGAATTGATGGGGCGGTTGATTTTAAAAGGACCTGGCTTGAGTACGCAGAGGGATTTGGGGAACTTTCAGGTACTAACTTCCTATTCCCATTTTTCCAGCAGTGGTGCATTATTTTACAATTACAGGTTGAGTATCCCTTATCTGAAGATCCAAAAACCGAAATAACCCAAAATCCGATATTTTTTTTTTTTTTGGATAAGCGATATTCATCTTCCTTGCGTCCGGCGGTGAAGCTCCTTTGCTTCACCCTTCCGGCCGTTGTAAATGAGGAGCCAGCGCTCATGGGAAATGTAGTTCCCAGAGCACTTCGACAGGTTGGAGGGACTACACGCGATGGACAGATCAACTCTTCTGGAAATGATCTATAGTACCTAAATTCAATGTGTGCAAGATGCTCACATTGAATTTTGGTAATGTAGATCATTTTTACGGAGTGGTGCTGGTGATGATGATCTATCATCCGTAAGTATCCGTTATCCGAAATGCTGTCGGTCCCGAGCATTACTGATAAGGGATACTCAACCTGTATCATTTATTTATGAAACACCACATTATTACTATACAGAGTATATATAGGCAATATAACTGGTGAAAAAGTTATTCGGAGTCCATCTGGGTCATACCGAAAGACGAATTTCGAGCTACACAGTATGCCCCGATGTGACCCCGAATGGGATGATAGAGGCACATTTTGGGCCAAATTCAGCTATTATGGACATAGCAGAATGACTCCCATAATGAAAAAATAAAAGAATTAGCCCAAGTAAGGCCGCTAAAAAATACATGGAGGGCCAGGGCAAATAGCATTGACCCCTCTACAAAAAATGAGGCTGCCAGAATGGCTCAAAGCCCCCATTACATACATGGGGGGTCAATGCAAATAATCCTGACCACCCCTGCTTTAAAAAGCCTGGGAGCTGGGCAAGTGCAATATAAAACTCAATATAAAACTACAGGAGAACTGTAAAATGTAAAAATAAGTCATTCCTGTTCTTTCTGTATCCTATTGTGTTAATATGTATACGTACGTTGATGTAAGAACTTTTTGGGTGTGTTGTGACCAACGTAGGCTGTCTACGCAATTTGATATGAGAATTATCCTGTCACCTGTGTTATTAATAGTTTTTAGTATGACAGCCGCCACGAATACGCAAGTAGACTTTATTTTTTTTTGGGATTGCGCATTATATGTTACTATGTAAGTGTCACCTCAAGGTCTATAAATAGCAAGCTGTAAAAGAAAAAGCTCAAGACGTCAACACATTACTTATAAAACCTGTGAGATTCGTGAGTGCCTGACTTTGAAACCTCTAATGGGATTACCAGTAAAAATCTTACAAAGTGTAGTGTGGGAGTAGAAGAGTTTAGTTCTCTATTGCTTGATAAAACTAGACAACTGTAGACTAGAGCGGCCGCCCAGCTAGTATTTTGCCCGTAGGCCAATAAAAATTTGTCCCAGTGCCAATATTTGTTTTGGAAAAAGGTGTCAACTCTATAGTGGACCAAATTATATTCTCCTAAGGTACAGTTTTAAAACAACTCTGTTACTTTACAGAAATCAGTTAAACAAAATATTCAGAACATGTTAAAACATTATTTCCATTTAACAAAGAGATAATAATTGTATCTCTAATTGCAAATTGAAATCATTTTTTCTATTGTTCTGCTAGCAGCCTTTCCTCTCAGTCACACTTTCTGAATTCATGAAAGAGAGAACTGAAAAGAATTAAGCGAACTGAGAAGGGGATTTCAAACTTAAGTCCAAAGTTCACAAACAGTGAAAGTGGGTGATTATAAGCACAAAATGTACTTTGCACAACAACAAATACACTTCACAGCTGTTTTGGTACAAATAATGTAATACAATGGCACACTTCTAGATTATGGGTACAAAATATACACTTCCCAATATGAATATTTTCTTCCGTTGTAGAATTAGAACAAACAAGTAAATATAAACAAGAGGACACTTATAGTGCAATATGTAGTTATAATCAAGTATAGATTTTCTGGGTCAAATAGTAACAACAACTTACATTTATAGAACATTCCCTGCTCAGGTATAAGTGTTTCAAAATAAACACTTGGCAAAATCAGATCGTCCATTGGTTGTTGGTCCGATATACTGAAGATTTTAAACATATCATAGACGTATAGGAAGAAGATGGACAGCAAAATTGTAATATACAAATAATACTTCTGCTTTTACATTTATGTAGAAAGAAATCAGTGTCACACCTAATGTAGATCTCTACCTTTTTAAACCAAAGTAGCTGAGTTGGAATAATTATCCCTCTCAATTCCCTGCAATACTCTCTTTCATGAACAAAGCCCATTGTCTGTATCTGAAGAATTCCAAGCATACAGCTGTACAGCCAGCCATTTTTTGGAGGAACATACATAACTTTTACATGCATCCTTGTAGAAAATATAATGCATGTATTCAGAGTGACATAAATGAATTAATCAGAGTAGTTCCTATACGTTTCCCTCCTTGATAAATGAATTGGTTCCCTCCGGACACACGTAAACAAAAACTTTATTAGATATAAAATATAGATTTAATTGTAGCAATAAAAACCAGAGCCAGACTGAAACACCTCATGCATTTTGGACAGTGCTAAGTCACATACTGTTTACAGGGTTACAAATCAGTCTCATGCATTTCATTTATGACACTGATTGACCACACAGATGTCAATAAATATTCTACTTATGAAAAGCTGGTAATGAATAATACATTTGAGTTGTTCTATTTCCCGGAAAAGGATCTATAAATTGTGATGCAGATCATGTTTCTGACAATCAGGCCTAATAACTCATGTAGACAGACCATCATTTTACCTGTGCTGGGCCATGGGTGCTAAGTAAAACGACCTGTTTCGATGAAAAGTCTACAGGGCAGCATTTCCATTTGGAAGGGCATTTACACACATAGAAACATAGAATGTGTCGGCAGATAAGAACCATTCGGTCCATCTAGTCTGCCCAATTTTATACTTTTATTAGTCCCCCGTTCCCGGTCTTATAGCTAGGATAGCCTTGTGCTTAAACTCCTTCACTGTGTTTACCTCTACCACTTCCGCTGGAAGGCTATTCCATACATCCACTACCCTCTCAGTAAAGTAATACTTCCTGATATTACTTATTAAATCTTTGCCCCTCTAATTTAAGACTATGTCCTCTAGTTGTGGTAGTTTTTCTTCTTTTAAATATACTCTCTTCCTTTACTGTGTTGATTCTTTTTATGTATTTACATAAAGGGAATAGCTACATAGCTAGGCCCGGGTGTACATTTTACAGTAGGATGGATTATTATACAATAACCCACACCCAAGGGTCTGAGGCAGCTTAACTCTATCAACTGACAAATGTCCTTCTGATATGAACCATAAGCAAATTTTGGAGGTCAAAGGTCAAGATCAGCAGAATCACAGATTCAAATTCAAGATCATACAGTCAGGGTGTCATGGAATCTTGTATAAGTATGACCTACAACTATGATCACTGACAATCAAACACAGGTATTATTTGCTTCTGTGTTATGCTGCCTTATGAAGGCATAAATGAAATAGAAACATAGATCATTTTTTGTCTTTTTTTTGGGCTAGACATTTTTGTGTGCTGTCTCTCTCAGCGACTATGTCCCATGGTTGTTCTTCCACACACTAAATGTAATTGCCACATGGAATATTAATTGTCTCTATGTGCGTACCTTTGACACCTTCGCCACCCCTCAGCTTTGTACACCCTATATCCTCTTATTTTTTAAATTCGGGTAGGCAGAGACCTACACATGCTGCTGCACACCTTCCCTAAGCATACAGCTTCCCTAGAGACATACTGACACTGCCCCATAGCTTCCCTAAGCATACAGCTTCCCTAGAGACAAACTGACACTGCCCCATAGCTTCCCTAAGCATACAGCTTCCCTAGAGACATACTGACACTGCCCCATAGCTTCCCTAAGCATACAGCTTCCCTAGAGACATACTGACACTGCCCCATAGCTTCCCTAAGCATACAGCTTCCCTAGAGACATACTGACACTGCCCCATAGCTTCCCTAAACATACAGCGTGCTAGATACATACTGACACTGCCGCACAGCTTCCAAAAGCATACAGCCTGTCAGAAACATACTGACACTGCCACACAGCTTCCCTAAGCATACAGCCTGCCAGAGACATACTGACCCTGCCCCACAGCTTCCCTAAGCATACAGCCTGCCAGAGACATACTGACACTACCACACAGCTTCCCTAAGCATACAGCCTGCCAGAGACATACTGACACATCCGCACAGCTTCCCTAAGCATACAGCCTGCCAGACACATACTGACACTGCCCCACAGCTTCCATAAGCATACAGAGTGCCAGAGACATACTGACACTACCACACAGCTTCCCTAAGCATACAGAGTGCCAGAGACATACTGACACTACCACACAGCTTCCCTAAGCATACAGCGGGCTAGAGACATACTGACACTGCCGAATAGCTTCCCTAAGCAAACGGTGGTTCAGATACATACTGACACTGCCCCATAGCTTCCCTAAGCATACAGAGTGCTAGAGACATACTGATGCTGCCGCACAGCTCCCTAAGCATACAGCCTGCCAGAGACATACTGACACTGCCCCACAGCTTCCCTAAGCATACAGCCTGCCAGAGACATACTGACACTGCCCCACAGCTTCCCTAAGCGTACAGCCTGCCAGAGACATTCTGACACTGCCGCACAGCTTCCCTAAGTATACAGCGTGCCAGAGACATACTGACACTACCACACAGCTTCCCTAAGCATACAGCGTGCCAGAGACATAAAGACACTGCCCCACAGCTTCCTTAAGCATACAGCCTGCCAGAGACATACTGACAATGCCTCACAGCTTCCCTAAGCATACAGAGTGCTAGAGACATACTGACACTGCCCCTCAGCTTCCCTAAGCATACAGCCTGCCAGAGACATACTGACACTGCCCCACAGCTTCCCTAAGCATACAGAGTGCCAGAGACATACTGACCACAGCTTCCCTAAGCATACAGAGTGCTAGAGACATACTGACACTACCACACAGCTTCCCTAAGTATAGAACGTGCCAGAGACATTTGTTGGGCAAATTTAAACATGACCACAGTCAATGTAGGTCCGGCCTATAGGGGTTGAGACCTTTGGACCTGGGATCTTTTAAGTAAGTTACTGTATTTAATACTTACAATATGTATTTCATTATTACATGTCATATAAGTGTCAGTAGTAAGTCGGTAATTAGCTAAGCATACAGAGTGCTAGAGACATACTGACACTGCCCCACAGCTTCCCTAAGCATACAGAGTGCTAGAGACATACTGACACTGCCCCACAGCTTCCCTAAGCATACAGAGTGCTAGAGACATACTGACACTACCCCATAGCTTCCCTAAGCATACAGAGTGCTAGAGACATACTGACACTACCACACGGCTTCCCTAAGTATAGAACGTGCCAGAGACATACTGACACTACCCCACAGCTTCCCTAAGCATACAGAGTGCTAGAGACATACTGACACTACCACACGGCTTCCCTAAGTATAGAACGTGCCAGAGACATACTGACACTGCCCCACAGCTTCCCTAAGCATACAGAGTGCTAGAGACATACTGACACTGCCCCACAGCTTCCCTAAGCATACAGCCTGCCAGAGACATACTGACACTACCCCATAGCTTCCCTAAGCATACAGCCTGCCAGAGACATACTGACACTGCCCCACAGCTTCCCTAAGCATACAGCCTGCCAGAGACATACTGACACTACCCCATAGCTTCCCTAAGCATACAGCCTGCCAGAGACATACTGACACTGCCCCACAGCTTCCCTAAACATACAGCCTGCCAGAGACATACTGACACTACCACACAGCTTCCCTAAGCATACAGAGTGCTAGAGACATACTGACACTGCAGCACAGCTTCCCTAAACATACAGAGTGCTAGAGACATACTGACACTGCAGCACAGCTTCCCTAAACATACAGCCTGCCAGAGACATACTGACACTGCCTCACAGCTTCCCTAAGTATAGAACGTTTCAGAGACATACTACTGACACTACCCCATAGCTTCCCTAAGTATAGAACGTGCCAGAGACATACTGACACTACCCCATAGCTTCCATAAGCATACAGCCTGCCAGAGACATACTGACACTGCCCCACAGCTTCCCTAAGCATACAGAGTGCTAGAGACATACTGACACTACCCCATAGCTTCCCTAAGCATACAGCCTGCCAGAGACATACTGACACTGCCTCACAGCTTCCCTTAACATACAGCCTACCAGAGACATACTGACACTGCCTCACAGCTTCCCTAAGTATAGAACGTTTCAGAGACATACTACTGACACTGCCCCACAGCTTCCCTAAGTTTAGAACGTGTCAGAGACATGCTGACATACACCTAATACCCTAATTATATTTCAGTGCCTTGTCTAACCAATGTTACAATGCACATTTCCAAGTACAAACTTAAGGCACTTTTTTTTCATCCACTTTCTAAAACTTGTATTACCAGACTGGAGCACACACAGCCCATTGCACTTGATGTAAAACTGTCAATCCAAGTAAACTGAACTGTAATTACCATTTGAAGAGATGACTGTGTGTTAGGATGGACGTAGCCATCTGCAAACTGCAAAACATTTTTTAAACCCAGAGATCCCCCTGTTAAACAGATTAAAACAAGGTATGTACAGTCCCCGTTTATCAACGACTCATCATACACTTATAATGCACTCATTTTGTTTTACACTGTCATCTTTAATATATTTAAAAGTAGTTATTAAGTAAATGTTTTTTATCATCAGGGGAGTTCTGGCTGGGCCTGAGAAAGACATTCTGCATTTTAAACCAGCAGAACACCAGCTTTATGTTGAATATCGCCTTGGAAGCTGAAGACGGTACTTTTTCATATGCGACATACGATAACTTTTGGATCGAAGACGAAAAAACCTCTTTTATTATGCACATTGGCCGATATTTTGGGACGGCAGGTAGGAATTACATTTTGCAAAGATTTAATATGTGCTGTAATTACGTTATGATTATTTTCAATATAGTACTATGTGTAGTATATATAATGATCTATCTCAAGCATGCGTAAAATCCTTGAGTGTGTTTACCTCTACCACTTCTGTTGGAAGGCTATTCCATACATCCACTACCCTCTCAGTAATGACCATATTTGGCTCTTCCCCCCCGGATGTTCTCCCAGGCTGCAAATCAAATCTATGTTAAATGAAATTAACATACACATTATCGCGTTAGCACTATAGGACACACCTAAATACGGGGGAACAGTTAAAACCTATAACATTTAATAATTCAACAATAACAGGGCCAATAAGTACACATTTCCTCAGCAATATCAAACTGCACATGATAATTGATTCTTCTGCACCTGATATTATTATTATGTTACTCTTCACACCCATCAAGATGGTTCATATCCGGCTTTAATCATCTTAATAATCGTATCTCTGCATTTGTTTATTAGGGGACGCTCTTCGGGGCCACAGGAAAGAAGACAATCAAAACTCAATGCCGTTCAGCACTTTCGATGTCGACAACGATGGATGTTACCCGTCATGCACTCTACACGGTGAATCGGTGAACAGTTGCAGCGCCCTCAACAACAGGAGTGGCTGGTGGTTTAACCAGTGTGGTTTATCCAACTTGAATGGAGTGCACCGCGTTACAAGAGGTGTGGACATCTCGGGCATCCACTGGAAAACCTGGATAGAAAACAATTCCACAGTTAGAATTAAATCTGCCTCAATGAAGATCAGGAGAACGTATCACCCATACTATAAATGATTACTGCCTGTCAATCCTTGTAGCAGTCTGTCAATGCGCTATCAGAGATTTTTGGACCATGTATATTTTTAAATTCATTTAGTCTTAAAATAAAGTTGTATTGCTTGTATATTTTTATAAATTTTTCCACGGGTGTAGATACCCTTTAGTTTCACTATGAGCAATTTTAATGTAGAGTCATAGGGGTTCACTTTCTGCAGAAACATAAGTGCAGAGAGTCACAGTTCCGTGTTAGTCCATGTGACTCCTGTCTAGAAGTTCACTGGAGTCAATTAAAAAAGGACCTACATTTTTTTTGGAGTCAATGAAAAATTACCTTTAGCTAGGTCACCATTTATAAGGGGCTCTAGAGGAGCTAAAGAGGCAGTGGCTTAGAGATAGTATGGTCCATTCTACCCAACCTTTATCTACTGAGTCTTGGGATTGGTGGCAAAATGACAGTCTTATGGAAAGCATAACCTCTTATAAAATAGCCGACAAGAATTTTTAGAGGTGGCGTCTAAACACCCAAATTTCATAGAAGCTTTTTGTCGTCTCTCTCTTCTTTGCTTGTTTATTAAATATTTGATCATTATCTGTATACAACACACAAAAGTTGAGGTGCATGTACAAGGAAAAAGAATAAAAACACATATAGTGTAATATTGTAGGAGCAATGGACTGAAAATGTTATTTAAAAAGTATCACACTCACAAACTCAGGATAAAATCAGGCTCGTCATATAACATTTTCTGGTTTATTCCACAGTCTAAAAAATATATAAATTGCACAGTATATCACAATAAAAATTACTAAACAATTGTACCTACAGCAAATCAAGCTCATAAAGTGCAACTTGCGTGTATAAAAGCAGTCCTGGTAGATGATAAAGTTCCGTTCTTGCTGCCACTAGGATGGGATAAATCCAGGTACATGCACTCCACCGAAAAAGCTGAATTTCCACGCGTTTCGCTGGCTCCGATGTCGGCTTCCATTTTGTAGTCTCTCTTAATAGGATACAATGTTTCCTAGGACAAAGTATGATGCCTATTCCAATAGATTAGCCTGTAAATAGTGTTTAATACTAAATAGTATTCTGCTTTTGTGTTCTTTGGTTTGTGTCTTAACAAATATATTTAATTCTTGTAGGTATAATATGTGAGGATAATAGATCACCCTGTATTTTGGCAACCATGTGTGCTTTTATATCAGGCCTGGTACAATTATTTTTATTGAGTTATTAAACTCACCAAAAATGATTGTTCTGTGTTTATGTTTTGATTGCTTATTCCAGAAACAAGTCCTCTGAGGATATATATTGAGAAATCGGTGTTTCTGAATCACAAGCAAATGTCGAGCAGAGGTCAGATAAGCACAAGTCATTTCTGAAAATATTAATATTGAATAAATAACACAAAGTCTAATAGTTTTTTTTTTGTTATCACTGAATAAAAGAAAAACAAAACAAAATAACATCAACCACAAACCAATAAAAAAAATATCCATAGGAGATTGAAAAAGAACAGAAAATGGAATAGTAACAATAAATATAGACAAAGAAGTCCTAAGATTTGCCAACATGTAGGGAATTGAGATCAATCATTTAAGGGACAATTCAAGAAGAACTAATTATAGACTTGTATAGTGACCGTTGACTTCAATACTCTATAGGGTCTACTTAATAAAGGGAGAATAGCAGGAATTCTAGATGGGAAATTCAAACGTAGCTAAATTAGATAAATTCTCCCTTTCGGCTGCGTGGGAGAATTGTTCCAACTCGGCTACATTGACCTATAGTTTGAAATTACCTTCTGAATTCCATGCAATTCTTTCTTTATTGAGTACACCCCTTTGTGTGAAACAAAGTTAAGGCCTTTCCAAAACTTTATATTCAAATAGTGGTGCAGTACCCTAGCAACCCATTGACATATGAAAAAATACATACTATGTTGGTGTGTCTTTAAAGGGTAATTACATCCAAAAAATGTGCCATGTAAAAGTGTTGCCGTAATATTTTCCTTTCATCCTGGTCTAATGTGCTGAAACAAACAACTTACCTATAAATCTGAATATGTTCTGTGCTCCTTCTTCTACTACAGAGCTGACATCTTTCTGTCTCACTGTTTGCCTGCATTCACATTCGCATTCACTTCTGCTCCACTTTCATTCTTACTAACTGTTCATGTTAGCATTAGCATTTGCATACACGGTCTATTTCCATATTCATTCCCATTCACGAATACCTTCCTGCCTCCCATCTAACATGAGAGACATCATTAATTTATTAATCAACATTAATTTTTGAATGCCAACTTTTGTTGGTGATAGCCACAACCCTAATGCTTCAAATGGAGCATCATGGCTGCCAGTGAGAGGATAAAAAGTCTCTCCTCATAGTAGTGCTATTGATATTTTCACTTGGTCACCAATATTATAAATACAAGTGAAAACAATCTTAGTGGCACTTTAAATTCTAGTCTGGGAAAAAAACCCCACTATGCTTTAAATGGGAGATTATCTTCTACACTGGAGTTCATAGCGCCGCTATGGTGTGGCCTGTGGTGTGGTTTGCCTTTTAAAACCACATCATGAAAAATGTGTTACATAGTACAAACTTACGTGTAAGTTTCTAAGCATGCGCTATTAATTAGAGATGTATTATACGTTATAGAAGAAAAGTCATACTAAACATTTGTGAACAGCAATGTGTTCATGGTAACGGTTTAAAAATTAAAAAAAATGGTTAAAGTCACGTGCATTGATGAAAATAGTCAGGAAAAGTCTCTTGCTCTGGACACCAGGGTCCATAGCGAGAACTGTGATGGTCAACAGAACATCATTAAATTGTCCTTCACAAAGTCCACCATGAACAATGCTGGTTTCTGCCGCTGCAAATTGACCTTCGCACTCAATTGTGAGAGCACAGCCATGATAATTGCTATAGACTGATGCCTTCTTATGTCACAGCGGTACTGCTCTCTGTGGCCAATCACATCACGCACAGGACTAATCAGACCAGAACATGGGATATGAAGTCATTGTGTTGGCCAGTATCCAGAAAAGTGAAGCGTCAAAGACCTGCGGCTCCGCTGATCACATAGGGAAGAACCAAAGGGACAACACCTCCCAAACAGCTCAGCACCTCCGATTTCATTCTGCAAAATAACTGCAATGAAACTATATAGAAGGGGGTGGGGGTGCGATTTTTCATTCTCGCCTAGGATGCACAAAGAGCTTGCTTTGGCTCTGTTTGGCACTATTTCCATGCACCCCTATTTTAAGAAATTTTACACCTCCATGGGATCTGTTCACTAAAATTTGAGATTGGAGGTCTAACACATATGGGGGGCAGGGCAAATGACCCTGGCCCCACACTATAAAATTAATGGTACCAGGAGCTGCCTGTGCTCCTATCCCCAAAGATATAAGGGACCAGGCAAGTGGCTCCTAGAACCCTGCTAATATTACAAGGGTGGAAGCCTGCCAAATGGCTCCCAGCCCCCTTGCTAAGTTTAAGGGGGCTGGGGGCCTGCCATTTGGTTCCCAGTCCCACCCCCCATAATGTTAATATTGCTGTGGCCCACCATATTTTTATTGGTGCTGGACGCTATGCCACCACTGTTTAATTACAAGGTGGCGGGGCAGGATGAGGTGCCATGACTCTCCATATGTGATAGAGGTCCCAGTGATTTGGGGAACCCCTGGGACCCAGTTTTGACAGGGAACTGGAGACAGTATTTTGACTCATCCCTCATATACATTGTTGGAACTAATGGATATTATGGTTAATGTCTTGTGCATGGAGGATAATGAGAAGCGGCTGTGTAGAGAATATTTTTTGGAAGAGACCACTTCAATTAAATGAAAAAGTTAGCTACATTTCTTACCAGCTGTTTGGTTTATAATATCTGGTGTGAGTTTTGTAGCTTGCATATAAACAGCACTGGAGCCCTGTCTGCAGTAACTGACAGAGAAAACAGAATATCAGCTGGGAGATAATGTTTTTACACTCCTCATCCAGGGCCGTCTTTAATAGTGATTGGACCCTGGGCAAGCATTTGCTTGGGCCCCCTGGACCCTGCCCCCTCCCCTGAATGCAATCCCGCCATCCATCGCAATGTTACCCCCCCCCCACACACACACACATATGCCATAATTGTTGTGCCATTCAGATTACAGTAATATTGTGCCATTCAGACCGCAGTATTATTGTGCCAGTCACAGCCCAGTAATATTGTGCCATTCAGAGCCCAGTAATATTGTGCCAGTCAGAGCCCAGGAATATTGTGCCAGTCAGAGCCCAGGAATATTGTGCCAGTCAGATACCAGGAATATTGTGAAATTCAGACCCCAGTAATATTGTGCCAGTCAGATGCCTGTAATATTGTGCCAGTCAGATGCCTGCAATATTGTGCCATTCAGAGCCCAGTAATAATGTGCCAGTCAGATGCCTGCAATATTGTGCCAGTCAGATGCCTGCAATATTGGGCCAGTCAGATGCCTGCAATATTGGGCCAGTCAGATGCCTGCAATATTGGGCCAGTCAGAGCCCACTAATAATGTGCCAGTCAGATACCAGTAATATTGTGCCAGTCAGATACCAGTAATATTGTGCCAGTCAGATACCAGGAATATTGTGCCTGTCAGAGCCCAGGAATATTGTGCCAGTCAGATGCCTGTAATATTATGCCAGTCAGATGCCTGTAATAGTGTGCCAGTCAGAGGCCAGGAATATTGTGCCAGTCAAATGGCTGTAATATTATTCCAGTCAGATGTCTGTAATAGTGTGCCAGTCAGAGGCCAGGAATATTGTGCCAGTCAGATGCCTGTAATATTATGCCAGTCAGATGCCTGTAATATTATGCCAGTCAGATGCCTGTAATAGTGTGCCAGTCAGAGGCCAGGAATATTGTGCCAGTCAGATGCCTGTAATATTGTGCCAGTCAGAGCCCAGTAATATTGTGCCAGTCAGAGCCCAGTAATATTGTGCCAGCCAGATGCCCAGTAATATTGTGCCAGCCAGATGCCCAGTAATATAGTGCCAGCCAGATGCCTGTAATATTATGCCAGTCAGAGCCCAGTAATATTATGCCAGCCAGATGCCCAGTATTATTGTGCCAGTCAGATGCCCTGTAATATTGTGCCAGCGTGAGCCCAGTAATATTGTGCCAGTCAGATACCAGGAATATTGTGCCTGTCAGAGCCCAGGAATATTGTGCCAGTCAGATGCCTGTAATATTATGCCAGTCAGATGCCTGTAATAGTGTGCCAGTCAGAGGCCAGGAATATTGTGCCAGTCAAATGGCTGTAATATTATTCCAGTCAGATGTCTGTAATAGTGTGCCAGTCAGAGGCCAGGAATATTGTGCCAGTCAGATGCCTGTAATATTATGCCAGTCAGATGCCTGTAATATTATGCCAGTCAGATGCCTGTAATAGTGTGCCAGTCAGAGGCCAGGAATATTGTGCCAGTCAGAGCCCAGTAATATTGTGCCAGCCAGATGCCCATTAATATAGTGCCAGCCAGATGCCTGTAATATTGTGCCATTCAGAGCCCAGTAATAATGTGCCAGTCAGATGCCTGCAATATTGTGCCAGTCAGATGCCTGCAATATTGGGCCAGTCAGAGCCCACTAATAATGTGCCAGTCAGATACCAGTAATATTGTGCCAGTCAGATACCAGTAATATTGTGCCAGTCAGATGCCTGCAATATTGGGCCAGTCAGAGCCCACTAATAATGTGCCAGTCAGATACCAGTAATATTGTGCCAGTCAGATACCAGTAATATTGTGCCAGTCAGATACCAGGAATATTGTGCCTGTCAGAGCCCAGGAATATTGTGCCAGTCAGATGCCTGTAATATTATGCCAGTCAGATGCCTGTAATAGTGTGCCAGTCAGAGGCCAGGAATATTGTGACAGTCAAATGGCTGTAATATTATTCCAGTCAGATGTCTGTAATAGTGTGCCAGTCAGAGGCCAGGAATATTGTGCCAGTCAGATACCTGTAATATTCTGCCAGTCAGAGCCCAGTAATATTGTGCCAGTCAGAGCCCAGTAATATTGTGCCAGCCAGATGCCCAGTAATATTGTGCCAGCCAGATGCCCAGTAATATAGTGCCAGCCAGATGCCTGTAATATTATGCCAGTCAGAGCCCAGTAATAGTGTGCCAGCCAGATGCCTGTAATATTATGCCAGCCAGATGCCCAGTATTATTGTGCCAGTCAGATGCCCAGTAATATTGTGCCAGCGTGAGCCCAGTAATATTGTGCCAGCCAGATGCCCAGGAATATAGTGCCAGTCAGCCCCCCGCCCCCCCCCCCCGTTCCCAAGTACTTACATGAACCTGCTCCGTGTCCCCCGCCGGATGTCTCCTCCGTGCAGTCTTCCCTCTTGCACGGAGGAGGGAAACAGTCACCGGATTTGACGCGACGTCACATCCGGCGTCAGTTTTTTTTCCGGCCGTCGCATCCATCGGATGCGGTTTGTCGGAAAAAAGCGTTCACAAGCGCAATGCGCTGTGAACGCGGCAAGCAGGGGCTGGGGGCCCACGGGACAGCTGCCTTGGGGCCCCCCAGGAGTAACTGGGCCCAGGGCAGCTGCCCCGTTTGGCCCGCGTTAAAGACGGCCCTGTCCTCATCAGATGAGACATGCAGGGTATGGTTAGGAGATTAGGGGTTATTAAAAGAAGCAGAGATGGAACAATTATTGGCCTAGTTTGAAATTCCCCTCTCAATTCCTCTTTATTGAATAGACCCTATTCTTTATTGAATAGACCCTGCGTGCCTCTATGCATAATGCTAAATCCCGACAAAACTCATGAGATTGTGCTAAATGTGCAGGTCCCAAACTTCTGTGTTGCTCCAGAGCTGTTTGTTTGTTAGGGGTAAAAGTGCACCTAAAATTGCTTGCAAAATCTAAGCTGCCCCATGGGGGGCAGAAGTAACGTTTTAGGCACAAAAAGTGTAACAATGTAAAAAAAAACGGGCAATCACAGTCACATATACGATCTTCACCTGAATACATCTCCTCATTGATTCAAGAAGGCCACAGGAGCCCAGAGAGGTTGGCAAAGGTAGAGGCAAATGTTAAAAGAAGGATCAAGACATGACTGGTTACTGTTTCCTAAAATAGAGGTCTAATACAGACTGTAACTTACTATATCATAGAGTATGCAACAAAATACCAAAGGTTCAGAGGCAAAAGAATAGTCAGGAGTCTACCTAACGCAGGAACCTGCAATCAGGCAGAATAAACAGTCAGAAAACAGGTCACCAATATATCAGGATCAAAACAAGAATCAAATAAAGGCAAATGCCAGGCAGGGCCGATCCTAGGGTCACGGGCGTCTGGGTGCAGGTTTTCTTTTGGCGCCCAAAGGTGGTCGTGGTTATATTATGAACTCCTCCCCTTTAGACACAAACTTTTATTTTAAATAAAGATATATATTTTGCCATAATACTGTGAAGTGGTTTTATTTATTTCTATGATGCTCAGCCAGCAACATGGGAGACTTTTTGCTGGCTGGCAGAATGAGTTTTTACTACCGTTCCCATGATGTCCATCCAGCCACAATCTGGCTGAGCATCACTGGAAAAGAAGTACACAAGGAGCGATAAATAATATTCCACCATGCCAGTCACTCACGTGTCTTTCTCTCTCTTTCCCCATACCCACATGTCTTTCTCTCTCTTTCCCCATACCCACATGTCTTTCTCTCTCTTTCCCATACCCTCATGTCTGTCTGTCTCTCCCCACTCATACCCAATGTCTGTCTCTCTCTCTCTCCACCGATACCCAATGTGTGTGTCTCTCTCCACTCATACCCAATGTCTATCTCTCTCTCTCTCCACTCATACCCAATGTCTGTCTCTCTCTCTCTCCACCGATACCCAATGTCTGTCTCTCTCTCCACTCATACCCAATGTCTGTCTCTCTCTCCACTCATACCTAATGTCTGTCTCTGTCTCTCTCTCTCTCTCTCTCTCTCTCTCTCTCTCTCCACTCATACCCAATGTCTCTCTCTCTCCACTCATACCCAATGTCTGTCTCTCTCTCCACTCATACCCAATGTCTGTCTCTCTCTCCACTCATACCTAATGTCTGTCTCTGTCTCTCTCTCTCTCTCTCTCTCTCTCTCTCTCTCTCTCCACTCATACCCAATGTCTCTCTCTCTCCACTCATACCCAATGTCTGTCTCTCTCTCCACTCATACCCAATGTCTCTCTCTCTCCACTCATACCCAATGTGTCTGTCTCTCTCTCTCTCCACCGATACCCAATGTCTGTCTCTCTCTCCACTCATACCCAATGTCTGTCTCGCTCTCTCCACTCATACCCAATGTCTCTCTCTCTCCACTCATACCCAATGTGTCTGTCTCTCTCTCTCTCCACCGATACCCAATGTCTCTCTCTCTCTCCACTCATACCCAATGTCTGTCTCTCTCTCTCCACTCATACCCAATGTCTCTCTCTCTCCACTCATACCCAATGTCTGTCTCTCTCTCCACTCATACCCAATGTCTGTCTCTCTCTCTCCACTCATACCCAATGTCTCTCTCTCTCCACTCATACCCAATGTCTGTCTCTCTCTCCACTCATACCCAATGTCTGTCTCTCTCTCTCCACTCATACCCAATGTCTCTCTCTCTCCACTCATACCCAATGTCTGTCTCTCTCTCCACTCATACCTAATGTCTGTCTCTGTCTCTCTCTCTCTCTCTCTCTCTCTCTCTCTCCACTCATACCCAATGTGTCTGTCTCTCTCTCTCTCCACCGATACCCAATGTCTGTCTCGCTCTCCACTCATACCCAATGTCTCTCTCTCTCTCTCTCCACTCATACCCAATGTCTGTCTCTCTCTCTCTCCACTCATACCCAATGTCTGTCTCTCTCTCTCCACTCATACCCAATGTCTGTCTCTCTCTCTCCACTCATACCCAATGTCTGTCTCTCTCTCTCTCCACTCATACCCAATGTCTCTCTCTCTCTCTCCACTCATACCCAATGTCTCTCTCTCTCTCTCCACTCATACCCAATGTCTATCTCTCTCTCTCTCCACTCATACCCAATGTCTGTCTCTCTCTCTCTCCACTCATACCCAATGTCTGTCTGTCTCTCTCTCTCTCTCCACTCATACCCAATGTCTATCTCTCTCTCTCTCCACTCATACCCAATGTCTCTCTCTCTCTCTCCACTCATACCCAATGTCTGTCTCTCTCTCTCTCCACTCATACCCAATGTCTGTCTCTCTCTCTCTCCACTCATACCCAATGTCTGTCTCGCTCTCTCCACTCATACCCAATGTCTGTCTCTCTCTCTCTCCACTCATACCCAATGTCTGTCTCGCTCTCTCTCCACTCATACCCAATGTCTGTCTCGCTCTCTCCACTCATACCCAATGTCTGTCTCTCTCTCTCTCCACTCATACCCAATGTCTGTCTCGCTCTCTCTCCACTCATACCCAATGTCTGTCTGTCTCTCTCTCTCTCTCCACTCATACCCAATGTCTGTCTCTCTCTCTCTCCACTCATACCCAATGTCTGTCTGTCTCTCTCTCTCTCTCCACTCATACCCAATGTCTGTCTCTCTCTCTCTCCACTCATACCCAATGTCTGTCTGTCTCTCTCTCTCTCTCCACTCATACCCAATGTCTGTCTCTCTCTCTCTCCACTCATACCCAATGTCTGTCTCGCTCTCTCTCCACTCATACCCAATGTCTGTCTGTCTCTCTCTCTCTCTCCACTCATACCCAATGTCTGTCTCTCTCTCCACTCATACCCAATGTCTGTCTCTCTCTCTCTCCACTCATACCCAATGTGTCTGTCTCTCTCTCTCTCTCTCTCCACTCATACCCAATGTCTCTCTCTCTCTCTCCACTCATACCCAATGTCTGTCTCTCTCTCTCTCCACTCATACCCAATGTCTGTCTGTCTCTCTCTCTCTCTCCACTCATACCCAATGTCTGTCTCGCTCTCTCCACTCATACCCAATGTCTCTCTCTCTCCACTCATACCCAATGTGTCTGTCTCTCTCTCTCTCCACCGATACCCAATGTCTCTCTCTCTCTCCACTCATACCCAATGTCTGTCTCTCTCTCTCCACTCATACCCAATGTCTCTCTCTCTCCACTCATACCCAATGTCTGTCTCTCTCTCCACTCATACCCAATGTCTGTCTCTCTCTCTCCACTCATACCCAATGTCTCTCTCTCTCCACTCATACCCAATGTCTGTCTCGCTCTCCACTCATACCCAATGTCTCTCTCTCTCTCTCTCCACTCATACCCAATGTCTGTCTCTCTCTCTCTCCACTCATACCCAATGTCTGTCTCTCTCTCTCCACTCATACCCAATGTCTGTCTCTCTCTCTCCACTCATACCCAATGTCTGTCTCTCTCTCTCTCCACTCATACCCAATGTCTCTCTCTCTCTCTCCACTCATACCCAATGTCTCTCTCTCTCTCTCCACTCATACCCAATGTCTATCTCTCTCTCTCTCCACTCATACCCAATGTCTGTCTCTCTCTCTCTCCACTCATACCCAATGTCTGTCTGTCTCTCTCTCTCTCTCCACTCATACCCAATGTCTATCTCTCTCTCTCTCCACTCATACCCAATGTCTCTCTCTCTCTCTCCACTCATACCCAATGTCTGTCTCTCTCTCTCTCCACTCATACCCAATGTCTGTCTCTCTCTCTCTCCACTCATACCCAATGTCTGTCTCGCTCTCTCCACTCATACCCAATGTCTGTCTCTCTCTCTCTCCACTCATACCCAATGTCTGTCTCGCTCTCTCTCCACTCATACCCAATGTCTGTCTCGCTCTCTCCACTCATACCCAATGTCTGTCTCTCTCTCTCTCCACTCATACCCAATGTCTGTCTCGCTCTCTCTCCACTCATACCCAATGTCTGTCTGTCTCTCTCTCTCTCTCCACTCATACCCAATGTCTGTCTCTCTCTCTCTCCACTCATACCCAATGTCTGTCTGTCTCTCTCTCTCTCTCCACTCATACCCAATGTCTGTCTCTCTCTCTCTCCACTCATACCCAATGTCTGTCTGTCTCTCTCTCTCTCTCCACTCATACCCAATGTCTGTCTCTCTCTCTCTCCACTCATACCCAATGTCTGTCTCGCTCTCTCTCCACTCATACCCAATGTCTGTCTGTCTCTCTCTCTCTCTCCACTCATACCCAATGTCTGTCTCTCTCTCCACTCATACCCAATGTCTGTCTCTCTCTCTCTCCACTCATACCCAATGTGTCTGTCTCTCTCTCTCTCTCTCTCCACTCATACCCAATGTCTCTCTCTCTCTCTCCACTCATACCCAATGTCTGTCTCTCTCTCTCTCCACTCATACCCAATGTCTGTCTGTCTCTCTCTCTCTCTCCACTCATACCCAATGTCTGTCTCGCTCTCTCCACTCATACCCAATGTCTCTCTCTCTCCACTCATACCCAATGTGTCTGTCTCTCTCTCTCTCCACCGATACCCAATGTCTCTCTCTCTCTCCACTCATACCCAATGTCTGTCTCTCTCTCTCCACTCATACCCAATGTCTCTCTCTCTCCACTCATACCCAATGTCTGTCTCTCTCTCCACTCATACCCAATGTCTGTCTCTCTCTCTCCACTCATACCCAATGTCTCTCTCTCTCCACTCATACCCAATGTCTGTCTCTCTCTCCACTCATACCCAATGTCTGTCTCTCTCTCTCCACTCATACCCAATGTCTCTCTCTCTCCACTCATACCCAATGTCTGTCTCTCTCTCCACTCATACCTAATGTCTGTCTCTGTCTCTCTCTCTCTCTCTCTCTCTCTCTCTCTCTCTCCACTCATACCCAATGTGTCTGTCTCTCTCTCTCTCCACCGATACCCAATGTCTGTCTCGCTCTCCACTCATACCCAATGTCTCTCTCTCTCTCTCTCCACTCATACCCAATGTCTGTCTCTCTCTCTCTCCACTCATACCCAATGTCTGTCTCTCTCTCTCCACTCATACCCAATGTCTGTCTCTCTCTCTCCACTCATACCCAATGTCTGTCTCTCTCTCTCTCCACTCATACCCAATGTCTCTCTCTCTCTCTCCACTCATACCCAATGTCTCTCTCTCTCTCTCCACTCATACCCAATGTCTATCTCTCTCTCTCTCCACTCATACCCAATGTCTGTCTCTCTCTCTCTCCACTCATACCCAATGTCTGTCTGTCTCTCTCTCTCTCTCCACTCATACCCAATGTCTATCTCTCTCTCTCTCCACTCATACCCAATGTCTCTCTCTCTCTCTCCACTCATACCCAATGTCTGTCTCTCTCTCTCTCCACTCATACCCAATGTCTGTCTCTCTCTCTCTCCACTCATACCCAATGTCTGTCTCGCTCTCTCCACTCATACCCAATGTCTGTCTCTCTCTCTCTCCACTCATACCCAATGTCTGTCTCGCTCTCTCTCCACTCATACCCAATGTCTGTCTCGCTCTCTCCACTCATACCCAATGTCTGTCTCTCTCTCTCTCCACTCATACCCAATGTCTGTCTCGCTCTCTCTCCACTCATACCCAATGTCTGTCTGTCTCTCTCTCTCTCTCCACTCATACCCAATGTCTGTCTCTCTCTCTCTCCACTCATACCCAATGTCTGTCTGTCTCTCTCTCTCTCTCCACTCATACCCAATGTCTGTCTCTCTCTCTCTCCACTCATACCCAATGTCTGTCTGTCTCTCTCTCTCTCTCCACTCATACCCAATGTCTGTCTCTCTCTCTCTCCACTCATACCCAATGTCTGTCTCGCTCTCTCTCCACTCATACCCAATGTCTGTCTGTCTCTCTCTCTCTCTCCACTCATACCCAATGTCTGTCTCTCTCTCCACTCATACCCAATGTCTGTCTCTCTCTCTCTCCACTCATACCCAATGTGTCTGTCTCTCTCTCTCTCTCTCTCCACTCATACCCAATGTCTCTCTCTCTCTCTCCACTCATACCCAATGTCTGTCTCTCTCTCTCTCCACTCATACCCAATGTCTGTCTGTCTCTCTCTCTCTCTCCACTCATACCCAATGTCTGTCTCTCTCTCTCTCCACTCATACCCAATGTCTGTCTGTCTCTCTCTCTCTCTCCACTCATACCCAATGTCTGTCTCTCTCTCTCTCCACTCATACCCAATGTCTGTCTCGCTCTCTCCACTCATACCCAATGTCTGTCTCGCTCTCTCTCCACTCATACCCAATGTGTCTGTCTCTCTCTCTCTCCACTCATACCCAATGTGTCTGTCTCTCTCTCCACTCATACCCAATGTCTGTCTGTCTCTCTCTCTCTCCACTCATACCCAATGTGTCTGTCTCTCTCTCTCTCCACTCATACCCAATGTGTCTGTCTCTCTCTCCACTCATACCCAATGTCTGTCTGTCTCTCTCTCTCTCTCCACTCATACCCAATGTCTGTCTCTCTCTCTCTCCACTCATACCCAATGTCTGTCTCTCTCTCCACTCATACCCAATGTCTGTCTCGCTCTCTCCACTCATACCCAATGTCTGTCTCTCTCTCTCTCCACTCATACCTAATGCCTGTCTCTCTCTCTCTCTCTCTACTGATACCTAATGTCTGTCTCTCTCTCTCTCTCTATTCATACCTAATGTCTATCTCTCTCTCTCTCCACTCATACCTAATGTCTGTCTCTGTCTCTGTCTCTCTCTACTCCTGCCCCCATGTCTGTCTTTCTGTCTGTCTCCTCTCACGCCCCATGTCTGTCTCTCTCTCTCTCTCCACTCATACCCAATGTCTGTCTCTCTCTCTCCACTCATACCTAATGTCTGTCTCTGTCTCTGTCTCTCTCTACTCCTGCCCCCATGTCTGTCTTTCTGTCTGTCTCCTCTCACGCCCCATGTCTGTCTCTCTCCCTGTCTCCACTCCTGCCCCATATCAGGCACTTTTCAGTGCTTTATTTTTTACACATAGGCTGCGCCGGCACAATGAGCGCGAACAAACTTAAATCTATGCATTCAGCGTAGGTAACCCAGACTCCCGTGAGTATGTTTTATACATTGGCGTACCCACCAATTGCACCAGTGTGCCCCGTGTTTATAAATGCCCACAATGTGTATATGTGATTATGTATGCATGCACATACATAATTAAATACATAGTCACATAATCACACAGTCATATACAAGTATGCACAGTTACATAGACACACATATACATACTAGACATGTGCATTCGTTTTCGGACGAATGCATTTTCGTCCGAAAATAGCATTTTCGTCCATTCGTCCGAAAAACGAAGAACGAAAATGCTAAGCTAACGAAAGCCGAATGAACGAATGGTTAATAAACAAAAATCATTCGTTCATTCGTCCATTCGTAGTACTATTGCATTCTATAAGCCGAAATAGAGTCGGTTTATAGAATACAATAGCATTTAACTATACGGAGACAGAGTCTCCATTCATAAAATTATGAATGGAGACTTTGTCTCCGTATAGTTAAAAGCCGACAGCCTATAAACCGAACGTTCGGTTTATAGACTTTCGGCTTATGGAATACATGTATTCCTATTGCTATTCTATAAACCGAACGTTCGGTTTATAGAATAGCCATAGGATTACATGTATTCCATAAGCCGAAAGTCTATAAACCGAAAGTCGTTCGGTTTATAGGCTGTCGGCTTTTAACTATACGGAGACAGAGTCTCCATTGATAAAATTTTGAATGGAGACTCTGTCGCCGTATAGTTAAAAGCCGACAGCCTATAAACCGAACGACTTTCAGTTTATAAGCTGTCGGCTTTTAACAATACGGAGACAAAGTCTCCATTCATATGAATGGAGACTCTGTCTCCGTATAGTTAAAAGCCGACAGCCTATAAACCGAACGTTCGGTTTATGGACTTTCGCTTTATGGAATACATGTATTCCTATTGCTATTCTATAAACCGAACGTTCGGTTTATAGAATAGCAATAGGAATACATGTATTCCATAAGCCGACAGCCTATAAACCGAACGTTCGGTTTATAGGCTGTCGCATTTAACTATACGTCTCCATTCATATGAATGGAGACTTTGTTTCCGTATAGTTAAAAGCCGACAGCCTATAAACCGAACGTTCGGTTTATAGGCTGTGGGCATTTTACTACACGGAGACAAAGTCTCCATTCATAATTTTATGAATGGAGACTCTGTCTCTGTATAGTTAAATGCCGACAGCCTATAAACCGAACGACTTTCGGTTTATAGACTTTCGGCTTATGGAATACATGTAATCCTATGGCTATTCTATAAACCGAACATTCGGTTTATAGAATAGCAATAGGAATTAGACATGTGCAAAACTAAAATTTTCGTTTCGTTTTCGTCCATTCGGACGAAAATGTTATTTATTTCGTCTAAAACGAATTTCGTTCATTACTGCATTCGTTTCAGACGAAATTCGTTCATTATTTTCGTTTCGTTAATTTTAATTCGTTCGTTTTATAGAAATACAATGTAATACTATTGGCTTTCTATAAACCGAACGAGAGCCCCATTCATAAGAAATTCTTTTGAATGGGGCTCTCGTTCGGTTCATAGAAAGGCAATAGTACTACATGTTTTCTATAAGCCGAAAGTCTATAAACCGAACGACTTTCGGTTTATAGACTTTCGGCTTATGGAATACATGTAATCCTATGGCTATTCTATAAACCGAACGTTCGGTTTATAGAATAGCAATAGGAATTAGACATGTGCAAAACTAAAATTTTCGTTTCGTTTTTGTCCATTCGGACGAAATGTTATTTATTTCGTCTAAAACGAATTTCGTTCATTACTGCATTCGTTTCAGACGAAATTCGTTCATTATTTTCGTTTCGTTAATTTTAATTCGTTCGTTTTATAGAAATACAATGTAATACTATTGGCTTTCTCTAAACCGAACGAGAGCCCCATTCATAAGAAATTCTTTTGAATGGGGCTCTCGTTCGGTTCATAGAAAGGCAATAGTACTACATGTTTTCTATAAGCCGAAAGTCTATAAACCGAACGACTTTTGGTTTATAGACTTTCGGCTTATGGAATACATGTAATCCTATGGCTATTCTATAAACCGAACGTTCGGTTTATAGAATAGCCATAGGATTACATGTATTCCATAAGCCGAAAGTCTATAAACCGAAAGTCGTTCGGTTTATAGGCTGTCGGCTTTTAACTATACGGAGACAGAGTCTCCATTCATATGAATGGAGACTTTGTCTCCGTATAGTTAAAAGCCGACAGCTTATAAACCGAATGTTCGGTTTATAGGCTGTCGGCTTTTAACTATACGGAGACAGAGTCTCCATTCATATGAATGGAGACTTTGTCTCCGTATAGTTAAAAGCCGACAGCTTATAAACCGAACGTTCGGTTTATAAGCTGTCGGCTTTTAACTATACGGAGACAGAGTCTCCATTCATAAAATTATGAATGGAGACTTTGTCTCCTTATAGTTAAAAGCCGACAGCCTATAAACCGAACGTTCGGTTTCTAAGCTGTCGGCTTTTAACTATACGGAGACAAAGTCTCCATTCATATGAATGGAGACTCTGTCTCCGTATAGTTAAAAGCCGACAGCCTATAAACCAAACGACTTTTCGGTTTATAGAATAGCCATAGGATTACATGTATTCCATAAGCCGAAAGTCTATAAACCGAAAGTCGTTCGGTTTATAGGCTGTCGGCATTTAACTATACAGAGACAGAGTCTCCATTCATAAAATTATGAATGGAGACTTTGTCTCCGTGTAGTAAAATGCCCACAGCCTATAAACCGAACGTTCGGTTTATAGGCTGTCGGCTTTTAACTATACGGAGACAAAATGTATTCTCCATTCATATGAATGGAGACTCTGTCTCCGTATAGTTAAATGGCGACAGCCTATAAACCGAACGTTCGGTTTATAGGCTGTCGGCTTATGGAATACATGTATTCCTATTGCTATTCTATAAACCGAACGTTCGGTTTATAGAATAGCAATAGGAATACATGTATTCCATAAGCCGAAAGTCTATAAACCGAACGTTCGGTTTATAGGCTGTCGGCTTTTAACTATACGGAGACAGAGTCTCCATTCATATGAATGGAGACTTTGTCTCCGTATAGTTAAAAGCCGACAGCCTATAAACCGAACGTTCGGTTTATAGGCTGTGGGCATTTAACTATACGGAGACAGAGTCTCCATTCATATGAATGGAGACTTTGTCTCCGTATAGTTAAAAGCCGACAGCTTATAAACCGAACGTTCGGTTTATAGGCTGTCGGCTTTTAACTATACGGAGACAGAGTCTCCATTCATATGAATGGAGACTTTGTCTCCGTATAGTTAAAAGCCGACAGCTTATAAACTGAAAGTCGTTCGGTTTATAGGCTGTCGGCTTTTAACTATACGGCGACAGAGTCTCCATTCATAATTTAATGAATGGAGACTCTGTCTCCGTATAGTTAAAAGCCGACAGCCTATAAACCGAACGACTTTCGGTTTATAGACTTTCGGCTTATGGAATACATGTAATCCTATGGCTATTCTATAAACCGAACGTTCGGTTTATAGAATAGCAATAGGAATACATGTATTCCATAAGCCGAAAGTCTATAAACCGAACGTTCGGTTTATAGGCTGTCGGCTTTTAACTATAAGGAGACAAAGTCTCCATTCATAATTTTATGAATGGAGACTCTGTCTCCGTATAGTTAAAAGCCGACAGCCTATAAACCGAACGTTCGGTTTATGGACTTTCGGCTTATGGAATACATGTATTCCTATTGCTATTCTATAAACCGAACGTTCGGTTTATAGAATAGCAATAGGAATACATGTATTCCATAAGCCGACAGCCTATAAACCGAACGTTCGGTTTATAGGCTGTCGGCATTTAACTATACGTCTCCATTCATATGAATGGAGACTTTGTCTCCGTATAGTTAAAAGCCGACAGCCTATAAACCGAACGTTCGGTTTATAGGCTGTGGGCATTTTACTACACGGAGACAAAGTCTCCATTCATAATTTTATGAATGGAGACTCTGTCTCTGTATAGTTAAATGCCGACAGCCTATAAACCGAACGACTTTCGGTTTATAGACTTTCGGCTTATGGAATACATGTAATCCTATGGCTATTCTATAAACCGAACATTCGGTTTATAGAATAGCAATAGGAATTAGACATGTGCAAAACTAAAATTTTCGTTTCGTTTTCGTCCATTCGGACGAAATGTTATTTATTTCGTCTAAAACGAATTTCGTTCATTACTGCATTCGTTTCAGACGAAATTCGTTCATTATTTTCGTTTCGTTAATTTTAATTCGTTCGTTTTATAGAAATACAATGTAATACTATTGGCTTTCTCTAAACCGAACGAGAGCCCCATTCATAAGAAATTCTTTTGAATGGGGCTCTCGTTCGGTTCATAGAAAGGCAATAGTAATACATGTTTTCTATAAGCCGAAAGTCTATAAACCGAACGACTTTCGGTTTATAGACTTTCGGCTTATGGAATACATGTAATCCTATGGCTATTCTATAAACCGAACGTTCGGTTTATAGAATAGCCATAGGATTACATGTATTCCATAAGCCGAAAGTCTATAAACCGAAAGTCGTTCGGTTTATAGGCTGTCGGCTTTTAACTATACGGAGACAGAGTCTCCATTCATATGAATGGAGACTTTGTCTCCGTATAGTTAAAAGCCGACAGCTTATAAACCGAATGTTCGGTTTATAGGCTGTCGGCTTTTAACTATACGGAGACAGAGTCTCCATTCATATGAATGGAGACTTTGTCTCCGTATAGTTAAAAGCCGACAGCTTATAAACCGAACGTTCGGTTTATAAGCTGTCGGCTTTTAACTATACGGAGACAGAGTCTCCATTCATAAAATTATGAATGGAGACTTTGTCTCCTTATAGTTAAAAGCCGACAGCCTATAAACCGAACGTTCGGTTTATAAGCTGTCGGCTTTTAACTATACGGAGACAAAGTCTCCATTCATATGAATGGAGACTCTGTCTCCGTATAGTTAAAAGCCGACAGCCTATAAACCAAACGACTTTTCGGTTTATAGAATAGCCATAGGATTACATGTATTCCATAAGCCGAAAGTCTATAAACCGAAAGTCGTTCGGTTTATATGCTGTCGGCATTTAACTATACAGAGACAGAGTCTCCATTCATAAAATTATGAATGGAGACTTTGTCTCCGTGTAGTAAAATGCCCACAGCCTATAAACCGAACGTTCGGTTTATAGGCTGTCGGCTTTTAACTATACGGAGACAAAATGTATTCTCCATTCATATGAATGGAGACTCTGTCTCCGTATAGTTAAATGGCGACAGCCTATAAACCGAACGTTCGGTTTATAGGCTGTCGGCTTATGGAATACATGTATTCCTATTGCTATTCTATAAACCGAACGTTCGGTTTATAGAATAGCAATAGGAATACATGTATTCCATAAGCCGAAAGTCTATAAACCGAACGTTCGGTTTATAGGCTGTCGGCTTTTAACTATACGGAGACAAAGTCTCCATTCATAATTTTATGAATGGAGACTTTGTCTCCGTATAGTTAAAAGCCGACAGCCTATAAACCGAACGTTCGGTTTATAGGCTGTGGGCATTTAACTATACGGAGACAGAGTCTCCATTCATATGAATGGAGACTTTGTCTCCGTATAGTTAAAAGCCGACAGCTTATAAACCGAACGTTCGGTTTATAGGCTGTCGGCTTTTAACTATACGGAGACAGAGTCTCCATTCATATGAATGGAGACTTTGTCTCCGTATAGTTAAAAGCCGACAGCTTATAAACTGAAAGTCGTTCGGTTTATAGGCTGTCGGCTTTTAACTATACGGCGACAGAGTCTCCATTCATAATTTTATGAATGGAGACTCTGTCTCCGTATAGTTAAAAGCCGACAGCCTATAAACCGAACGACTTTCGGTTTATAGACTTTCGGCTTATGGAATACATGTAATCCTATGGCTATTCTATAAACCGAATGTTCGGTTTATAGAATAGCAATAGGAATACATGTATTCCATAAGCCGAAAGTCTATAAACCGAACGTTCGGTTTATAGGCTGTCGGCTTTTAACTATACGGAGACAAAGTCTCCATTCATAATTTTATGAATGGAGACTCTGTCTCCGTATAGTTAAATGCTATTGTATTCTATAAACCGACTCTATTTCGGCTTATAGAATGCAATAGTACTACGAATGGACGAATGAACGAATGATTTTCGTTTATTAACCATTCGTTCATTCGGCTTTCGTTAGCTTAGCATTTTCGTTCTTCGTTTTTCGGACGAATGGACGAAAATGCTATTTTCGGACGAAAATGCATTCGTCCGAAAACGAATGCACATGTCTAATAGGAATACATGTATTCCATAAGCCGAAAGTCTATAAACCGAAAGTCGTTCGGTTTATAGGCTGTCGGCTTTTAACTATACGGAGACAGAGTCTCCATTCATAAAATTATGAATGGAGACTCTGTCGCCGTATAGTTAAAAGCCGACAGCCTATAAACCGAACGACTTTCAGTTTATAAGCTGTCGGCTTTTAACTATACGGAGACAAAGTCTCCATTCATATGAATGGAGACTCTGTCTCCGTAATACACACAGAAACATACATATACAGTCACACACACATATATACACACAAATATACAGTCACACATGCAGTCAGTCACATACACATACACGGAAACACACATATACAGTCACACATGCAGTCAGTCACATTCCCATACATACACACAGAAACACACACACATACAATCACACATGCAGTCAGTCACATACATACACACACACCAGCAGTTTTTTTATTTTTAAGGTTGAAAAAAGTTCTCTTCAGTTCCTACTGTGAATGACATACACAGAATGACACTCATACAGATATAAACAGCGACACACATACAGGTACATAGGGGCACACACTGACACACATGCAGACAAACAGATACACATACAGACACGCATGCATATACATGGGTATCTGTATGTATCTGAATGTTTGTCATTAACATGTGTATCTCTTTGTCTGCATGGGTATCTGTTTGTATGTGTATCTGAATGTTTATCATTAAGATACACATGACAAACATTCAGATACACATACAAACAAATACCCATGCAGACAAAGAGATACACATGTTAATGACAAACATTCAGATACACAAGCAGACACTTGTCCCCCTCCTACCTATTAGGTGCAGGAGGGTGAATTCCCTGGGGTCTAGTGGTTGGCTCCCCGGCAGTCTCCTCCCGCACGGTGCTCTGTTAGCTAGGAGGAAGTGATGGCTTCCTCCCAGCTCTGATATCATCACTGGGGCCCGGTCGCGCTCTTAAAGCTCAACAGTGCTGACTGGGCCCCAGGAAATCTATTGAGTAGTGCTGGCACTGGATGGAGAACACGCCCTACCCCCTCAACGTTTTTTTTTTTAAAGCTAATCTGCGCAACAGCGCTTCGTTTTTTCCCCCCTTAAAAATAATTTTTTAACCGCCCCCCAAAAAACTTTTGCTGTCCCCCTCCCTGCTTAATTACCTTTATGTGCAGGGAGGAGGACGTTTTCGATGGAGTCTGCAGAGGCTGACACTGGCATCTAGATTCTTCTGCCGGATGTCTGCAGACACCATCCTCCTTCCTGCAGCCAATCAGAGCGCGACGGGGCAGAGCTTGCACCAGTCGCTCTGTGCTTGGTGTGATAGGGAGGTGCGGTTACCGAAGCACTCACCTGCGGCTCGCACCTCCTTGTCACACCAAGTCCAGCGCAAGCCCCGTTTTACGTGTAATACTATTGCCTTTCTATAAACCGAACTAGAGCCCCATTCATAAGAATTTCTTATGAATGGGGACTCTATTTCGGTTTATAGAAAGCCAATAGCATTACATGTATTCCATAAGCCGAAAGTCTATAAACTGAACGAAGTTTGGTTTATAGACTTTCGGTTTATGGAATGTGTAGGTCAATTGATTCGTACGAACGAATAAAACAAAACGAAAATAATGAACGAATTTCGTCCGAAACGAATGCAGTAATGAACGAAACTCGTTTTAGATGAAATAAATAAAATTTTCGTCCGAATGGACGAAAACTAAACGAAAATTTTAGTTTTGCACATGTCTACTAAACAACATGTCTGCCCCCTGATAGAGCTATAAAAAGAGCTCAGCAAGTGTGCTTTCATTAAGGAATTTCCATACAAACCAAATGCAATCTTTCAATTAAACATAAGTAAAACATTTTCTACAGTTCTCGTTTTAACATATAACATTGAACTCGAATGCCCTGTAGACAATGTACCTTCCCAGAACAGCAAATTCTTTACATCCATCATGTACGTGTAACTGGCCGACATTTGGCAACGATGCTAGAACACAAGGCCAGAACTGAGTAACATATGGAATTAACTTTCAGTGTGTACTTGCTTCAAAGTATATATATCAAATACAAGTTACTTTTGTTTCAAACTATTTTGGAAACTCTTATATCAGTGACATGACACGTAAAGGTAATGACAAGATGCAGTTTAGCTTGGACAGTGAAGGAGAGGATGAGTTAGTAGAAAACGTAACTTGTATGAGCTTGAGAAAGTCTGGACACATATCATCATTTATGTTAGTTCCATGGGGCAGGAAGGCCTGGTTTCTGACAGGATGTTATCAATTTTTTCCAGCCGTCACCAACAAACAGCATCAAACACAGAGCAAAATATCAACATAGACATTTTTGTCATGATAGATAATGTCATTATAAGTTTCTATTCTTATACAACTGCATGTGAAACGCTGGAATTGTCCTAACTGTGCAAGTGTTGGGTGTTATATAGAAAAATGTCTCATGTCACCAGAGAGGCTGCTGTATATAGCTCTACTACCAACATCAGCCAAGATACTAACTTCCCTCGCACTGTTATATATATATATATATATATACAGTGCTGTATTTACCGCGAGGCATCCTAGGCGGATGCCTATGGCAGCAAATTTGGGGGGCCGCCCCCCAGCACTGAAAGAAAAAAAAAAGAAAAAAATCCGGCCCTTTAAAAAAAAAAAAAGAAAATAGACCGCGCTTGCAGGCAGAGACGGAGGTGAGAAGGGATCGGAAGATCCCCCTCACCAATGCTCTGCCTGCCAGGCTGCACGGGGAGCCGAACAGGCAGCACAGAGAAACCTCCGTGCTGCCTGTTCGGCTCCCCGTGCAGTGTGACACGGAAGTCCTGACAGTCACGTGACGGGCGCACTGAAGTCATACGCGCGCCCGGTCACGTGACCTGTCAGCACAATCGCCGGGAAGCCGAACAGGCAGCATGGAGGGACCATGCTGCCTGCCACCAGGGAAAGGTAAGTGCTGATGGGAGACTGTGTGTGTGTGTGTGTGTGTGTGTGACTGAGTGTGATGGGAGTCAGAGTGTGTGTGATGGGAGACAGTGTGTGTGACTGAGTGTGATGGGAGTCAGAGTGTGTGTGATGGGAGACAGTGTGTGTGACTGAGTGTGATGGGAGACAGTGTGTGTGACTGAGTGTGATGGGAGTCAGAGTGTGTGTGATGGGAGACAGTGTGTGTGACTGAGTGTGATGGGAGTCAGAGTGTGTGTGATGGGAGACAGTGTGTGTGACTGAGTGTGATGGGAGTCGGAGTGTGCGTGATGGGAGTAGGAGTGTGTGACTGAGTGTGATGGGAGTAGGAGTGTGTGACTGAGTGTGATGGGAGTGTGAGCTTGATGTGAGTCTGAATGATGGGGCATGTCTTAGGTGTGTAACGTGGGTGTGCAGCTTGGGTAGGGGGGTGCTCGGATTTTGTCTGCCTAGGGCAGCACAAAATCAAGATACACCACTGTATATATATATATATATATTCTGTTAGAATTTTGTAGCTCAGGAAAGTAGATAAATAAAACAAATGTTATTTCATTTTTTATGGAGAGTTCTGTTATGAGAATTGGGATGTTTCTGTGACAAAAAAGCTCCTTCTATTAAAGGACGATTAAAATGGTTTTTAACCCTTGATTCCTTAGCAAGGGTTAAAAAAAACATGTCCTGCTTCTCCTATGTAAATCCCACGTGTAACTTAATAGATGTGGGTTTACTCTCGGCTGGGTCTCACCGCTGGTCTGGAGGCTGGCACACGCTGACAGAGAGCCCACAGCCAATCAGAGAAGGGGTTTGCCCCACTATTGTGCGGGGCTCTTTGTCTGTTATTGCAGAGAGTGACCCTCATTTTTGCATGGGATCAGCAAAGGGGGGGCCTAACTAAGGTCTCCCTGCTGATTCATACACAAAATGAGGGTCTTTCTATGCTCTAGCAGAGAGAGGCAGTAGCCGACCAGAACGGGCTGGCTGCCAGTCAGAGAATAAACTGACATATACTGTCAAAAGTGCATGCTAGGGGCAATTACCTTTTCACCTGTGCTAAGTTTAGTTATATTTTAATGCTTTGGTTTTGTTTTACTGAGAAGTGAACTGCCAAAATCAGACATTAACAGCCGAGCTGAAATGATGGTCAAGTTGGCAAATTTTTCTAGTTCAGATATTAATGCCTGGCTTGTGTAATTTACTTGCAGTTCATTTGTCACTTCAGGTTTTAGTGAATAGCCCCCATTGTTTGTACAGTAAATGTGAAGAGTAAGAGGGCAGAATCAATTTTTGGACTCCCCACTAGGCCACTATTCTTTCTGCTTTGCTCATACTTATCTCCTTTATAACGTTTACTGCTCAAAATAACAAAGGAAAATTAAGTTTTAATCCTGCTTCGTTAGTAGCAAGCACACTGTACGACTCTTCAGACTGACCCCGCCCCTTTGCGTACATTCATGGCGGGGTCAGTCTGAAGGGCAGTAGAGTGTGCTTGAAGGATTAAAAACTTCATTTTCCGAAAAGAATATCGGTTTTCCTACGGAAAGTTATCCAGTTGGGTAGAAAACGTTGGGTCTGTGTTCTTGAGAGGTGTCAGGTCAAGCCACGGACGACTTGATAAATTCCTTTATTACAAAAGACTGGATGGCACCCAGCCCAATCAGCACATGAAGAGTGTCCCTGGGCGAAGAATCGTTTCCACTATTTGTATTGTGTCACGCCATTGTCCTTTTTAACACTACTGGCATTTTTATATCATTGTTATCATATTTTTTATCATTGTGTGTGTATAATAATACATTGTTGCTTTTTTATCACGTTTATCACTTTAACTGTCACGAACAATTATTGGTCCCCATAAGGGCATTTTTTAACATTTTTAGTATTTAAGCGTCTGTACACTGAGCGCTGGCAGCATCCCCTGTTTTACACTTTTATCACACAGTTTGACGCTGTCTGTTTGGTTTTATTTCAGAGGCCGGTGTTTAGTAGACACTTTCGTTATATAATAGTGTTGATGTGTTTACACGTTGCTCACCTGTGGCCTTGTGTATTTGCTCGCCCAATTGTTTCACTATTTGCTCAAAATAACAGCAAGACACCTTTATACATATACTCTGTCCCCTGAATACTGTTTGTACTCTCAATTTAGACAATAAAAAATGGTCAGACATTATCTGCACATTGTGTTAGCATAATTGCATTAGAAAAATGTCTCCTGTTTATGACGTCACCCGTGGTGTTTCAGTGGGAAAATGTGTAATTTGCATATCAAGCCACAGGTGATGTCATAAGCAGGAGACTCCACAGACACATTTAGAACACATTTTTATCCTAATTTAGGCATTTGCTTGCAATTCCGTTAACACAATGTATAGATCATTTTAATATTTGTTTTATTCTATACATTCACAATAGAAACAATGTTTATATGATAGCAGTGATGGCAAAGTTTTTTTTTTTATCCCAGGAGCCCATTATTCCACAGAAAACCAAGATAATAACCTCAAAGTGCCATTTTACCCCACATTCTAGTCCCCCCGTCCCATTTTCATTGCTGACTCTTTTTATGTCCCTGTTTTCATTTATTTTCCTTCCATTGCTCCATCTCAGTATGTTGCAGTTCTTTTAATACATGATGATGGTGACCCTGTACAAGTGCCACCACAGAGGTGCCTGAGGGCCAGATGTGGCACCGGCTTTTTAACATGCAGTTATCAATAAAGCCAGCAGATGGCAGGAGAACGGTGATTATGTTTAATCAGTCCGACCAGATAGTCAAGCACATTTCACATGGGAAGAGATAACATTAAAGTCATTGTAGAATTCTAAAGCCTCAAATAGGAAAGATAACTGTGTGAAAATTAAGAACAGAAGGTCACAATTAATGAAATGCAGTCGTGGCATTTGCCCTTATTATATTGCTAACACGGCACAAACAGTTTTTACTCATAATTAATAACATTAACATGTATAGCTTGGAGGAAAGACGTGACCTGGGGGATGTGATAGAAACATTTAAATACATAAAGGGAATCAACACAGTAAAGGAAGAGAGTATATTTAAAAGAAGAAAAACTACCACAACTAGAGGACATAGTCTTAAATTAGAGGGGCAACGATTTAAAAGTAATTTACTGAGAGGGTAGTGGATGTATGGAATAGCCTTCCAGCAGAAGTGGTAGAGGTAAACACAGTGAAGGAGTTTAAGCATGCGTGGGATAGACACAAGGCTATCCTAGCTATAAGACCGGGAATGGGGGACTAATAAAAGTACTCAAAAAAATTGGGCAGACTAGATGGACCGAATGGTTCTTATCTGCCGACACATTCTATGATTCTATGTACTCTGTGCTTGAAGAGAAAGCAAGAAATATAGTAACATTTCTTTACACAGGCCAACAATTTACACAGCAATTGGCACAGAACACAATGACTAAGGAAAGTGAGTCTTATAGATATATTACATGGTAGACCTCTTTCTCGTGGTAGACCAAGACTGCAATGGTCCAATGACCAATTTCATGGACCCCCACTAGGCCAGTATTAACGTCCCCTTTTTGCTTTTTTTCTAACATAAGGCCAAAATAGGGGAGTAGGAACAATGCTCCCAGTATAGCTGATTGGGAGAATTTTTCCTTTGAAACATTTTTGTCCATTCTGGACAATGGCTATTTTAACATTTCTGTGCTGTTTGTGTTTAGCTGTAATTTTCTTCTTTGTCATTTGCTTTACCCACACAAAATATATATTGTTTTTATCAGAACAAGAAGGGCTTTCTGTGGATGCCATCGTTTTGATCATATCCTATAATATAATATAAAAAATAAATAAAATATGGTAAAAAAAAACAAAAAACGTATTTCCTGACTTTTGTTTGAAACATCTTCTCCTCATCGACAAAAGCGAACAAAAACAACCTGCTAAATAGATTCTACTATGTCTCCTGAGTACAGGGATACCACTCATGCATAGGTTTGTTGGGTTGTTTGGGGGCTAAAAGGCCACATTTGGGAGGTGCAGTTTTTGGCTTTCCAACTTGAAATTTTTGACATGGAGACAGATTGCACCCATGTCCCATTTGGGACATATTTGAAGCTAGCCAGTGTATTTTACCCCATCAACCCATATATTTTCTAAAAGTAGACACCCTAGGCTATTTCAAATGGTGGTATTTTAACATTTTCCATGCACTAATTCTGCCACCAGTCTTTGTCAAAGTTTGTGGTAGTAATTATTTTGTGGGGTTTTTTCACAAACATTGTACTTCAGACATGAATTCACAGATTTTGGTACGTGTCACTGCCAAATAACACCCTAATAAGTGTTCAGCAACTTCTCCTGAGTACAGGGATACCACCCATGCATAGGTTTGTCTGCTTGTTTAAAGGTTAAAGGGCCACATTTGAGAGGTGCGCTTGTTGGTTTTCCAACTTGAAATTTTGACATGCAGCCAACCTGCGCGCATGTCCCATTTGGGACATATTTGAAGCCAGCTAGTGTATTTTACCCCATCAAACCATATATTTATTAAAAGTAGACACCCTAGGCTATTTCAGATGGTGGTATTTTAACACTTTCCATGCACCAATTCTAACACCAGCCTTTGTCAAAGTTTGTGGTAGTAATTTTATTGTGTATTTTTTACCACATAAATTGTCCTTTAGACACACATTCACAGATTTTGGTATGTGTCACTGCCAAACAATATCCCAATATGTGTTCAGCAACATCTCCCGAGCACAGGGATACCACCCATGCATAGGTTTGTCAGCTTGTTTTGGGGTTAAAAGGCCACATTCGAGATTTGTGCTTTTTGATTTTCCAACTTGTATTTTGGCATTTAGAGCAAGGAAGGGGTTAATAGCTCTTATAAGAGTTTTGTAGTACTGTACAAAAACATTAACCCCTAAAAATGCACAGACAAGAGAAAATGTTCTGCTGTACAGTGATCAGTGGCAGGGAAGAGGTTAATACAAAGTGTATGGGTCTCACAATTTTGTAACATTTTATTTAATTTATTACAATTAAAAAGATATTATACAGATCTGTCTCTCTCCCTTAAAACTCAAGTAAGGAGAGGAAGGCAGATCCATATGGATCAGAATAATATTTACCAATAGTGACCTGACGAATGGTGATGCTCATTTGAGCAATTACCAAACCGTCTTTGCCACTGATCGGCTGTTACTGATCGGCTGTTACTGATCGCCATACACGCATTCAGACAGTTTGAAAAGGAATACACATAATTCCCTAGTGGATAAAATTAAACCATAGCGAGTGTGACAAAAAAAATGACGATAGCAACAAAAATCCTTCTGCAGCCAGATTGCTCCATATACGCTGCTTAGGCTGTGACCATATGCGCTGCTTAGGCAGTGCCCATATGCGCTGCTTAGGAAGTGATATATGGCAAGCAAGGGGTTAATAGCTCTTAAAAGAGCCTTTGATATACTGTAATAAATGACAGTAAAAAAATTAACCCCTAAAAAATGCACAGACAGCAAAAAATGTGCTGCTGTGGAAGATCACTGTGTACACAGCGATCAATGGCAGGAAAGGGGTTAAACGCTGGAAACGGCTTTTATAAAAGCCCTTGGGTCTCAATTTTAAAAAAATGTATTATAATTACAAACTTCCATTATATGACTCCCTCACTAAAACTCAAGTGAGGAGAGAGAGGCAGATCTACACGGGTCAGATCATTATTTACAACAAATATTGATCTGACCAGGCGAATTGTGATGCTCATGTTTGCAATCACCAAACCGCCTTTGCCACTGATCAGCTGTTACTGATCGCTATACATGCGATCAGACAGCTAAAAAAAAAATTGACGTTAAACATAACCCCTAACGGGTACAATTAACCCGAAGCGGGTGTAATAAAAAAGTAAAAAAAATATATAAAAAATGCTTCTGCAGCAAGATTGCTGCATTTGCGCCAGATTGCTGCTTAGGCAGTGATCTACAGCAAGTAAGGGGTAAATAGCTCTTAAAAGAGCCTTTGTTATACTGTAATGAATTACAGTAAAAAAAATGTACCCCTAAAAAATGCACAGACAGCAAAACATGTGATGCTGTGTATGATCACTGCATACACAGCGATCAATGACAGGGAAGTGGTTAAACACTTGAAATGGCTTTTATAAAAGCCCTTGATCTGTAAAATTTTATTAAATATTTTATTTTATTATTTTATTTTATTTTTTTAAACCTGCTAAATAGATGCTACTATTTCTCCTAAGTAAAGGGATACCACCCGTGCAAGGGTTTGCTGGGTTGGTTGGGGGCTAAAAGGCCATATTTGAGAGTTGCAGTTTTTGTTTTTCCAAACTTGGAATTTTGACATTTGGGACATTTGTTAAGCCAGCCAGTTTATTTTACCCCATCAAACCATATTGCAAATGGTGGTAATTTAACATTTTCCATGCACTAATTCTACCACCAGCCTTTGTCAAAGTTTGTGGTAGTAATTTATTTGTGTTTTTCCCCAAATACATTGTATTTCAAACATGAATTCACAGATTTTGGCATATGTTACTGCCAAATAACACCCCAATATTTGTTCTGCAACATCTCCCAAGTATAGAGATACTATCCATGCATAGGCTTGCCAGCTTGTTTGGGGGTTAAAAGGCCACATTTGAGAGGTGCGCTTTTTGGTTTTCCAACTTGGAATTTTGACATGGAGACAAGCTGCGCCCATTTACCATTTAGGAAATTTTTAAAGCCAGCCAGTGTATTTTACCCCATCAAACCATATATTTATTAAAAGTAGACACCCTAGGCTATTTCAGATGGTGGTATTTTAACACTTTCCATGCACCAATTCTAACACCAGCCTTTGTCAAAGTTTGTGGTAGTAATTATTTGGTGTTTTTTGCCCACATACATCGTACTTTAGACACAAATTCACAGATTTTGGTATGTGTCACTGCCAAACAACACCCCAAAATGTGTTCAGCAACATCTCCTGTGTACAGGGATGCAACATATGCATAGGTTTATCAGCTTGTTTGGGGGTTCATAGGTCACATTTGATGGTGTGTGTTTTGATTTTCCAACTTGGAATTTTGACATGTAGAGCAAGGAAGGGGTTAACAGCTCTTATAAGAGCCTTTGTAGTACTATACAAAACATTAAACCCTAAAAAGGCACAGACAAGAAAAAATGTGCTGTTATGCAGTGACTAGTGGCAGAGAAGAGGTTAATACACAGGGTACACTATACAAAGGGTATGGCTTTTATAAAAGTCCTTGGGTCTCACAATTCTGTTAAATTGTATTTAATTTATTACAATTAAAAACGTATGTTATACAGATCTGTCTCCCTCCCTCACTAAAACTCAAGTGAGGAGACAGAGGCAGATCCATATGGGTCAGAACAATATTTACCAATATTGATCTGACCAGGTGAATGGTGATGCTCATCAGAGCAATCACTAAACCGCCTTTGCCACTGATCAGCTGTTACTGATCGCTATACATGCGATCAGACAGCTAAAAAAAAAATTGACGTTAAACATAACCCCTAACGGCTACAATTAACCCGAAGCGGGTGTAATAAAAAAGTTTAAAAAATATATAAAAAATGCTTCTGCAGCAAGATTGCTGCATTTGCGCCAGATCGCTGCTTAGGCAGTGATCTACAGCAAGTAAGGAGTTAATAGCTCTTAAAAGAGCCTTTGTCATCTGAGCAATCACCAAACCACATTTGCCACTGATCAGCTGTTACTGATAGCTATACATGCGCTTAAACAGCTTCAAAAAAACTGTATACATGTAATCCCCCAGCGGTTTTAATTGACCCCTTGCGGGTGAAACAAAAAAATACAGATAGCAAAAAAAAAAATACTTCTGCGACAGACCACTGCTTAGGCAGTGATCTACAGCAGGCAAAGGGTTAATAGCTCTTAAAAGAGCCTTTGTTATACTGTAATAAATGACAGTAAACAAATTTACCCCACAAAAATGCAAAGACCACAAAATGTGCTGCTGTGTAAGATCACTGTATACACAGCGATCAATGGCAGGGAAGGGGTTAAACATTGGTAATGGCTTTTATAAAAGCCCTTGGGTCTCACAATTTTATTCTATTTATATAATTAAAAACTTACATTATACAGCTCTGTCTCCCTCTCTCACTAAAACTCAAGTGAGGAGAGGGAGGCATATTTACACGCGTTAGATCAATATTTAGAATAATAATTTGACCAGGCGAATGGTGATGCTCATCTGAGCAATCACCAAACGGCCTTCGCTAATCGGCTGTTACTGATCGCTATACATGTGCTCAGGCAGCTTTAAAAAAATGTGTACGTTAAACATAATCCCAACAAATATGTGTCCGAAAAGGTTCAGCCCAGGGCACTCTCCGGGGTCATACCGGAGAGTCAGACAAGAAGATGAAAACAGCAAAAAAAGCAGAATAGACTCTCTGAACAGGCAACAAGATGGTGACTGTGCCTGATTTAAAAACACAATGTAATTATTACACACCCCAAAAAAGGGGAGGAAGGGGGTGTGTACAAAAAAATGGGACTCTGTGTTTAATTTTTGGAAAAAAGGGCGCTTTGCGTTGCTTATTACTATTGGAGACTGCATAGGAGAGAAAGATGGCTACCGCGCTGATGCGAAGCTGCTGCCTACCACCCGAGTATAACATGCTTCACAAAGATGGCCGCCTTACTCACAAGACATTCTATGGGCTGGAGCCGAAGGCCTAGGGCAGCAAACGGGACTAGGGTCGCATGGGTGAGTAACAAAAACACATTATGTCTTCATTTATGCATTGTCTTGCAATTCTGCTATCAGAATGTATAGCTTTTTTAAAATTCCCAACCTTTAATTAATAAACAGTGTCCATTTAATGCACACCATCAAGATCCATGTCTGAAAACTGTGACCTTCTGCAAGAGAATTCTGTGCATATTTCACAAAAACCAATTCCTGAGCATCTGCCTCATATGTTTCATAATATTCTTCACAATCTGTCAATCTGTCAAGTGGATAATCCCCCAGGACGAGGCAAGTGACTGTCAGCCCTCACAAGTATAATAACATTGCACACATAGGATTTTGACTTCAAATCTGTGCCGTGAAGATGCTGTTCCATAGATGGAGTAAAGACAATGATCATTTTATATGCAGCTTGTCATTGCTACTATATGATGTCACCCTGAAACAATATAAATACAATGTTTTATAACTCCTTACTATCACAATAAGATACCTTGTGTAACTTGCCATGTTATGCAGTCCCGTGTGTCCGGGATTTCGCATTACACATGCTCTGCACAGACCTGTTTAATGTCCTCCAGCTGAAGACTTAGTTCGCCAGTCATATCAGAAGCGTCGTCAATGATTTCTGCTTTTGCCAAGTCAATTAATAAAATTGCCAGAGGGAAGTGACTCAGAAGACTGAAGTACAAACAAATGCAATTAAAGATACAGAGTGGCCCAAGCAATAGCACTTTTCACTGTGATATATTTTTGGAAGCAGGGAGAACAAGATCAGTGTTTTTTTTTGATTGCTTTGGACATAGCTTCATCATGTGAACACAGGAATCTTTTCTATGTTGTACTGCCCACTGTGCCCTGTCTTTTTATTTCTCTTTCCATCTCCAGGGACACACAGGCAGAGAATTGATCATGGAGCCTGTGGGTTCCTGCCGATTAAGCACGAGACTTTGGAGTGTCAGGTGTGAAGTGGTCGGAGGTGCGGCTGCACCCGAAAGTTCGGACATGTTGCTTTGAGCGTTAGCTCCATTTTCCATGTCAGACTGAAGCCACTAAACGTGGCCTCATGTGACAGAGGGGATCACACCCCTGTCGAGGGATCCACAGCACAGCTCATCGCGGGGAGCTGCCATGAACTGGTAGTGTGAGGAGGTTCTACGATGTCCTACCGGCACCTATGATTTAGGCCGTCATGGAGCATCCTACAAGCATGAAGGGGTTACTTTGTTTTCATGCTGTTTTCTATATTTTATTTCAGATGCCGGAATCTAATTTCCCTGTTCTATTACGGCTTCTATCATAATGCCATGAAGGTCATCTCCAAGATAGATGTGACGGCTGTAGTATATCTGTTGCTGGTTTTTTTTCTTTTTTATAGGACACTTGTAGAACTTTCCAAACATTTATGTGTCTATAATGTTCTACAACCTGTTTCTGTAGAGGGAAACGATGCTCTCTTTTCTTGCACTGATAAGATAGAGCATCTGTATATATTTTCCACTGGATATTGTGTTCTCCATTAAATGTAAAGTATGCACACTTCTGGCCGGCATCAACTACTCAAGAGGGCTGTTTGGAATGATGAACGGCGTGATAGGTAATATATAAAGGCAATGCAAATACGAGATAAAGTAGATTGGAAACAGCCATCTCATCACACGGTGTTTCTAGTAAATTATCTTTGCTGTTACAACGTATATTTTATTATAATATGTAGCGGATGAAGCAGTATGGTAATCAAACATCCAATCGCTGTGGAACAAACTGGACTGTTTCCATTTTGGTGGAAATAAGGGTGTATAGTATTGGCACCATGCCATCTCAGAGGAGATTATTTGTTATTTGCTAACCTTGGCATTGCAGGTGCTTGGAAAGTACATAACCCATAGCATGCAAGGTCAAGGTGCATCACTGATGCAGACAAGGGAGTATCCAGATCATCATTTGTCAATTTACTATAGTAGACATCAGACACCTCACTCTCGTGCTATTATCAGAAAGGTGCATCCTCTCTCCACAAAAGCTGTGCTTCTTCGTCACCTTTTTTTGCTGATGAATTACATTGGCCTAAAGGTCCTTTCTTTGCCGGCTGGGCAGACAAATCAGTGAAAAAGACTCATTTTCCCCAGTACCTTTAAACCCCCGAGGAGCAATTTAAATGAGTGTAAGGAGTGTATTGCTCAAGTTGTGGTCATTCAGAGAGAACTGTGGGGCCACATCAGGCTTAACCCCTTAGTGACCGAGTGCTCTGCTGCATTTGATGTACCTTGAAGACCAGAATTCCCTTATTTTTGTCATATGTTTACTGAACTGTGAATTTCTTTCTTTGTGTTCAGTCCACCCACACAAATTATAAATAACGGACGGATAGGGCTTTCGTTTGATACTATTATTTTCATCATATGATATAATTTACTATTAAAAAAAATATAAAGTATGATGAAAATATGCCATAAAAAAACACTTTTTCTAACTTTGACCTGATTTTTTTTTAAACAATTACAAATGGTAAAAAAAGACCCCGTCAATATATTTCTAAAATTTGTCCTGAGTTTAGAAATACCAATGTTTCCATGTTTGTCTATGTTTTATTTCAAGTAATAGGGCAATAAACAATATTAGTGTTTTTTTTTTGTTTTCTAACCATTTTCTTCTACAGTGACCTTTTAACCCCAACCCTAAATTTACCCCAACCCTAAATTTACCCTAACCCTAAATCTACCCCCACCCCTTAATCTAACCTTTGTACTCACCCGAACCCCCCCTGTAACCCTAATTATAACCCTATTTATGACCCTAACCCTAGATCTAGGTTTAGTAGATCAAGGGTTGGATTTTTCCATTTATTTATTTAAAACATTTTTTCTTTCTAACTGTAATATTACTCACTATCTCTATGGGCAGTCAAACAACGGAAAATACATATTTTTTCTCTCTTCCATTGCTCTCTGCTTGGCATGCTCCTCCAATACAGCACCCACGCGCCACGTTTTTTAAAGTGTTTTTAAAAACTTTTTTTGAAAGTTATAAGGCAATAAGTAAATAAGTACATGTAGTGCATTGCTTTTTCCTAACCATTCCCCCCCCACCGCTCCGAATTACTTCTAGTGATATTGTATCCCTAAAGTTAGCCCAGCCCTAATACCAACCTTTTTTTTAAAAAAAAACAAAACAATTATTTTTCATTTAAAAAAAAATCTAGGGGTGTGTTTGGTGCTTGAGCGAGAGGGCCAGGCAGCCCATACTATGATTGCTGTGGGACAGGGAGAGAACTGCCTTTGACAGCTAGACACATCCAGCCACAGTCACAGCAACCGGCAACAGGATGTGATAGAGGAGTCTCTGCAGACATGGTTGGAGTGCCTCGGTCCTGAGGCACTCAGCCATGCCAGTTACAGTCCAATCCCGATATGCTGGAAGGCATAACACAATTGGAACGGCTTTGTTGACAACTATAACGTTTGCTACGGCGTGCCAGGCACACCCTTGGTGGTCAAGGGGTTAAGGAAGCATGTGGCTTTCGTTTAAAGCCATATTTATGTGTCCTTAAAGGGTTAGAAGAGTCCAGAAAAAGGGTTCCTATAGGGGACATTGAAACATTTAGAGAGGAACAAAATAAAAGGAAAAGAAGTATAGAACCAACACTGGAGAAAATAACTAAGGCATGACAGTGCATGTTATAACCAGCTGCCCCCCAAATTAGAACATTAATTGACTTTTGTAATTAGCAGGATGTACTCTGCATGCCTGTTTATTCTCAACGTGCATGTCACATCTAGTTGTCAATCCCAAAATAGGAACATGAAGATCTATTACGGTCAGAAGCCACCGGGAACGGCTAAATGGAGGCACCAGATACTGCCAACGTCATACATGCAGTTATCTCAAGTTACTGATTATTCTGCAATGAGTAAGCTTTCAATTAGCCATTAAATGTACAATAATGCAGACATTCTCTTCCATTAGACCACGAAATGAAGGGGGCTGATTAGCTTTTCCATAATTACATTTGAAGCTATAGGATTCCTGCAGCATGGGTGTATTTATATTTATAACCTGACAATATTCAAAGGGGGAATAGAATAAACATTTAACAATAAGCCATGTAAAATCCCTGCCCCTGGTTTATTACATCATGATACTATCCAGCATCCGCGTTTACTTTAATATACTATTACTTCTTTCTAATACCTTTGGCCATCTTTGTACTGAGTGTGGAGTAGTCAGCAGAGAAAACAATGTAATGTTTCTGTAGGTTACATTAGAACACCCCGGAAATGCCACAGCTTAACTCTAAAGTTATTTGATATTGATAGAAATGTGCGCATTTATTGCAATTTTTATATCTGTGTTCTAAATAGATTTAACTGACTTACAAATGCCAGGTTTGCAGCTTCCACTGATCCTCCCACTCCTGTAGGCCAAATGATAACTATACTTGAAATGTGTGTATACATACGTTGTATAGGAGACTGTGCTAGGGTGGCTACCCAGCCATTATTTTCTAGAAGTCTAGTAAAAAATTAGCTTGTGACCAATGTTACATCTATGAAAGCAGTAGCATGGCCGGTAGTTTTTTGGAGGAAAAGGTGGAAACCCTAGCCTCCATACACGCATATCCGCAGGTTTTTTTTCACCAGCTACACATCTAAGGTCAACATTTTAACCCCTTTGCGACAATGGACATGTCAGGCACGTCCAGCCGATAACTCCGTTCCTAACAATGGACGTGCCTGACACGTCCTGCGGTGAAACGAGAGGTTTTCATGATCAACGATCGCAAAAAACTGCTCTGATGGTGCTGGTCTATTGCCTCGATGTCTAGGCAATAGTCAGAACCGAAGTTTGGCTCCTGGGGCACCCCATAAGGGATAGGGTTAAAATTTAATTAAAATTAAAATATATTAAGGGATAGCATAAGGCTTAGAGTTGGGGTAAATTTCAGGGTTAGGGTTAAATTTAGGGGTCGGTTTGGGGTCAAAAGGTCAATATAGGAAAAAAACAATAAAAAAACACTATTTTTGGTTTTTGCCCCATAATTTGCAAAAAAAATGCATAAAAACATGAAAACATGCATATTTCTGAACTCGGGACAACATGTAGAAACTATTTAGATGGGGTCTTTTTTAATGATTGTATTTATGTATATTATATTTTAGGTCAAAGTTAGAAATTTTTTTTTTTTACATTTTTTCATCATATCTTATGATTTTTTTCGTAGTAAATTATAAGATATGATGAACATAATGGTATCTAATGAAAGCCCTTCTTGACGATAAAAACAACATACTATCTGTGTGGGTACAGTATGTGAGAGATATAAATGTTTTAGATTAAGAATATAAATTAAGTATTTTATTCAGCTCTCTGTGCTCAGTATAACTCTGTAAGAGGGCAGACATGTTGTTTAGAATCCTGGGTCAGAAGATCTAACCCAAGATGTCTGCCCCTGAAAGAACTATACAGCACACAGATGGCTCTATATTGTACTTTTTTTTATTCTTTCATTAACACATTTTGATTTTAAATTACTGCACATGATGCAATTATTCAATTCAAAATAATTTAATTTATTGAACACAGTTGTCCTTTAAAATCCCAAATCCCAAAGAAAGGGGATTATTTAGAAAATGTTAATTTATACAGATCCTAAATTTACTCTAATTGTCTAAGCCAATCCACCTATAATAATGCACATTTTTACTAATACTTAAATTGAATCATCTTAAACCTGTTTAAATTGGAATAATTTTACTTTTTCAATTACGCGCAGTCATCATTTTAGAAGCTGCAGAAAAATGTATAGCCAGTAATAATTTGTCCTTTGACATAACAAGGTCAGTTTGTAATAAGCCACCTCAGCACCATTATCTAGTGAGAGATTCTCCATTTTCTCTAGCTATTTAAAGGTTATATTCCAAAGATTTATCATGTCTTCAAAACTCCAAATTTGGATACATTTCCCTATTTGCTTATCACATCTCAAACAAATATTTGAGCAATGAGGAATGATAACTTCAAGTCTGGACAGGACAAAATAGCATTGTTTAATAAGTTTAAAGTTTTTTTGTACACAGCTTGCTTAGCATAGTACAGAAGTTGGATGGTGACACATACAAGATAGGATTGTTTGGAAGAACAATTTTGCACCTCTGGTGGGGGGAACGTGTAGCAGAAACATTATAGGGTTAATCATTTCAGCTTATTCCTTGGGAGCATTTAGTACCTCGGGGGTGGGGCATAGGGGAAGTGAACATATAGAAACAGCAACATAATTGAGGCTCTTTATCCACAATAGAAAATGTTTGCACTTGATAACGGTTATCAGGCTAAGTCTGGCAAGGGGACAGAGTTGCAATTAAAAAAAAACAATTGTCGTTTAAATTGATTTTTAATAATATTCAGGCAGCGTATAAACCTATTAGTTGGTCTAATTGAGTTCAACCAGTCAGTCTGAGTTATATCCATGTTCAAATCGTTTCTGACCATTTCAGAAGTGCAGGATTTACATAATCTTCTTCCTGGATCCTAATTAATTCAGAGCATTTTGTCATCGCTTAGCCATAATCATCCAGTAAAGATTTCTTTGCTAGGTAAATCATATTATTGTACCAGCTGGGCAAATGGCTTTATCAATATATCAATAATGAGAATTTGAATACACTGAATATCAGCATTATTCCAGTATGACAAACGTAAAGCATTAATGTTATATTCCCAAATATTTAATCCTCAAGTATCTATTATTTTATTTTGAAAACTAAGATTTCTTCTGTTCTTCTGCATGGCCATCAGAATATTAATATCTCATTTTGTTTAGAGCATGCCTGTATATTATATGTGGAGTCTTTTACTCCAATAGTATGCTTTTTCGATGTGAAAACAACCTTCTTGTTCTGAAGATTCCATCATATATACTGTATGTGCATTATAATATTAGCTGTACAAGTTTGTTTTATCACAAGCCCACCTTGTTTTATTCTCTGAAAGTTACTCTTCGCACCTATTTGCCTGCCAAATGTCATTTAAAATACTAGAGGGTCTACTCAAAAAAGAGAGAATTGAGACGGGAATTTCAAACTTTAGGCCAATGTAGTCTAGTTGGAAATTTGCTCCCAATGACACTGAATAGGAGCATTTTCCCAAATCAGTTACTTTGGCCTTAAGTGTGAAATTCCTATCTTAATTCCCTGCAATTCTCTTTATTGAGGAGACCTTTTGGGGGGCTATTCACTAAAAGGTGAGTTTCAAGTGAATTGAAGTGAGATAAGGGCAGGTGAACATTCCATCTAACCAGTTTTAGTTATACATTGTGCAGGGACAATCCTGGTGAGTTACTGGGTGAACCTCACCAAGTTTGTCCCTCCACAATATATAGATAAAATAGTGAGATGAAATGTTCATCAGTGAAAAATATATTGACGGTGTCCATTATTTGATCCAGCACCACACAGGCAGGACAGGCCGCCGTGATTCCTCTGTCACCCTTACACCCAAGAGACATAGAAAACCCAGGAGAGAGAACTGACATAACAAGACACATCCGTGCAGACCCTCTGGAGTCAGGATGGAGTAGGGATGTGTCCAAAGTGCCAACCGAAAAACCACTACATATGCAAGATTAATTTGTATTACTCATAGTAACTAAAATCAACAGAGCCAGCGCAACTAGAGCTAGAACTTATTTTATGGTGTTTCTTCTTAAAAAATTCGAAACAGATATTGATAGATCAGATGGATTGTCTGACATTAATTAAATGGGTCATAACAGACTGTTTGCAGAGCAAAATAGACAAACATTTCTAAACTCAATGTTTTTGTGGTTTCCTATACATTTGAATGAAATATGGTTTTCCCTACTATTTTCTGAAATCTAACAGCAATATTACTTTAAAACCTTCTTACGATTATTTGCAATCATTTCAATTATTCATACATTTCAATAGATTTATACGAATAACCATGATCATTTTTGCAAGTTTAGGCCAAAAAATAGCTTATGTTTATTTGAAGGTTGCATTATGTGTAGATGCTTTAAGCTGAAATGCTTTCATGAAAGAATACAAATAAAGTACTTTATTGAGCCCTCTATAGCTCTATCAGGGGCAGACATATTGTTTAGAATCTTGGATCAGATCAGTCAGATCTTTCTTCATCTTTAAAGCAAGACCAAACAACCATCCTCTACAATATATTTCTGAAAGAGAAACACTGTGAGCATATCATGAATTGCGAAGATAAGAGCAGCTTAAGATATTCCCCACTGGGTATTTTGTTTTCCATTTAATGTACAGAATACATACTTTCCCTTGGCTTGTACCATGGGAGCAATGTGAACAAAGGAAGCTGGGAAAGGCAATATATGAAGGCAATGTAAAGATGAGATAAGGTAATTCAGAAACAGCAATATCTTCATTTTTTTCTTCTAGTAAAGTACCTTAGATGTTACAGTATATTTTTATTATATGATCTAACTGATGTAGGGATATAAAAAGATAACTTTAGATTATGATAGGAAATATTGTATTTACTTTTTTAAAGGTTCCAACTTTGAATCCAGGTATACCAGATCTTCCATTGCTTTTATGTCGTCTTTTAATCTACTTAGGTACTCAGCAAACTGGGGCTAAAGTATTGGATTCAGGTATTTTAATCAGACCCGTTGCCACAGGTGTATACAAGTAAGCATCTAGCCATGCAGTCTGCATTTACAAACATTTGTGCAATGAGTCAGTCTGTGAAATTTCATCCCCGCTAGATATTCTACTGACAGCTGTAAGCGGTATTATTGGAAAGTGCAAGCGTTTGGGAACAGCAGCAACTCCGCCAGGAAGACCACGTAAAGTCACAGAGCGGGGTCACAGATTGCTGAAGAGTTCCAAACTTCTACTGGCATTAATATCAGCGCAAAAATTGTCCGGCGGGAGCTTCATGGAATGGGTTTCCATGGCCAAGCAGCTGCATGCAAGCCGCCTATCACCAAGTACAATGCCAATCATTGGATCAAGTGGTATAAAGCTCGCTGCCACTGGACTCTGGAGCAGTGTTAATCTAGTTGACGTAACATTTTCATAGTGGTTTTCGTCAACTGCATGTTTTCAGTGACTAAAACGGAACAATAACTAAATAAAATCTAAGTTAATAGGACTAAAACTGTGATTAAATCCAAATAATTTTCATCAACTGACAAAAATGTCACTTAACAGTTACTGCATTTACCTATTTGACTCTATCTGCAGCTGGATTGGCTGAGACACAGGCTCCTGTTTCCTGTCTGCCCCATGTAACAATACCCTGCAAACGGCAGAGGAAGAGGATACTCCTCCATCTGATTCACCGGGTACTGTCATGTGAGCATTTCCCCTCCCATCTACCTAGCAACTTAACACTGTGTAACAGCCTTTTCAGACCTGTTCCCACCCTCACTGCTGGATATTTATTCCACTAAAATCTACTGGAGACTAAATTAAAATGACTATGACTAAACTGAAATAAAAAATTTGCCGTCAAAATTAACACTACTTAACCCCAAACTTTGGGATAAACTGGAGCGGAGATTGTGAGCCAATCCTTCTTGTACAAAATTAGCACATGACCTCACAAATGTTGTACTGGATTAATGGGCAAATAATCCAAACGTTTGCGGAAAGCCTTCCCAGAAGTGTAGAACTGGTATAGCAGCAAACGAGGGAATAAATACATATTATAGTCTAGTCCCCAAACTCACTTTTGTGCAATTGGAAGACTACTGCCTCAGTATTGCACAAGCTTTTTTCTAGTGTGATTTTATGTAGGCATTCTGCATAAATCACATTTTAATATTCTTGTCAAGCACTCCCTTCATCCTATCCTACGGGTACTGCCACAACGATTGTGTGTGGGAACCAAGCATGTATCAGTTTTGTTTCAATGAGTCACTTATTCTGCTGCTCTGCTGATGGACCTTGCTCTTGTACACTAGTATCTCTTAACAGTGCAACATATTGTATGATGACATCACTAGAGAAACAGAATATTCCGTTAATTCGAATGGCAGTATTCTCATTGGCTTTTGCAGCAAAAAAATAAAATATTGAACAGATTGACTTTTACTCAGCTAGTTTGGGCAGTCTTGGTTTCTTGCAGACTGCTGTAAATTCAAAAATTCATCTAAGCACAAGGTTTTCAGATTTTAAGCAATGCAAATGTAAAATATGCATTGCAAAGTACTTCTAATATACTTTAATATGCATTAACATATGGAAGATGCATTTTGGGCACCAGATAGTCCCTTTAACCCCTTCCCGTCCTTATGACGAGTTAACTCGTCATAAGAGCCGCCGCGTTAGCGACCTTATGACGAGTTAACTCGTCATGCAGTCTAGCCGGCGGTGCGCTCCGTGGGCACCGCCAGCTAGTCTGCAACGGGTCCAGGACTAAGCCTCGCACCCGAGGCAAAGCTCCTGGACCCGATCGGTTGATTTCCGGGCATGTGATCGCGGTGATAACGTGATCACCGCGATAACATGCAAATTAGATGGCAAAGTCAGTGTGTTCACACACTGACTTTGCCTCTAATTCACTCTCTGTGCTTCACATTCTTATAGTGAAGCACAGAGAGTGACCTGCAAGTAAAAATAAATTAATTAAATACAAAGGTAAAAAATTTTTTTTTTAAAAATTAACCCTTTCATTGCTGATCACAGTTTTTAACTGTGATCAGTTTCCTTCCACTTTATGGCCCTCATTTAGTTTTTTTTTTAACAGATTTTTTTATTTTGACAATTTATAAAGTTTTTTTTAATAAATAAAGGTAATTTTAATATATTTATTTAATAAAATTTAACCCCTGCATGCCTGTTGCATGATTTTTACTGATCTGACATCGCACTCTTCAGAGTTTTTTTCTGTCTTTTTTGTTATGGGGGGTTTGGGAACCAATATTTTTCTTTTTTATTAGTTAGTTAATTAGGGGGGATAAGTGGGTTAGTGTTGCACTAGTTATGTAGGTTATTACTGGGAAAATAATGGGGAAAAACTTTTTTTTCCTCAAAAATTTCCTCTTTTATATTAATTTTTTAATACTAAAATGTAAATCATTTTTATGTATAGGGTATCAAAAGAAAGCTCTAACTGTCCTTTAAAAAACAACATATAACTTGTATGTGTACGTTAAATGAGAGAGAGGAAAATTATGTTTCAAAAACCGCGTATTAAAAATTGAAAAACGCTCTGGTCCTTGGCCCAGGAAAATCCCTGGTCCTTAAAGGGTTAATGTCTATGTATTTAGATTGTGATGTCAGAAAATTCCCTGTTGGTGTAATGGTCAGGTGTCCCAATAATTTTGTCAATATAATGTATCAATAAACTTCAACCCATAGAGTTTGGATTCCAAATTTGTTGAATGGAACAGGCAATTTTGGAGCAACAGGGTTGATATCCATGGAGGGATAATCCAAATGTGAAATGATTTAGGTAAACTAGAAAAATGGTCAAAGCTGTGGCAAGATTGTACCTTGGGGGTAAAAAACCCAAGTCTAGGAAATAAAATATTAAACACAGTCATAAACGTCGGAGGAAAAGAATATAGGGAGTAATAATTCCAGAGGAGTTAAAGGTAGGTAGACAATTCAATAGAGCAGCAAGAAATGCTAGCAGAATGCTTGGATGTATAGAGAGAGGTATTAGCAGAATCCTCGAATGTATAGAGAGAGGTATTAGCAGAATGCTTGGATGTATAGAGAGAGGTATTAGCAGAATCCTCGAATGTATAGAGAGAGGTATTAGCAGAATGCTTGGATGTATAGAGAGAGGTATTAGCAGAATGCTTGAATGTATAGAGAGAGGTATTAGCAGAATCCTCGAATGTATAGAGAGAGGTATTAGCAGAATCCTCGAATGTATAGAGAGAGGTATTAGCAGAATCCTCGAATGTATAGAGAGAGGTATTGGCAGAACGCTTGGATGTATAGAGAGAGGTATTAGCAGAATCCTCGAATGTATAGAGAGAGGTATTAGCAGAATGCTTGGATGTATAGAGAGAGGTATTAGCAGTAGAAAGAGGGAAGTGCTCATGCCATTGTACAGAGCACTGGTGAGTTGTACGCAGTACTGGAAAATGTACATCCAGGAGGATATATTTACTTTGAGTGGCACTAGAGTGGTAAAGGTATAATAACAATATTAGGAAGTAATACTTTACTAAGAGAGTAGTGGATGCATGGAAGTCTTCCAGCAGAAGTGGTGGAAGTTAATAGAGTAAAGGAGTTTAAGCATGCGTGGAATAGACACAAGGCTATCCTAGATATTAGATAAGGCCAGGAATTAATAAAAGTTCAGAGATTTTTACATTTTTTTTAACATACTTTAAATTAGGCAGAAATTGGGCTAAATGGGCCAAATGGTTCTTATCTGCTGACACAGTCTATGTTTCTAAGCATCTCTCAGCCTCCTTGTGCTTCCCCTATTAGGTCCTAATTATAAACAAACTCTGTATGTGGTCAGAAATCTGTAAATGGAAAGGGTTTGCAAAGTGCAAAAAACCCTAGTAACATTTAAAGAAGACTAACAGCGGGAGAATAAGATAGCTGGTAGATTATCTGGAGGATTCAAATGAGCCTGATTTTGGCATGTGAAGGCAACTGTTTGATCATACTGGGTGATGTTCTTCATAAGAGCTAAATGTGCTGGACGCCTCCTGCAAAGACCTACTAGGGTGAATAGAGAATAGTGAGTTAACAGAAGAGGCGTTAGATCACTTAAAAGTGAACCGCCAAGTGACCAGCAAAAATCAGGACTTAATAGACATGGGCGGTGCCTGGAGTCACTGAAGCCTGGGTGCATGACGGACATGTTGTTTAGAATATTGGACACGATCTGTCCGATCTTCCAGATCGGTTTTATTCACATGCATGCATGCACAGTTACACATGCATGAACACACACATGCATGCACACGCAGTCACACATGCATGCACACATATATGCATGCTCACACAGTCACGCATGCCCACACATGCATTCACACACAGTCACACATGCATGCACACACAGTCACACACAGTCACACATGCATGCACACACAGTCACACACAGTCACACATGCATGCACACACAGTCACACGCCCCAGATTATTTTTTTTAAGAAGCAAAACATTATACTATTTTGCTTGCTGGTTTACCATAATTACAGGGAGGAGGAGGTTGATGTGTGGGGTGTGTTCCTAATGCCAGCCTGCAGCCAATGTCCCTCAGAATCTCGCAGTATCTCATGTCACATGATTCCCAGCGGCACCAGCGCCACGTATTAATTTAATGCGCACAGTGCGAGAAGGCAGACATGAAGTTCACCCGTCATCCAGATCGTGTGTGTGTGTGCCGTCCAACCCATGCACCCACCACAGTGTGGCTGTGGATGAGTTGCAAACATTCTCATGCTTGACTTTCTGTCCATCTCAACTATTCATTTATGAGTTTTGTTTACTTGTCTGTTTCCCGTAGTTGACTTTTTAATGAATAGAACAGGTGGCAGTGAATATGACTGTGGGACTATCATCTGTATAGAGCATATGGGTTATTGAAAGAAAGATCTGACACATACGGCTGGGAACTTTCCTGCCACAAACTGGGGCCTCACAATTATACGTGGTCGTATAAACAAGCTTCGAGAGTTCCATCCTCAATGTCAAGTTCTGAGCTCGAATAATACCGCGATCTCTAAGCAGAATAGAAGGAAAAGGGGTTGACTTGATATTTAGTTTGCAGAGGAAGCTCGCAGCTCATCGAGCTGAATCTCATTCCTCATCCCTCCCCTCTTCTCTAGTGTAAAATAAATAAAGCTCACCAACCGTGCATTGTTTAGCATTTTCGTGGTAATAGAAATGGCTACAGATTGGATGGGACAGAAGAATAAAGAAAGACTGCAGTAGGAATCAAAAATAAACCTGAAAACTGCACAGTATCACAAAGTACTATTTTTACAACTATACGTTTTAAAAAATATATGGAGAGAAGATCAAATAAAAACATACATATCAAAGAAGTCCAAGAATTATAAATAAGAGTAAAAAAAAAAAAGGACAGGATATAACATAGAAACATAGACTGTGTGAACAGATAAGAACTCATCTAGTCTGCCCAAGTCAAGACTGGGAAGAGCCGATGTGACATTTTTTATTTACTCAGAGGCAGCTCAAGGTGATACTACGTTTTATGAATGATCACATGCCCGTGCCAACTGCTGTATTATAGTAACTCATGTAAATATATATTTCACTCTAGTGTTCCTTAGCATCCCTCTACTTGAGAATGAACACAAAATGGCTGAAATAATTCTAGTTAGGCCAAGATATTTAATAAAGCAGAAAAGCTTTTTTTGTCCTTGTAACAGGCCCTATTTGATTTTTTAAATCCATCTGTGACGCCGTTTCACTTGTGTGCGCTTTAGTAGAGATTTTCAAACTCCTAAAAACTTGCCTGGGGTGTGTTGGACAAGAAAAGGGCATTGGTCTTGCTAACTGTGGTCCAATTAATAGCTTGTTAATGCAAAACTGAAAATATATTTTATCCAGAACCCAAGATAGTAAATTACAAGCAGTTTCACATGGAAAACTTACTGGTTTTACAGTGCAAGCATAATTATTCCAGGGTCAGAGCGCAAGCTGAGCCGTGAAAGTGAAATCAGTGCTTTTTTTTAATCTTCAGGATTTTAAACCTGTTGGTTTTCACTAACAGCCCCTCTGAATGTAGAACAATATAGGGTTATAGCACAAACCCTAAAAATATCAGCTGTGCTCTGCTTAAATAAAAATATTTTATTTTTGGTTCTCTATTGAACACAGAAGCCCATATAACTATAATACTTTATGTCAAATCAGCCTAGAAAGTTAAGGAATTTTAACTCTTAATGTCCATTCGGTAACATTAAACCTGTTAGATTGAGGTCACTCAAAGTGCTCTCATCTGACAGAGGGATCCTGCTGCAGACCCTTGCACTGGGATTCAGCGCACAGCTCGTCGCTCATAGACGACCTTCTTGGTCGTTTTTGTCACGTGTGCTAGGACATCATCGGACAGGTTAAACCTCCCCTGTTTTGCCAAAATAACAGCTACAACTGAATGTCACTGTTTTTAAGTTCTTCATAACATTCCCTTTAAAACATTTATACATACAAATACCGTGCTGCTAGATTGGTTTTAGGAAATGGTACATTTAATTTTAAAAAATTAAATTTTTTCCCTTTCTTTTTTGCATCTTTGCAAGCTTTGATCTTATTGCCTTATTGCCTCCATTTTGATCCCTGGGAGGCAGGCAGAGCTAGTTGAACAGGAGCCATGCACGAGTGGAGGGTGGGAGTGTATGATGTGTGTGTGTGAAAGGGGGGGTTGTCTGGGATATTAAAGACCCCTTCGCTGGCAGCAATTTTTTCTTATCAGGTCATTAAGCAGCTCCCAGCCCAACTTACCTGTTTATTATGTCAACTGTTTTGTATTTGTGTATAATGTTAAAGGAGGGGGGTGTTCTCCGGATTGGAAGAGATGGTTTGGGGGTTTCCCCCATCCTTTAATCATTAGATGGTAACATGTTTTACTAATGGACATGGCCACTGAACTAATAGCCGGCTGTTGGTTAACATTAGGAAATGTCAATCTTTGGAATGGACAAGGGGTAGGGTAGCCCCCCAGGGAAGGGGAATACACTGTTAACTAGTTTATATGTATTATAACGTATTATAATTATAATTAGTGATTGGCAAGGACAGGGTTTAGTTAGATTTATACTGTATTATATCATTTAGATACAGAGTTAATATGTCTGGCGTATACAGTATGACAATTGTTTGTTTAAATAAAATACTGTGGCCAACACTGACATTATTTCAAGAAATCACAATACCTTCATACAAGTGACAATTAAGATTAAATGTTTGTACCCCCACGACCGCCATCTCTGCAGAGAATCCACTGCAGCAGCTGACTGAATGAATAGTGTTTGAAGCTTTCACTTATTAGGACATTAATGAATCCTTTAACAAAGTGTTTGTATTGACTCCTGTAGCTTGTCTCTGGCCTTACAGACCTTGATCATTGTCTAAAAAAATCCATCCTTGTTGGATTCGATGACTACAATAGTATAACCGGCACAAGTAGCAATTACTTCCTCAGCTTGAGGAACAGGTAGATACAAACAGCTCAGTCCTTCTAAGAGATAATGCAACTGGAGAAAACATTCCTCTTATTAGCCTATTAAAAATGTGTGCCTCTTATAAACACTTATTTAACAGTCTACTCAACAAAGAGAGAATTGCAGGGACTTGATAATGGGAATTTCACACTTTAGGCCAAAGTAGGCGATTTGGACGTATTCTCCAATGCAGCTGAATGGGACAATTTTTCCAACTCAGCTACTTTGGCCTTACATTTGAAATGCCCCTTCTCATTTCCCTGCAAGTCTCACTTTATAGAGCCGATCCTATACTGTATTATAGGGATGATAACATAGTGTGTGCTCAGCCCCAAATGAAAATATTTAAAGGACTTTCGTTACCATAAACCGTTGGTCTCATTGAATGTAACCTCAATAACTGACTATGCATCGTCCAACTTTTTGCGATATTCGTTGTTAGTTAGGCTTGTTTTATCTTTGCCGACCTGCCTTCTGCTGTCGTGTGTTGCAAATGTTGCAATTATTCGCTCACTGAGCGATCTGTATTTTATCCCATTCATCTGATACGTTCAGGGACTAGGATAGAGGGATTGGAAGGGGTCATCGTGTTTTGGAAGTAGAATTGGATTCTGGTCTGGGTTTTATGATTCCTAACAGCAGCATCAGGTATGTGTCAAAGGTGGCATTTGATCCACTTGATCTCTACAACCTAAATTGCTCTGTTACCATGTTAAAGTACTGCATGGAATTCTTCTTAATGTTTTCAGTACCTTTGCTTAATATCCCTGTAAGTCATCGGTGAAACGCGTTGGAATTGTCGGTTCCATACTCCTGCTGTTAACTTTACTGTTCCTGAAACTGCTAGACTCCGGAGGACTATTCAAAGAGCTCTGATTTTCGATATGAAAATCGGAGCTCTGAAATTCGACATGTATCAGATCAATTTGGTGATCTGAATGGCCATGTAAATTGTGCCATTGGAGATCATCATTGAAATGATCCCGAATCAGGCTGAAAAGCTACCATTATAGCTGACTTCAGTGCCGACATTTTGGCAGTAGCTTTAAACTCTCCAATAGAAGTCCATGGGGAATTTATTGTATTGCACAAATTTCTTTGAAATGCCCCTATATATATATATATATATATATATATATATATATATATAAACCCTATTAAAATAAATAAATATTTAGAAAACAAATCAAATGCAATAAAAATAATTATATTTATATATATTAATGTTATATATATATATATATATATATATATATTATATATATTATGAGGATGATATATATAAATATGTAATAACATACATCATAAAATCATTAAATATATACAATAAAATGATAATGCAATAAATACATACGAATACATATTTTTCATATTTACCATTTAAATATTATTATTGACTGACATATAAATACAATAATGTTTTGTCCAATACACCCCCAACTGCCCACATACTATCTTTTTCCACACATCACTTGTAAGTGCAGTGTTCGCCACTGCAACTGGACCAGCCTTCTTAAGTGAGCTCTGTCACCAATGCACTTGCAAGTGATTGGCAAACTAGTATGTGCACAGTGGGTGAGTATTGCACTGCTGGTATCATGTGGTGATATGCTACACGGCCACATGGGGCCACATGGCAATCTAGTCACACCACTGCCCAGCGTGCTCACATATGTGGACAGTGAGGGTGTCTTGTTAGTGCATTGTGTTTTGTGCAGTGCATTGTGTTTGTCGGGAACAAATCTAATACATTTGCTAGTTACAAAAAATACCTAAACAAGTTGGACCTGGTAGTGATATTATTAGTAACAAACCAACACCCAGCTGTAATTTGCCAAGTGGGTCTCTATGTGTCTATTGTGGATGGTTATCCACTCACCACTGTTCTTTTTTTTTTTCTTTCTTGTTAAACAGATTGTCAGCAACAGATTAAGCAGTTTTTTGAGGTTTCTGCTGTGGATTTTTCTCTGATCTAAGTACCGTATTTGCTCGAATATAAGACAAGGTTTTTTTCAGAGCAAATGCTCTGAAAATTCACCCTCGTCTTACATTCAAGATCGTCTTATAATCTGACCTCAAATTGAGGTCAGATTATAAGACAGGGATCCAGGTCCCCAGCAGAGCTGCAGGGGACCTGGATCCCCCTCTCTAGCAGCAGGGGATGTCTGCGCAATGAGCGCAGACTCCCCTGCTTCCGCCCGGCACGACCGCCGGGGCTTCTGTGAAGAAGCCGGGTCCTTCCGCTTTCGTCACAGAAGTCCCGGCGAGCGTGCCGGGTGGCAGCAGGGGAGGTCTGCGCTCATCGCGCAGACTTCCTCTGCTGCCCCACTAGCCACCAGGGAAAAGCGGGCAGCTGGGGGATGTCTGCACGATACGTGCAGACATCCTCCATGCTGCCCGACACCTCCGTCTATTATGACGGACAGCTGTCCGTCATGATAGACGGAAGTGTCGGGCAGCATGGAGGATGTCTGCACGTATCGTGCAGACATCCCCCAGCTACCCCCACTAGCCACCAGGGAAAGAGGGGAGATAGAGAGAGACTAGGGGAGGGCGGGGGGAGATGAAGAGAGAGAGAATAGGGGAGGGGGGATTGAGAGAGAGAGAGACTAGGGGAGGGGGTATTGAGAGAGAGAGAGAGAGAGACTAGGGTAGGGAGGGGGGATTGAGAGAGAGAGAGAGACTAGGGGAGGGAGGGGGGATTGAGAGAGAGAGACTAGGGGAGGGAGGGGGGATTGAGAGAGAGAGAGAGAGAGAGAGACTAGGGGAGGGAGGGGGGATTGAGAGAGAGAGAGACTAGGGGAGGGAGGGGCGATTGAGAGAGAGAGACTAGGGGAGGGAGGGGGGAGATAGAGAGAGAGACTACGCTGGGGGGGGGGGGGGGGGAGAGGCCGCAAGGAAATAAAAACAAGAAATGCATTTGTATAATATCAAATTTTTATTAAATATTAAAAAGCAATTTACATATATACAAGTTAAACTTTTTTTTTCCTATAGGGTAGTCTTATATTCAGGCTTTTAGCTTTTTTCCTAAAGGAATATACAAAATTTGGGGGGTCGTCTTATAATCAGGGTCGTCTTATAATCGAGCAAATACGGTATGTAATTTATAGAACCCCTAATCTTTTCAGTTTTACTTTGGTTATAGTGTGGGGATAAATGTCATGTACCTTTTAATATACAAGCCATTGTATCACCTGCACAGCTGTATTCATGTTTAAAACCTCCACCAAAGATCACAAATGTATTATTTATAAAATAAATACAAACCCCAAATGGATATTATCAATTTACAAGACAATGAGGAAAGACAATATGTGGGGCGTATTTCAGGAGTTCCAAGTGTGCTAGTCTTGAATAAGACAGTGGATAACCTCTGAAGAGGAAGAGAGAAAACGGATTATAACATAAGCAGACAGCGCTAAATAGTTATCATTGATTAAAGTTGGATAATGGTGAGAACAGCTCAAATAATAAACTGAGCCCAATTAAGAACCCTGGGAAATTATGCAAATTAATTGTACGGGACATGTATGGGCGAGGGGGAGGCAAGAGATGACTGACGGGGGCTGGGGGGAGGGGCTTCAGGGGGGAGTTGATAAAAGCCCTGGAGCCTCTCTCCCCAGCAGCCATTTTAATCTGTAAACGCACCTGTTAGCAATATTTGCTGCTCTGGTGTTCCATTTCACGGCCAAGGCATGGAGATTGAGGCAATGCTCGCTGCACTGAGGGCTGAGGCCCTTACCAGGGCCGATCCTGGGCGGGTGCGCGGGGTGCACCGCACCCAGGCGCACGGGAGGAGAGGCGCTGCCACAGGCAGCTCCCTCCCCAGAACCTACTCCCTGCACCTCCAGCTTACACCTACTAACCCGCACCTCCAGCTTACACTGACCACAGCGCGACGGGTGCAAGCTCTGACCCGTCGCGCTGTGAGGTGGGCGGCGCTCCGGATTTCAGATGACATCCAGCAGGAGATCCTAGGTGCCGGTGTTCTCCCTAGGCAGGCGCTGCTGAAAAAGTCCTCCTCCCTGCAAATATAGGTAATTAAGCAGGGAGGGGGACCAATCATCATAAAGGTTTTTTGGGGGGGAGAAGGGGGTTGAAAAAATTTATGTATGTGTGGAATTGTGTGTGTGAGTGTGTGTTCCAGTGTGTATAAGTCTGTGTGTGTGTGTCAATGTGTATATGTGTGTGTGTGTGCCAGTGTGTATAAATGTGTGTGTCAATGTGTATGTGTGTGTGTGTCAATGTGTATATGTGTGTGTGTGCCAGTGTGTATAAATGTGTGTGTCAGTGTGTATGTGTGTGTGTGTCAGTGTATATGTGTGTGTGTGCCAGTGTGTATAAATGTGTGTGTCAATGTGTATGTGTGTGTGTGTCAATGTGTGTGTGTCAATGTGTATGTGTGTGTGTGTGTCAATGTGTGTGTGTGTGTGTGTGTCAATGTGTATAAGTGTGTGTGTGTCAATGTGTGTGTGTGTCAATGTGTATAAGTGTGTGTGTGTCAATGTGTATATGTGTGTGTGTGTGTCAATGTGTATAAGTGTGTGTGTGTCAATGTGTATAAGTGTGTGTGTGTGTGTCAATGTGTATAAGTGTGTGTGTCAATGTGTATAATTGTGCCTGTGTGTCAATGTATATAAGTTTGTGTGTGTGTCAATGTATGTGAGTATAAGTGTGTGTGTGTCAATGGGTATTAGTGTATGTGCCAGTGTGTATAAGTGTGTGTGTGCCAGTGTGTATAAGTGTGTGTGTGCCTGTATGTATAAGTGTGTGTGTGTCTGTGTGTATAAGTGTGTGTGTGTCTGTGTGTATAAGTGTGTGTGTGCCAGTGTGTGTGTGTCAATGTGTGTGTGTGTCAATGTGTATAAGTGTGTGTGTGTCAATGTGTATACGTGTGTGTGTGTGTCAGTGTGTATAAGTGTGTGTGTGTGTACATAAGTGTCTGTGTAAGTGTATCCTGTGTGTAAGGGTGGCTGTGTCTATTTATGTGTGACTGTGTGTAGGTGTGCACTTGCCCCGGGCCACTGGTTAACCGGGGTCCCCGCTGGCCCCAACATGGTCCCGTTGCGCATGTCACTGTGTCACATGGAGGGCAGCAGGCATCATCCAGCCGGAGTCTAGTACCCCACTTCCTGCACTCAGCGTGCTTAGAGGGAAGACTGTGCAGATGAGACAGCCTGGGGACACGAGAGAGCAGCAAGGTGAGTACTTGGGAAGGTGGGAGAGGAGATAATGATTTTATTGGGTAAACTAAACGTGGCATATTAATGGACAACTAACAGTGGCATATTAATGGGCAACCTGTGGCATATTTTGGTTGGTACCTGACTGGCTCCTTTTAATTGTCAAAGTGATGCTGTGGGATCTTCTGTGGGTCAAAATAACATGAACTATGGGGCAAAGTGGTACTGTGGCATGTGCTAGAGACCCTAGGTACACCTCTGCAAATATGCTGCCCATGTACTGCTTTGCTGCCCCTCAGAGCCGGCTATGCAGACCGGTGCCCTGTTTCCCCTTAGACCTTAGTCAGGTCTTTCGGAGAGATGACAAAAATATGATGGACCCAGCACTCAAAATGGTTTAGTGGAGGTGTTTATTCAGCATGCAGACGACATTTCAACCCTTTCAAGCTTGAAAAAAACCCTGTTAGGGTTGAAATGTCGCCTGCGTGCTGAATAAACACCTCCACTAAACCATTTTGAGTGCTGGGTCCTTCATATTTTTGTCTTCTACGTTTGGAGATTTGGGAAGCATCTCGGGACCTCAGCACCTCACAAAAATCTGAGTGCGGATCTGAATCTACTTTATTTTACAATTCTTTCTGAGAGATGGACATGAGGGTATGGGGAGAGAGACACGTGAGTGACTGACATGGTAAGCATGGTGGAATACTATGTATCGCTCATTGTGTACTTGTTTTCCAATGATGCTCGCCTAATGAGAGACTTTGGCTGATTGGCAACGGTAGTTAAAACTCATTCAGCTAGCCAGCAAAAAGTCTTCCATGTTGCTGGCTGAGCATCATAGAAATAAATAAAACCACTACACAGTATTATGGCAAAATATATATCTTTATTTAAAATAAAAGTTTGTGTTGGTCCTTTACATCAAAATAAAGTTTGTGCTCTCCTCCCCCTCTCCCCAATAATGAAATGGGCGTGTCTGGAACATACATGTCTAAAGGGGAGGAGTTCATAATATAGCCACACCCACCGGGGGGGCGCCCCCCAAAAACCCCGGCACCCAGGCCCCCATTACCCTAGGATCGGCCCTGGCCCTTACATATGGTGGCAGACGTTTGAGGCAGCAGTTTGCAGCGCTGCAGGCTGCTACACTCACGGTGGCATCGCCTCCCGCGGGTCCTCGTGGCGGGGCGCGGCGGGTGTCCCGCCCGCCCGCTCGCCTGAGCCCGGATGCCGGCTCCATCCAGCCCCACTGGAGCAGGAGTGGAGCTGGGCGAAGAAGCGGCCTTCGCCCGTTGGCCGCGCGGCCCGCTGCTTTCGGCAGCGGGCCTGCTACTGCAGCCACGTGACCATCCCCGGTGGCTGGTGGGAGCGGGGATCGCAGGCCGCGCCCCTCCCCTCGGGGTTTGGAGCGCGATGGACGGAGGACATCCAGGGCTGTGACCAGGTCCGGTACAGCCCTGCTACCTTCCCTCCCGCGTCCGGATGCGGGGCCTAGCAGGAGGAGGAGCGCTGATCGGCAGGCCAGGGTGGTGAGTAGGCCTCAGGGCCTAAAACGGGGGTCCCTTCGATTACCCTCCCAGGCGGGGGGCAGCGGGGAGGCTGTGGGCAGCTGCAGTGGGTCTTCTGGGGATGAGGATCCAGCCCTGGGTCTCCTACTGCCCCCTACCCCGTCCCCTACTCCTACCCCTGTCACTACTTACCAGGTTCCCTTGGCTGGGCTTCTCTCTCCTCCTGATCTGGCATTGTATTCACCTGTCTCTCCTTCACAGGCTCCAGCTACTAGTGCTGTGCCACTCCACGTCCCCCATCTTGCTTCCCAGGTTGCGGGTGACTCAGCGGCCTCCCGGGCCTCCACGCCGGCTCTGGGTGCGGTACAAGGAGACACTGGTGAGTCCACGGGGCAACCTGCGGCGGGGTTTTCGGGGGTGGGCGGGGTGGGGTCTACCATTACTCCTGCTAGTCAGCCATGGGTGGATTTGTTACATTGCCTGCGGGGGGCGATCGAGCAAGTGAGCCGGGTGGCGGGGCCTTCTGGTAGTGTGGCCCTGCAGGGCATCGATAGTACGCTGGGCGGCGTGTGGGGTTCCCCGGGGGGTTCACCGGAGGTGGTTTCAGGTTTGTCAGGCACGGCGGGGGTCCCACAGTCCCCCTCATTACTGCCCCCTTTGTTGCTGCCGGCGGCCACTGCTGCGGCACTCCCTGCGGTTCACTTGTCAATGCCTAGTACATCGGCGGCGCCGAGTACGTCGGCGTCACTGGTTGGGGCGGCTGATTTGACACACCCAGTTGCGCCAATGGCGCATGGGGCTGCGTATTTATGTTGGTCGGGCCCCTTAGGCCTTCATCTTAAACCGGAGGTGAGGGAGCGCATTTGGAAGGGCGAATATGTGGAAATCTATTCGCTCCTTCCCATGGAGGACGTTCCTCCTGAGAAGGAGTTGAAGGATGCCGAGAAGGAGAAGGAGAAGTACCGTTATCGCAAAATCCCAAAGAATTATGGGAATTGGATTCGGGCTTTCTCCATCTTGGCCAGCGTCATTGGTGAGAAATCCCCTGAGAAATGTTGCTCCTTGTTTTGTTACCAGGATCAAATCTGGAATGCGTGCAGGATTTATGGGGGTCTCAGCTGGTGGCGCTATGACGAACAATTCCGGCAACGGATTGCCCTACGGCCTACCCTGGGTTGGGATCAAATGGATGTGGGGCTGTGGCTGGCCATTATGACCCGGCCTGCCTCTCATCAGGGGGGTTTGACGTCCTTTTTGGGGGGGGTTGGGGGACTGGGTTCGCCCTCTCCCTCGGCCGCGACCCAACAACGACCTGGAGGGTGCTGGCAATTTAATGAGGGTCAGTGCAAGTTTGGCGCCGGTTGTCGCTTTAAACATGAGTGTTCCGGTTGCGGAGGTAGCCACCCTGCCTCCCGGTGCTTCAAGCGTCAGAGAGGTGGGGACAAGTCTTACATGGGCGGAAAGGGGCTACGGCGGGGGTGTGCCAGCCGCACCATTATGTCAGGCTAACTCGACCCCTACGGGACGATCTGGCGGTGTGGGATGACTTCTTGAGCAAGTACAATGGGCGGTCGTTGTGGCAGGCTCCGGAGGTGTCCAACGCGGATCTCCATCTTAACACGGATGCCTCGGGGTCCGTGGGCTACGGGGCAATTTTGGGGTCCCAGTGGTCTGCCGAGACCTGGCCTCCATTCTGGGGTTCGGGGGGCCGGACAAAGAATTTAGCTTTTTTGGAGCTATTCCCTATTCTGGTGTCGGTGGTCCTTTGGGGACCTACGTTGCGTGATCGCAGGGTGGTCTTCCACTGTGACAACATGGGAGTGGTGCTGGCGGTGAATAACCTGACGGCTTCTTCCCCGCCGGTAGTTCGGCTGTTGCGGCTTCTGGTCCTTAACTGCCTTGATTTTAATGTGACCTTTCGTGCTATTCATATCCCTGGGGTGCATAACGTAATTGCGGATGCACTTTCTCATTCGCAGTGGGCAACGTTCCGGGCGGCAGCACCATGGGCGGACCCGGAGGATATCCCGTGCCCGTCGACGCTGTGGGACCTTGGGTTGGGCGAATAGCACAGTGGGTTAGCCAGTCTGTCGCTGGATCCACATGGAAGAGTTATGGTAAAGTTTGGGGGGAATGGTTGGATCTGGAGTCGGCTCGTGGGGGTTTCAGGGACGATGGGGCTCGCTTGGAAGGTTTACTGTGGTTGTTGTGGCATTGGGACGCGGCTGGCGAGTCGCCCGCGGCAGTAATGGCGCGGATGTCAGGCCTTAGTTTCTGGTTCAGAGCTTCTGGGCTACGGGACGTGACTAAGGAGTTTTTAGTGCGTCAGGCGTTGAAGGGTTGGAGGAGGGGCATTCATTCCATGGATTACCCTAAACCGGTGTCCGGGGCTTTGTTGCTGGGCCTGTGCCACATACTGCCGGTGGTTTGCCACTCGCCTTTTGAGGTGGATCTGTTTCGGTTAGCTTTTTCCATGGCATTTTTTGGGGCTTTGCGTATTGGGGAATTGGTTAGCCAGGTGAAAACGAAACCAGGGGGAATACTGGCAGCAGATATGGTGCGGGAACCAGGTCTGGTGAGGGTTTTGATCAGGCACTCAAAAACGGATATGCTTGGGGTTGGGAAGTGGGTCTCACTGCGGGAAGTCCCCGGTTCTATGGTATGCCCGGTGGCTTGTTTTGACCGGTACGGTTTGGTCCGACCGGCCGGTTCTAATTCATTGCTGGTGCACGCTGATGCGACTCCTTTGTCTAGATTCCAGTTTATCAGGGTCTTCCGTATGGCAATTGAGGCCCTGGGCCTTCCAAGCCAGGAGTTCGGGGGTCACTCGTTCAGGATTGGTGCTGCGTCTGAGGCCGCAAGGCTGGGTTATGCTGAGCGGGCTATTAGGCAGATTGGGCGGTGGGAATCCCGCAGGTTTCTATCTTATGTCCGTCCGTCTGGTCTGATCTCGGTTTCCTCTGCTTTGAATTCACAGATGTTGCGCCTAGGAGGGTGTGGCTTATAGGCCACTCGTACATATTCTGGGCACGGAGTCGGGCTTCCGTGCGACCTGGGGGAGAGTGCCTGGGCTTTCCGTGAGCCGTGGCGGACGTTCGGTGGTTCGGGTTCCGGGGTATGCGGTGGGTACGCTTGTTACCCGAGGTGGTTCAGCTGTCTCGGCTGTTGGGGCCCCCTGATATTTTACTTATTCATCTGGGGGGCAATGATCTGGGTTCGGTCCCTGTGTGGACCCTGGGTGATATTATTAAAAGGGACCTGGCGAGGCTGCTGGTGCTCTTTCCTGGCGTGTCGCTGGTGTGGTCAGAGGTGGTGCCACGTAATTATTGGAAGTGCGTGCACAATCAGAGGGCGCTGGAACGGAGCCGGGTAAAATTGAATAAGCGAGTGTCTCGTTTTGTGTTGAGTGTGGGGGGCGTTACTATACGCCATAGGGTTTTTGAGTGCGATGCGGCCAGGTATTTCAGGAGTGATGGAGTTCACTTAACTGAGGTGGGCCTCGATCTGTTTAACTTGGCGTTGCAGGATGGTTTGGAACAGGCCATGGCGGTGGTGGTAGGTAGTCCCCGCTGATTTAAGGTGTTAAACAAGCGGGTCTGTGGCGGGGGTTGGCAGTCCTTGCCAGTAGGGGATATGTTTTGGAAAATGAAGTTGGAGTTATTATAAGGAGAATGGTGCTCCGGTCCTCCCCTAACCTTAAAAGCAACATGGAAGTTGTTTGTATTGGACGTGCCCACTGAGCTAAGTGAGTCTGCTAGTGGTAAGCATTGTGGGAGAGATGGACCAGGTGGAGGTATGGCATCTCAAGGGACGAGGAGGGGAGGCGAGCTTCTGGATTCTGGATTTGGTTGGAAAAAGTTGCACTATGTAAATATATGGGTTTAAGTTTAAAATGGTTTTACTGGCAAGGGCTTAGTCATTTTGTCAGGCTGTATTCTGTTTTATACATATAAGTATTAAAGGATGGTGGTGGTTTATACAGCCTGATATATGTTTAATAAAGAAGTGCTGTGGCCTTGTTGTACCATCACAAGTCTCGTGTCTATTTATTGGGGGAGAACATGGGCTGGTATGGTTATGGGGGATTGTGGGGTTATGGTATGTCTCAGGAATCGGGCATCTATCCCCTCTGCATACATACAAGTGTACAAAACACATACACACATAAAGTATAAAAAAATATAAATGTTTAATATACAGAAAAATAAATAAATATAGTAGGGAATTGATATATGATATGTAAAAACAAGTTGTATATCGCTAAAAAACAAATATAAATAAATGCATAGACAGACAGCTAATATAAAACAATAAGTATAAATACTTTTAGGGGAGAACAGAGGTTACTGTATAATCTGTGTGTAAAGATTTAAGGTTTAGCAAATCCAGATCTGTTTTGCAGATGACGTACGTTCTATTTAATCTCTGTAACATCCTGTTCCCTTCCCAAGGGTACACACAGAGTCATCCTCTCCCATACATGTAATTATATATATGTATGCGATTAATATGAATCCTTCAAGGACATCCAAAAGGACCGGCTGGAGAAATGTCATGGTATCAATTACTGGAGCTCTCAAATTGCAAATATGTTTTTTTTTTTCCATTTTCCGGACTTTCTATCCTCTGAAGAAGATAAGTTACAAACAACATTACTCATTGTGGATTTAGACCAATGTTACTTTTCCATACAATGGTTGCAGTATAGTTTTCTAGTAGTTTGTTTAGGAACATCTAGTAATTAGAGGGGTCTATTCACTAAAAGGTGGGTTACAGGTGAGTTGAGGTGAGATGGACATTTCTTTTTTTTAAATTCAAAAATGTTATTCAGTAGTTTGAAGTTTTGAAGTATGGGGGGGGGTACAGATTGTAAGGCAAGGGGGGGGGATAACAGCAAGATTATAGTTTTAAATTGTTACAGGTCAAGGTACATACATGGGGTTCACAGCAAACACACAGGTGTTATATAACTAGACAGGTGTAAAGTCTGTCTAGACAGATAATTTCAAGATAATGTACACTCGGGACCACCTAGCATTGTGTGCCTGAGCTATTGCCCCTTGATACAGATATCAGGTCTTCCATCTGCTTAATAATATTTACCATACAAAGACAAAGTCTTTATCAACTACTTCTTGAAGGGTCAGTTCAATCTGCTGCCAGTAGGTAGATAATGATGGACAACTCCACCAGATGTGGATATAATCTATCATGTCTACGTGGCATCTCCAGCATGTCTCTGGTGTTGAGGGTAGAAAGTAGTGTAGGACTTGCAAGGGGGTTAGGAGTTTGTAATGGGTCTCTTGTACCGGCTGGAGAGAGAGCATTTCTGGGTCAGGAAAGGAATTTTGTTCCATTGGTCAGTTTTGAACGTAATGTGTAAGTCCTTCTGCCAAAGGTGAGCAAAATAAGGCATGGTGGCTTGAGCATCCTATTCAACATTTTAACCATGGAAACAAAAAAGAAAAGATGGAGCCCTGCACACAAACAACACAAACAAATACACCACGTGGCTGAAAGGACGTGTTTTAATTGAGCAGCAATTTCCTGCTCTAAATCAAGTGAGTGAGAAAGACATATACTTAGATCCAAGCGTACCGTATATATACAGAGAGCACTATTGTTTCTCCACCTTTTTTCCCCACACATTCGTCTAGACTAAGAAGATTGTGTAACATCCTAAGGAAAGCCGAAGTATAAGTATTTTATTGTCCATAACACGTGGTGTATTTGTTTGTGTTATTTGTGTGCAGCCCTCCATCTTTTCTTTTTTCCATTTTCTACTGCAAGAGGTGTTTAAGGGGACCAGCTCCTTGGATGTTTGGAGCAGCTGATGTAGATTGGTGTGAACTATATATTAGTGCCTGAAAACACTACTTTTCCCCCAATATTTAAAGTATACTTTGTGCATGGACAAACCTGGTGAGTTTCCCCAGCTTAGCAAGCTCAACCAGGATTGACCCTGCACAATGTGTAGCTAGATTCATGAGCTTCAATGTTCTCAACTCACCTTTTAGTGAGAGTTCTCTTCACCAATACAGCACATATTCTCTGTTATCCTAGGTTCCTAGCCTATTCAGACTTCAGGGTTGCAGGTTCACTTCCTGTCAAGGACAACTAAACCTTTCATCCTTTCGGACTTCCAAAATATAATGTAAACAAAATATGAGTCATGTGCAGTCATCAAAAATATAGCATATTAAATGTATTAAACATTTCATTAATCAAAAAACAAAATTATACACCTTTCTGACAAGCAATTTTTTGGATAATTCACAAAATAAAACAATTGTCAGGTGTCCCTGTGAAATCTTTTGACCATCAATCCATGTTGAGCAGTGACAGATACTGTTTTACAATTGACTATATTACAGCACTATCTGTTTAGTTTAACAAGCCCTTTCTTTAATATCACCACACAGTTCTCTGTCAGTCAGCTTTCCAAACACACTGGAGTTCAAGCTTACAATATATTCTGACCTAATGGAAGCCTGTAATTCTCTGCTACTGTGAAAGTATATATATATATTTTCATTATTTCTTTAGCAATCATTTTTCAACCAAAACAAACTAGTGTTAAGACATTACCCTCAGTCAAAAAAAAAAAAAAAAAACTGTCTACGCTTCTCACCCTAATAAAGTTGGCAACAAATATATAAACATAATATAAATGAGAGGTTTTGGTTATATTAATTGTCCAAAGCATATTTAAGCTCACCCATTTGGTAGGCTTAATATTACATATGTATATTATCTGATCCTGTGACTAGCTTAGCGCACAGACCTTTTTCTTTTCCCCTGCTTGCATATAGTTAAGGTTGTTGGCTTCTCTGTATGGTTGCAGCTAGACATGTGCATTCGTTTTCGGACGAATGCATTTTCGGACGAAAATAGCATTTTCGTCCATTCGTCCGAAAAACGAATAACGAAAATTTTAACTAACAAAATCCGAATGAACGAATGGTTAATAAACGAAAATCATTCGTTCATTCGTCCATTCGTCCATTCGTGCTATTGGCATTCTAAACCGAAATAGAGTCGGTTTACAATACCAATAGCATTGTACTACATTCCATAAACCGACATGAATGACTTTCGGTTTATGGAATGCATGTAATGCTATTAGCTTCCTATAAACCGAAATTGAGTTCCCATTCATATGAATGAGTATGAGGGGGGGGGGGGGGGGACAGAGAGAAACAGGGGGAGGGAAGGGGGGAAGAGACAGACACAAGGGGAGCGAGGGGGGAGCCAAAGGGAGGGTGAGAGAGAGACAACACTAAGGGGGGGAGAGCGACAAATCTGGGGGCAAGGGAAAGAGAGAGGCAGCATTGTCACATAAAAGGAAATAAAAACAAGATTTTTTTTATATCATAATTTTTTATTAAAAAAGCAATTTACATGTGAATATATACTAGACATGTGCATTCGTTTTCGGACGAATGCATTTTCGTCCGAAAATTGCATTTTCGTCCATTCGCCCGAAAAACGAAGAACAAAAATGCTAAGCTAACTAAAGCCGAATGAACGAATGGTTAATAAAGGAAAATCATTCGTTCATTCGTCCATTCGTAGTACTATTGCATTCTATAAGCCGAAATAGAGTCGGTTTATAGAATACAATAGCATTTAACTATACGGAGACAGAGTCTCCATTCATAAATTTATGAATGGAGACAAACGTATAGTTAAAAGCCGACAGCCTATAAACCGAACGTTCGGTTTATAGGCTGTGGGCATTTAACTATACGGAGACAGAGTCTCCATTCATAAAATTATAAATGGAGACTTTGTCTCCGTATAGTTAAAACCGGTGTTCTGACAAATTTCTGGAGCAAATTCTCCTGCGCAATCGCAGGAGAATTTGCTCACTGCGCATGCGCATAAAGTTACAGCTGATAACTCAGCTGTAACTTTGTGACCACCGCGCATGAGCCAGCTGCGCAACCCACCTCCCGCCCCCCTCACACCCCCCGCACACCCCTTCTTACCAGATCATCGACCACAGCGATACACACCGCATGCGCACGCCTATCCAGCCGTTTGGGAATGCGCGCGTCCGTTGTTGTGTTCTTAAGGTGGTAAGTAACACGGGGCGTCGGGACATAAGGGGGCAAGCATCCTGGTGAGGGCTGCCTCATCTTGATGGGATTTGTGATCCTCCTGCTGTATTATTGATGCAGCAGGAGGATCACAAATCCCATCAAGATGAGGCAGCCCTCACCAGGATGCTTGCCCCCTTATGTCCCGACGCCCCGTGTTACTTACCACCTTAAGAACACAACAACGGACGCGCGCATTCCCAAACGGCTGGATAGGCGTGCGCATGCGTTGTGTATCGCTGTGGTCGATGATCTGGTAAGAAGGGGTGTGCGGGGGGTGTGAGGGGGGCGGGAGATGGGTTGCGCAGCTGGCGCATGCGCGGTGGTCACAAAGTTACAGCTGAGTTATCAGCTGTAACTTTATGCGCATGCGCAGTGAGCAAATTCTCCTGCGATTGCGCAGGAGAATTTGCTCCAGAAATTTGTCAGAACACCGGCATTTAACTATACGGAGACAGAGTCTCCATTCATAAAATTATGAATGGAGACTTTGTATCCATATAGTTAAAAGCCGACAGCCTATAAACCGAACATTCGGTTTATAGGCTGTGGGCATTTAACTATACGGAGACAGAGTCTCCATTCATAAAATTATAAATGGAGACTTTGTCTCCGTATAGTTAAAAGCCGGCATTTAACTATACGGAGACAGAGTCTCCATTCATAAAATTATGAATGGAGACTTTGTCTCCGTGTAGTAAAATGCCCACAGCCTATAAACCGAACGTTCGGTTTATAGGCTGTCGGCTTATGGAATACATGTATTCCTATTGCTATTCTATAAACCGAACGTTCGGTTTATAGAATAGCCATAGGATTACATGTATTATATAAGCCGAAAGTCTATAAACCGATCGTTCGGTTTATAGGCTTTCGGCATTTTACTACACGGAGACAAAGTCTCCATTCATAATTTTATGAATGGAGACTCTGTCTCTGTATAGTTAAATGCCGACAGCCTATAAACCGAACGACTTTCGGTTTATAGACTTTCGGCTTATGTAATACATGTAATCCTATGGCTATTCTATAAACCGAAAGTCGTTCGGTTTATAGAATAGCAATAGGAATACATGTATTCCATAAGCCGACAGCCTATAAACCGAACGTTCGGTTTATAGCCTGTCGGCATTTTACTACACGGAGACAGAGTCTCCATTCATAAAATTATGAATGGAGACTTTGTCTCCGTGTAGTAAAATGCCCACAGCCTATAAACCGAACGTTCGGTTTATAGGCTGTCGGCATTTTACTACACGGAGACAAAGTCTCCATTCATAATTTTATGAATGGAGACTCTGTCTCTTATTAGTTAAATGCCGACAGCCTATAAACCGAACGACTTTCGGTTTATAGACTTTCGGCTTATGTAATACATGTAAACCTATGGCTATTCTATAAACCGAAAGTCATTCGGTTTATAGAATAGCAATAGGAATACATGTATTCCATAAGCCGACAGCCTATAAACCGAACGTTCGGTTTATAGGCTGTCGGCATTTTACTACACAGAGACAAAGTCTCCATTCATAATTTTATGAATGGAGACTCTGTCTCTTATTAGTTAAATGCCGACAGCCTATAAACCGAACGACTTTCGGTTTATAGACTTTCGGCTTATGTAATACATGTAAACCTATGGCTATTCTATAAACCGAAAGTCGTTCGGTTTATAGAATAGCAATAGGATTACATGTATTCCATAAGCCGAAAGTCTATAAACCGAAAGTCGTTCGGTTTATAGACTTTCGGCTTATAGAATACAAGTAATACTATTGCCTTTCTATGAACCGAACGAGCGCCCCATTCATAAGAATTTCTTATGAATGGGGATCTCGTTCGGATTATAGAAAGCCAATAGTATTACATTGTATTCTATAAAACGAACGAATAAAAATTAACGAAACGAAAATAATGAACGAATTTCGTCTGAAACGAATGCACTAATGAACGAAATTCGTTTTAGACGAAATAAATAACATTTTCGTCCGAATGGACGAAAACGAAACGAAAATTTTAGTTTTGCACATGTCTAGAACTTGCAGCTTGCTGTCCAGCGGTTAATAGGTAGGAGGTTTAATTGTACCTCCTCCAACACATTAAACAGCTTTTGGTAGCAGTATAGACTGCTTTGTACACCCCCTAGATAGGAGGTTCTCACCCTATTGAGAGTGTGCCTTGATGTGTTGGGTGAGGTAAATTATACTTTGGCCAAATCATATAACAAAAATTGTTGTGATTAGGGTAAGAAGCAGAGATTTTTTTTTAAGCTATTACCTTTTTATATCACTGACACAGTCAGGTTTATATTCTATTATTCTATAAAATGCACCTCATCCATCAGGTTTGAGAGTACTATCGGGTCATTACTTTTCTTGTATTGTAGTTTCTCTATGTGTATCCTTCATTCCCTGGGAACCTGCACTTGAATCCCTGTTATAGTTTTACGTATATATTATTGTTTTCTACACATTTTCTTGCACTTCCACTTTGTTCCTCTTTTATCTTTAAGTCACTGTAACTAGGGGTTAGTTACTAGATTCCTGCTGTCAATGCTCTCCCTCAAACACTGAACCATCGCCTTTTTATTTTTCTATACCATCTAATGTTCTATGTTGACTGATTGGCCACTAACACATTGTTGTTTATTTTATAGTATGATTTATTTTTATGGAGTGATGAAGAAGAACATTTTTTGGCAGTGGCTGCAAAGTGAGGGCAATGATTCCGATTGCCTATTTCCAAAAAATACCGGCCATGTTATTGACTCCATAAACGTAACATTGGCCTCTAGCCAATTTTTTTTTTTATACTGGCCTGCCAATAAAATACCAGCCTTGTGGTAAACCTAGCCCTGAGAGGGGGCTTTTATTTTATATTTCTTGTTTAGGCCAGCCTAGTCTAACTTAGTCTCCTCCACTGGTCGATTACTTTCGCTTTCTTCGAATGATAACATGTAATCATATTTGTTGTAATGAATGGCAAAAACCCTGGATGTTCTTCAGTTTCTGAGTAAAAAATCTAATTAACAGACCCTGATGATGTGGAACTTAATCTCCTGGTAAACCAAGATGTACTTAGTACAAATGTCAGTATAATGCGTTAGATGCAGGAAATATCTTTTTACTCAACTTAAAACCTATTAGCAATAATAATGATCTCATAGAGTAGGTTACAAATATAACACGTGTAACCATTCTGGTAAGCGAATAAGAACACACAAACATTGATACCATGGTTTAGGTTTCCCAAGGATGATCTTTATTTTAAGTATCAGGAATATATAGATTGAATGTCATATTACTGTTGTGGTATGCTATTCCTATTCTGTGATTATTACCGTATTAGTTTTTTATTGACTGAAGTACAAATTCAACAGATGCCTTTAAAAGGGTCTGGATATTTATTTATTTTTTTTTGTAGAAAGGCAGGACATACAGGGCTAAAAATACTAAAATACAATTTAATATGTTAAAGCTTTTTGATCCAAGAAGAAATTGGAGTCAAGAAATAATTTTTCCTCCAGTGGCAAAATTAGAAAAACAGTTTAGGATATTTTTATTTACTTTCTTTTGGATCAAAAGCAGGAATGACAGGTAGAAGGCTTGAACTTGATGGACTTGTGTCTTTTTTTCAACCTAACTTACTATGCTACTATGTTGGGGCAGGTAAATTGTGGAGTAGACTTCCATTCGCAAGTTGATTTGGCCGATTGAATAAATGCGTTCAAAAACCAGATTTGATGCCATTTTAGCATCAAAGTCATGTAGGGGGACATGTATCAAAACTCCGGCAGTACAAAGTGTCGGGAGTTTTATAATAAAAAAACCTCCCGACACTGTTCACCGACGCAGTTCACCGTGAGCGAGAGAAGGACCTCCGTCAAACTGTTTGGCGGAGGTTCTCCAACAAAAATCAGGTGCTTTTCAATGCCTGATTTTTTTTATACACAGGCTGCGGTGGCACAAAGATAACGCAGACACTTGTGAGTCTGTGTGATACATTTTCGCACACACCGCTGTGTTTATTCATGCCACCCAGATTCTGACAGACTTTAGAGAACTGAAAGATTTTTTCTCCCTTTTGTGGTGAAACAAGAAGTATCTATTTGTTTTCATTTTTTGTTTTATTTTTCTGTCTTCTGGTTCAATAGATAGGGGTGTGTGGGAAGGTTGAAGTTAAACATTGCATATACTGTGAATGAAGACAATAAAAAATGATCCAAAAATTGTTAGCCAAAGAAAACCCATAAAATAAGAGGTGATCTGTGGTGTCCCCTGTTTATGACATCAGCTTGTGGCTTGGTACGCACATTACAAATTGCTCATTAAAAAATTAATTAATTTGCATATCAAGCCACAGGTGATGTCATAAACAAGAGACACCACATAAACATTTAAAACAAACATTCCTCATATTTAATAGGCGTGCTGCAATCCTGCTAACACAATGCATAGATCATGTTTCAAAATGTGTATTCTCTTCAATCACCGGATAAGCAATGTTTAGGTTGACAGAGTCTTGTTAAAGGTACAGTTCACACTCTCTGCAGATGCTCATGTTTATCAGACGATATACTACATGTTCTGGAGCCTGGGTCCATAACTTGATGGTTGTGGAAAGTCCTGGCTTTAGTGGGTAAAACAAACGTGCTGTTATGATAATAATGGATAGAGCTGGCAGTGGGATACACTAGACATGTGCATTCGTTTTCGGACGAATGCATTTTCGTCCGAAAATAGCATTTTCGTCCATTCGTACGAAAAAACGAATAACGAAAATGCTAAACTAACGAAAGCCGAATGAACGAATGGTTAATAAACGAAAATCATTCGTCCATTCGTGCTATTGCTATCCTATAAACCGAAAGTCTATAAACCGAACGTCGTTCGGTTTATAGACTTTCGGCTTATGGAATACATGTAATACTAAATGGGGTCCCCATTTATAAGAATTTCTTATGAATGGGGACTTTAGTTCGGTTTATAGAAAGCCAATAGCATTACATTCGGTTTATAGACTTTCTGTTTACGGAATGTGTAGGTCAATTGATTCGTACGAACAAATAAAATGAAACGAAAATAATGAACGAATTTCGTCTGAAACGAATGCAGTAATGAACGAAATTCATTTTAGACGAAATAAATAACATTTTCGTCTGGATGGACAAAAACGAAACGAAAATTTTAGTTTTGCACATGTCTAGGATACACTCACCTGCTCTACAAGAGAAGGAAGCAAGAAACTAGGAATAGTAATGGCTGACTCTCCAAAGAGTGGCGTCCTACCACCTAATACACTAAAAAAAAGGGAGAAGCACACAAAGAGTTTGTGTGCAAAGGAGGAGCTCTATCACTATATAAACCATAAAAACAGTGGGGCAGTGATAGTGCTTCTAATATTAAGTGTAGGATAAGAGATAGGGAGGTGGATCATTACAAGTGACTAAAGAGTGATATAAAAAACATAGGAATATGGATATATCAATACAATTTTTAACAACACAAACACAGTGATTATGTTCCGTATGATAAGTGAAACTTGGTTGCTTCTACAGAAGCAGTTTTGTGTGCTGTTATGATCATTACTCTAATCCAAACGTCAACCCTCAGACATAAGTAAATTTTTTAAAAAAACAATCATTTTAATTTATTGAAACGGATGAGACACATTGGACCGCAATTCAGAAAGTGCTAATTAGTTCCGACTCGTCGTCTTGAATAACATGGGATTTGTCGGTTATTAGATTGGGTTAGAAAACAATAATATCTGAAACCAAATCTCCTATTTAACTAGTAGGCACATAGTACTGTGATATGATATTTTCCCGTGGGCTTGGTACAGTTTATGCCTGAGAATGCTCTATAATTCAGAGAGGAGGAATTGGAATAACTACTGCTTTTAATGAAGATGAACATTCTGATCTTGGTGCTTTCTGCTAACTCTAGGCTTGATGCCATGGTCTTCCTCCCTGGATTTGGAGTCTGAAACCTTTGATCTATAGTCCTTCAGTTTGCAATTACATCTGGATCCTGCTCCTCTGATCCTCAGTGGCAGTAACAAACAACAAAACCACAATTATGACATATTACAATAATAGAGCTTCTTGATCCAAGGAGAAATCAGATTGCCTTTTGGACTCAAGAAAGACTTGAAAGTGGTAAAATTCAGAATAGCTTCCTTAGGGTTTTTTTTTTTGACTTCTTTTGGATCATAAGCTGGAATGATAGGTAGAAGGGTTGAACTTGATGGACTTGAGTCTTTTTCCAACCTAAATTACTATGTTACAATGAAAACAAAAGAATTCAATCAAACAGCCTTATTCATGTGTCACAGGGCAGTAAGTTATAATAAGTGTGGAAATTATGGATGGGAAATATGTGACATGAATAGAAAAATATTTCTCTGCTGGTCTTGGGCACTTGAACTAACCCTTAAATAAAGCTCTCTATTGGGGATACCCTTGATGGGGCTTATTAGATTTCACATAAGATGTGTCACTGATGTTGGTATGTAAAAACTGGTTCTACGACATATCTAAGTTGTCTTCTTGGTACCACACAACACTAAGGTTGGCACCTTTTCTACAAAAAAACCCGAGCCTTGCTGGTACCGCGATAGAATTAGCATTGGCATCAAACCAATTTGTTACAGGCCTGCCAGTAAAATATCGGCTGGGTGGCAGCCCTACACAACATCTGTAAAAAATACACCAGTCATAAGGTGAGTGAGGAATTGAGTTTTCTAGCTAGCAAACCAAAATGCCAATCTTTCCACTAGAAGTACAACACCATCCTCTGGGTGCCAAACCATCAATGTTTGGAGGAAATTGAGAGTATTTCCTGTCTTTTCCCCAATATTTCTTTTAGATTTTTTTACTTTTTATTATGCAGTGCAACATGTATAGCTTGGAGGAAAGACGTAACAGGGGGGATATGATAGAAACATTTACATACATAAAGGGAATCAACACATTAAAGGAAGAGCGTATATTCAAAAGAAGAAAAACTACCACAACTAAAGCACCTAGTCTAAAATTAGAGGGGCAAAGATTTAATAAGTAATATCAGGAAGTATTACTTTACTGAGAGGGTAGTGGATGCATGGAATAGCCTTCCAGTGGAAGTGGTAGAGGGAAACACAGTGAAGGAGTTTAAGCATGCGTGGGATAGACACAAGGCTATCCTAGCTATACGATAGGGAACTGGGGACTAATACAAGTATTTAGAAAATTGGGCAGACTAGATGGGCCGAATGGTTCTTATCTGCCGGTGACACATTCTATGTTTCTATGAAATATTCTGTATTCATGTTGGTTTCAGGAAATCAGTGCACATTTCATCCAGAAAATGAAAAAAAAAATGCATTTTTAACCCTCTGAGCTGATAACTGCAAATCATCAATTACTGCTGAAATGTAAAGACAGACAGTGTGTTCATATAAAATGATTTTTCATCTTCTGTTAGAGGTGCGTCATGGATGTGCCCATAGGATGGCCGAGCAGCTATTACTATAGTTCCATGATTCTGATATGGAATACCTTGGGAAATATTACCATTGTTCATCTCCCTAGGATTGTAACTTGGCTGACATTCTAGAGAGCATAAATCTATAAATAACAAATGGAGTATCACTAACACTCATAAATCTTCCTTTTCATCAGAATTCCATTATCGGCAGACGACTGTTTAAAGAAATGTATTGTGAACGATGTAATGATTATTGAGTAGGCAATACTCTTCTTGTATTATTAAATGGTTCTTTGTTTGTTTCTAATTATCTATATCGATGGAATGACTCACATTTTCACATAGAAAAATAAAACATATAAAATGTGACTCCAGCATGAATAAAAAAAAAAAAGGCATAGAATGAAAACATCTAAACACTCATAGAAACTGAAAAAGAGAAAATTAAAATAATTGTTTAAAGGACTTCTGATCGAATGAACTTGGGAGTTGTAAACAATAGAATACCACTCTCCCTTAAAGAATCAATTGGCAACCCAATGTTCCTGGAGACCCTCCCAAAACTGGTAGATATTAGCTCTGGAGAAGGGGGAGGATCCAGAATCGGGTTTGGGGGAGGGGGGCACTGCCAGATTGTTTGTGGTGCCACACTACAACAGTCAGTGCTTCCTAACGCTCACACAACGAGAGTTGTAAGACACTGACTGCTGATTGGCCAGGAACCCTTTTTGCACAGCCAATTGAGAGACTATTAGCTAGCTGTGCATTGACACTGCAGGGTCTCTGTTTCTTTCCCTACATGCTCTTGTGACATGAGTGGAGTCTGTCACAAGTGTAGAGATATGGTCTGAGTGGGACTCGGTGGGACCAAAGCATGCCACCTTGTCGGGACATCAAAGACCCATCTCCGCAGGACTGGGACATGATGTCTTTACAAAACCAGAAGTGTTGTGTCCCTGAAGTCTACTTTAAGTAAAAATTCTCACTAAAGGTTAAACCATCATTATGCCAGACCTATAGCACTGCACTATTATTTTTTGGTTCATTATAGGAAAGTTGCATTTTTCAAGCACAATTAAAAACTACACTGTTTATAGGTAGGACCAGGGCTGCTTTAACCAATGGGAATGGTGGGCACTTGCCCAGGGCCCACTGGTTAAGGGGGCCCCAGTACCTGATATCCGATGGCTGTACTTCCCTCCTCCGTGCACAACCGGGGACACCGAGCAGCCAGGAGGGAGGTGCAGGGTGGTATATTATTGGGCAAATTGGCTGTGGCTTTTTAATGGACAAAAAATACTGGCATATTATTGAGCAAATTGAATGTGCCTTATTAATGAGCAAAATAATACTGGTATATTATTGGGAAAATTAGCTGTGGCTTATTAAGGGGCAACATAATACTGGAATGATATTGGGCAAATTGGATGTGGCTTATTAATGGCAAAATAATATTGTAAAAGCCTTCTGACTGGACTGCCTCTGGCTTGTCTCTTTCCCCTGCAATCTATTCAAAACACAGCTGCCAGACTCATCTTTCTTGCTCGTCAGTCTGATTCGGCGGCTCCCCTCTGCTATGCCCTCCACTGGCTCCCTGTCTGCTCTAGGATCAGTATCTAGTGCTATGTAAATTGTAGGCACTATATGAATAAATGGTATTGTAATATTAATAGCAAAATAATACTGGCATATGAATGGGAAAAATGCCTGTGGCATATTAATGGGAAAAATGGCTGTGGCATAATAATGGGCAAATTGGCTGTGGCATATTAATTGCAAAATAACACTGGCATATTAATGGGCAAGCTGTGGCATATTTAAAAGGCAACCTGACTGTTGCTAATTGAATAAAAACAAAAAAATGTGTGCACTAAGTAAAGGCTGAATAAATCTTCAAAAAAATTGTTTATTTGGTGAAAAAACAGACAGTGGGAATGATATGGACAAGGTGTAAAATAAAAAGGGGAAAAGACCTAACGCGTTTCGCGTGATAAACACGCTTAATCACAGGTCAACCTGACTGTTGCATAAGCTATTGACATAATAACTGTGGCATGTTAATTGGTACCTGACTGTGGCTTATTTTAATTGTCAAAGTGATGCTGTGGGACTAAAAGCAAGAAATGCAATTTTTCAATAACATTTTTATAACATATACAAATAGTTTAATGTGATATGAAAATAGTTGCATGTAATATTACAAAGTTTACATTTACATACCGACTTTAGAATAATTGGACGAGGGGGGCCTACTACTAAAGACTTTGCTCAGGGCCCAGTATGGCCTTAAAGCTGCCCTCGGTAGGACACATAAAATGGCACATAAGGCCTTACATTTGCTACGACCCACAAAAACACAGTCTGGTGGTAAAGTATAATCGGATAATAATAAAAATGTTTTTAAACATGTGTTCCTTGTTTATATTTTTTTCCTCTGCTTCCCCTCACTCCATTTCTTCTGTCCTCCTTTCATTATTGCCCCCACGTCACTTGCCATTGTACCCACAGCACCTTATTACGCCCACATAATTTGTCACAGCACCACCTTGCAGCACCTGCAATGCGCTTGCAGGACTCCTATAACACCCAGCTTGCAACCACAGGATTTGCCAGAGCACCCACAGGTCTTACCAGATAACCAATAGTGCACACACAGAAATTGCCAATCACCCAGATCGCACTCTCAGGTCAAACCTCTCAAGCTGCACTCACAGGTCTTGCCAGCACACCCAGATTGCATTCACAAGACTTGCCCAGCACCCAAATTGCACCCTCAGGTCTTCCCAGAGCAGACATCTTATACCCACAAGTCTTGCTCGAGCACCCAGATTACACCCACCACCACGATTGCACCCATATATCTTGCCAGAGCACCCAGCTTGCACAAACATGTATTGTCAGATGACCAAGATTGCACCCAGCAGCCAATTATACCCATAGGTCTTTCCAGAGCAGCCAGATTACACCCATAAGACTTGCCATACCACCCAGACTGAACACACAGGACTTGTCCTAGCACCCAAACTGCACCCACAACATTTACCCAGCACCCAAATGAAGAAGCACCCTTAGGCGATAAGCCTAATAAACCCTTAAGAGTCCCCTTTAGAAAGCTTCAGAGAGCTGGCTTTTGCTCATCATTTACTTGATGAAATTTAGAATAAAGTACACGACAGGTAGAGAAAATACTCTAGTACACGCTAGATATGTGGTGTTCATGAAATGTATGATTACCAGCTGAGCTCTAGAATGTGTAACAGTTATAAAAGGGACCAATATCTCACTGTTCCTTGTGTTTAAAGAGCATATTTTGCCTGAGTCTACCATTTGCTTGCCTTGAATAGTCTACATCCTCCGTTCATTTGAGAGTGTACGACACTAGCAAAAATCTGCCTACGTATGTAATGATACACAGTTATCCCAGGCTCCCATCTTATTAATGAATGTGTTAAGCATAAAGCCCTTAAAACAAACAAGATGTTTCATGAGATTATGTTCAATGTGGAAGAGGTTATTTCAGTCTAAGGTCATATTGTTCACAAACAGGAAATGATGGTAAACAGTGGGAAATCATGATTGTGACTCCAACTATGACTTATTCAAGTGAGACTTACTTAACAGAACACAATCCTATCCTGTATCATTACTAATGTCTCAGCTTCACGAACCTATGGCATGCGCGCCACGACTGGCACACCAAGCCTTCTGTTGTGGCAAGCGACCAGGTTGGGCGCTGCCAGGGAGGTGGGGTGTTAATATCAGAATCCTCCCTGCGCGACTCTCTGTGCCAGCAGCCCAGCCTCACATCCGTTTTTTTTTTTTTGCGATGCAAGGGGAAACATTCTCCGCCCCCTCACGCTGCACTGTTGAATGATCTGAGCATCAGGTATAATGTGACATCAGTGGGATGCTGGTGCAAGTTCTGAGTCCAGATCTGGCCGCTGGGATAAAGCCTGAGTGCAAGTTTGGCTGCAAGGGGTAAGTGCTGAGTGCAAAGTGAGTGCTGGTGTAAGCTTTTTGAATGCAAAGACAGTGCTGAGGTAAGTCCTGTGAGTGCAAATCTGAGTGCTGGGGCAAGTTGTGAGTGCAAACTGTCTTTGTTTATATAGTATGGCTTACATGGGAGCCTATAATGTTTGTTTTAAAGAAGTGGCACAGGGGCGGGCTGGGCCGGGGGGCAGGGTGGCAATTGCCCCCCAGGCCGCCCTAAGGTTTTTAAAACACGGCCGCTGGGCCAGTGTTATTAAAAAAAAAAAAATTAAAAAAAAAAAAACGCGCTTGCAGGCAGAGACGGAGGTGAGAAGGGATCGGAAGATCCCCTCTCACCTCCGCTCTGCCTGCAAAGCTGCACGGGGAGCCGAACAGGCAGCACAGAGAAACCTCCGTGCTGCCTGTTCGGCTCCCCGTGCAGTGTGACACGGAAGTGCCGACAGTCACGTGATCGGCGCTCTGACGTCAGACGCGCGGTCCGATCACGTGACCTGTCGGCACAACTGCCGGGAGGCCGAACAGGCAGCGTGGAGGGACCATGCTGCCTGCCACCAGGGAAGTCCTCCTGCCACTAGCCACCAGGGAAGTCCTGCCACTAGCCTCCAGGGAAAAAGGTAAGGGGGGGGGGGGGGGGTGGGCAAAAAACACTGGCATATTATTGGGCAAATTGGCTGGGGCATATTACATGGCAAATAAGACTGGCATATTATTGGGCAAATTGGCTGGGGAATATAACATGGCAAATAAGACTGGCATATTATTGGGCAAATTGGATGGGGCATATTACATGGCAAATAAGACTGGCATATTATTGGGCAAATTGGCTGGGGAATATAACATGGCAAATAAGACTGGCATATTATTGGGCAAATTGGCTGGGGCATATTACATGGCAAATAAGACTGGCATATTATTGGGCAAATTGGCTGGGGAATATAACATGGCAAATAAGACTGGCATATTATTGGGCAAATTGGCTGGGGCATATTACATGACAAATAAGACTGGCATATTATTGGGCAAATTGGCTGGGGAATATAACATGGCAAATAAGACTGGCATATTATTGGGCAAATTGGCTGGGGCATATTACATGGCAAATAAGACTGGCATATTATTGGGCAAATTGGCTGGGGCATATTACATGGCAAATAAGACTGGCATATTATTGGGCAAATTGGCTGGGGAATATAACATGGCAAATAAGACTGGCATATTATTGGGCAAATTGGATGGGGCATATTACATGGCAAATAAGACTGGCATATTATTGGGCAAATTGGCTGGGGAATATAACATGGCAAATAAGACTGGCATATTATTGGGCAAATTGGCTGGGGCATATTACATGGCAAATAAGACTGGCATATTATTGGGCAAATTGGCTGGGGAATATAACATGGCAAATAAGACTGGCATATTATTGGGCAAATTGGCTGGGGCATATTACATGACAAATAAGACTGGCATATTATTGGGCAAATTGGCTGGGGAATATAACATGGCAAATAAGACTGGCATATTATTGGGCAAATTGGCTGGGGCATATTACATGGCAAATAAGACTGGCATATTATTGGGCAAATTGGCTGGGGAATATAACATGGCAAATAAGACTGGCATATTATTGGGCAAATTGGCTGGGGCATATTACATGGCAAATAAGACTGGCATATTATTGGCCAAATTGGCTGGGGCATATTACATGGCAAATAAGACTGGCATATTATTGGGCAAATTGGCTGGGGAATATTACATGGCAAATAAGACTGGCATATTATTGGGCAAAATGGCTGGGGAATATTACATGGCAAATAAGACTGGCATATTATTGGGCAAATTGGCTGGGGCATATTACATGGCAAATAAGACTGGCATATTATTGGGCAAATTGGCTGGGGCATATTACATGGCAAATAACACTGGCATATTATTGGGCAAATTGGCTGGGGAATATTACATGGCAAATAACACTGGCATATTATTGGGCAAATTGGCTGGGGAATATTACATGGCAAATAAGACGGGCATATTATTGGGCAAAATGGCTGGGGAATATTAAATGGCAATTAACTCTGGCATATTGGGCAAATTAGCAGGGGCATATTAAATTGCAGATAACCTTGGAATATTATTGGGCAAATTTACTGAGTCATATTAAATTGCAGAATAACACTGGCATATTATGGGACAAATTGGCTGGGGAATATTAATGGCAAATAATATTGGAAATGTGTATGTAATGGGGTGATGGATGCATGTAAATGTGGTGATGGGGCATGTCCTGGTGTGCAACGTGTGTTATGGGTCATGTCGTAGGTGTGCAACGTGGGTAGGGGGGAGTGCTCAAATTTTGGGATATTGGGTGTCTAAATCCTGGCATGTTGAGGGGCATAATCCTGGCATATTGAGGGGAAAATCCTGGCATATTGAGGGGGCATCATCTTGGCATATTGAGGGGAAAATCCTGGCATATTGAGGGGGCATCATCTTGGCATATTGAGGAGAAAATCCTGGCATATTGAGGGGCATAATCCTGGCATATTGAGGGGAAAATCCTGGCATATTGAGGGGGCATCATCTTGGCATATTGAGGGGAAAATCCTGGCATATTGAGGGGGCATCATCTTGGCATATTGAGGAGAAAATCCTGGCATATTGGGTGTCTAAATCCTGGCATATTGAGGGGCATAATCCTGGCATACTGAGGGGCATAATCCTGGCATTTTGTAAGGGAAAATTCTAGCATATTAAATGGCAAATCCTGGCATATTGTGGGGGAAAATCCTGGCAATATTCGTTATAAAACAAGGAAAAGATGGCCGTGGATGGGGAGGCGATTCGATGGTGCAATGGGCCACTTGACTGGATTTGCCCCCCAGGCCTAAGGCTGCCAGCCCTCCACTGAAGTGGAACTTCTTCAACTTGGTTTCATGCAGAAAATTGGGCACTCAGCCCAAAAATATTTGCCATCACTGACCTACCACATCTCTACTTCCTTCCCTGTACCTTGTGTTGTATCAGTTTCCCCATTCCCTTTAGGCCATAAACTTGCAGACAAAGCATCTCCTCATTATGCATAAACTGCTGGTGCTATATAACTATTGCCCATGACTTAGTGCCATGCCCAGGTGTGAAACGCGCAAGGCGTATCCTCTCTCTCTCAGGAAATCCATCCTTCATTGCACGAATGTAAGTGTTAATACATTTTCTATCAATTGACGTCACAATGTCTTACATGGTAATCCTTTGGCAAACCAGACCCTTCATCCTACTATAGTTTTACTATATAAATATTTGATGAGAATAATATTATTAAATAAAAATAATTTATTCACAAAATTGTGGTGAATTGTTAAATGAGTTACAAAACTTGTCAAGCAGCAAATCTTCTCTAAATCAGCTAATTTATTTTTTTTAAAAAAGGCTGTTTTGGTCTAAGTTTTGCAATCTAGTTGTCATTCATCATGTTTTAGTTTAAAACCGTTTTAGTACCAACTATTACTTGATGTTCTCTCTTCTAATATAGAAGCACAAGTGAAATGTCCCTCGTCCCTAGTATGAGGATAAACTGGCGTGTACTTTTGATAGTACACGCCAGTTTATCCTCTGACCGATGGCTGCCATGATTCCATAGGAAGCATGCAGCCATATGGTCAGCGACTGTCTCTCTCTGCTAGTGCACCACCTGCTGATCCCATGCAAAATTGCGGGACTCACTCTGTGCTAGCAGCGAGAGACCCTCTCATTTGGATGTCAGGGTGGGGCCAACACGTGACCACCGGGAACTGCTGTGTCTTGCATGTGAGACACAGCAGATAGTAAACCACCGTTTATCTATTAAGATAAACTTTGGGTTTACTTTCAAAGACCGGGACATGTATTGTTTAACCCTTGCTTCCTTGAATGTCTCTTTATGGTGAACCTGTAACTTTCTCAAATCCTACACTTCATAGTCAAGTACACTTAATACTCTCCTTTAAGGTTATGCTGCATCCATTGCCAGTGAAAGCATCCATATTATATACCGCAGGAATTTAAGGAAGCCCAGAGAGACCTTATATTTTAAATATTTTCTGACTTGTTTTCTTGAGATAACATGTGGTTATCTCGAAAAAACAAGTCATAAAAATATTTTAAATACAGGGTCTCTCTGGGCTTCCATAGGAATTGGACAATAGCAGCTTTTAAATATGTTATTCCTCCTGTACTTCTAACCAGTGGCGGATGCTCCATATGTATATCTCCGAACAGAGAGCACACAAACCTCAAAAATACATCCGAAAGGCAATGCCAGCTACGAATTCGGCAACAGAGTCACTCACTCTGTTGCCAATTCGACAAGTTGTAAAAGTATACGAATTTTTGTTGCCGAATTCGTAGCTGGTTTCGCCTTCCGGATGTAACTTGTGTATTTCCGGGGGTTTGTGTGCTGGGATAGGGATATCCTCACATGGGACTAAACTCAGCTCTGCCAAGGTAAATTAGTCCTTTCGGAGTAAATCAAATATTTCCACAACAATTAAACTGTGTGATGCATCAAAAGCCCAAATAATAAGTGTTTAATAAAAATGATGTGACTACAATAGATCATGATCACCGATATGGTAGAGAATAAAACACTATATATATATATATATATATTGGGTAACAGAATTACAAGCGACTGCCTGATGAATATGTGAAATACATGCATTGAAAATGTATTTCACATCAATTCATGATATCGAGTGGGGATTATATACATTTAAAATAATTAATTGCTTATCAATTCAAGCGGTGACATCAAAAAAAAACAAACGCGGGTGTGAAGAGAAAGAACCTTCCACAGTTACATCAAGTACAGGGGACACTAAAAAAAAAAGGGAGAAAGAGAGGGGGTACGGTGGGGGGTTTCAAGCACAAAAAAAAATCCAGTTCAATGGGAGATCATCAGTGTAAAAACAGCTGCACTGGGGAGGAGCTCCGCCAAGGTTCAAACCAAAAGTCACAAAAAAGCAGACTGACCTCCATATAGTATAAACACTATACAAAGTTTATTGATAACAGTTGAAATGTTCCAACGTAGGCAGCAAAGATAGCAGAGAACAGAAATGCTGTGGCAATAAGTTAACACATCCGAGAGACAAAGCTAACACCCTTACGCGTTTCTTGTCCGGAACCACTTCATCACAGTCTAAATTACACATTCTAAGGAACACCTCGAGGGCTTTGAATAACCCTTCGTCTTTTAAGCATTAAAGCTTCTAAGAAGGATGCTTTGGTCCCTACAGAATATAATAAGTGCCAATTATATTGTAACATCTCAAAATGTAAATAATGGTGTACTTGGTTGGATTTGATTCAGTAGCTGTATGAAGGTCAAGTGCAATCTAAAAGCAGATGTTTACTCAGATAATGCTTTAAAATAGTAAGGGAAAAAACACAATAAAAAATAACAAAACACAAAGCAATATTTTTCAGTACCCATGATATCTAAAAAAGGAAAGGTTTCAGAAATGTAATCATCCACAAGTATCTAGTGGTTTGTCCTGTGTTGCTGTTCTTCCTGTGTAGCAGCGTTTACATAAATATTTTTACAAAATGTTTGCCATCTGGAGACTAAAAAAGACATCTCTGACATTCTAAACTGTGCAACATTTTATTACACATTTATTATATATATATATATATATATATATATATATATATTGTGACAGAGTGCAAGGTATGGTGCAAAAAAGTGTGTATTTAGCACCAAAAATACTGCATTGTTTTTACCTTTCAGAGTGGGAAAAAACAGACCCAGGGAAATATATTTAAGGTTCTTGTACCTTTTAACACCTTCGCGACAATGGACGTGTCAGGCACGTCCTGCCGGGAACTCCTGCGGTGAATCAAGTGGTTTTCGTGATCAATGATCGCGAAAACCGCTTTAATGGTGCTGGTCTATTGCCTCGATGTCGAGGCAATAGCCAGCACCAAAATGTATTTTCTGGGGCACCCACTATCGCCCCACGGAGTGATCGTGGGAGCCATATTGACGGAGCAGCATGCTCCGTCAATATGGCTATGCCCTCTGGAGTTCTGAGATTCTGAAGTGAAAGTAACTTCACTTCCGTCTCTCTGAATATGCTGCTTAACTGCCCCTAGTGGTAGCCAAGCAGCATAGCAATGTAAAATAATTAAAATAGATATTTAATTAGTACAAAACTGGTATTATAGTTAGATTAGCCTATAGGGTTAAAATTAAATATTTTTTAGCATAAGGTATAGGGTTAAAATTAAATTAAAATATATTAAGGGATGGCATAAGGGTTAGAGTTTGGGTTAAATTTAGTGTTAGGGTTAAATTTTGTGTTTGGGTTGGGGTCAAAAGTTCAGTATAGGAAAAAAACAAAAAACACTATTTTTGGTTTTTGCCCCATAACTCGCAAAAAAATACCGAAAAATATGGAAAATGCATATTTCTGTACTCGGGACAACATTTAGAAACTATTTAGACAGGGTCTTTTTTAATAATTGTATGTGTGTAAATTATATTTTAGGTCAAAGTTAGAAAAAGTGTTTTTTTTTTTTTAATTTTCATCATATTTTATGATTTTTTTTGTAGTAAATTATAAGATATGATGAACATAATGGTAACTAATGAAAGCCCTTGTTATGACGATAAAAACAACATATAATTTGTATGGGTAAGGTATGTGAGAGAGAAGAAAATTACAGCTAAACACAAACACCCCAGAAATGTCAAAACGGCCATTGTCACCAAGGGAAAGTCAAGGTGAAAATGTCTTGTCAAAGTTCAGTATAGGAAAAAAACAAAAAACGCTATTTTTGGTTTTTGCCCCATAACTCGCAAAAAAATACCGAAAAATATGGAAACATGCATATTTCTATACTCGGGACAACATTTAGAAACTATTTAGACGGGGTCTTTTTTAATGATTGTATGTGTGTAAATTATATTTTAGGTCGAAGTTAGAAAAAGTGTTTGTTTTTTTTAAATTTTCATCATATTTTATGATTTTTTTTGTAGTAAATTATAAGATATGATAAACATAATGGTACCTAATGAAAGCCCTTGTTATGACGATAAAAACAACATATAATTTGTGTGGGTAAGGTATGTGAGAGAGAAGAAAATTACAGCTAAACACAAACACCCCAGAAATGTCAAAACGGCCATTGTCACCAAGGGAAAGTCAAGGTGAAAATGTCTTGTCACTAAGGGGTTAATGGAAAAATGTGTGTTTTGGGTCCCTGGGGTGGAGTATCCGGAAGAGCAGGGTGGGCCAGTTCCCTATCCCACTTTCAGGGTGATTGTCTATACAAAGTCTGCTAGAAGCAGGGTCGTTAAGCTCACCTGTGGCTAATAGAGGGACAGGAAAATTATGGGCCTAGTGTGTTTAAAAAACTGGAAGGAGAGGTTGACAAGCATTGTACAGAGTTGGTTATGAAGAATGTTGTGACCTGTGACTTGTTGCAACCTTAAATAAACAGAGCTGTATCATCGCTTCTGGAGATTGCTTTGTACTCCTGAGAAAGACTGTGCGGTATCAAAGATCCCAGATAAACCTATGCCAACAGGAACAGGTTTGTCACTATATATATATATATATAAAATTATACACAATTATACTCTAGCTTATGTCCAGCTCATGTGAAATAACATGTAATAATTACAATGTATACATAAACATTATCAAGTCTAAGACATTAATGTATTAATGTATCAACAGGACACATCATAAAACAGCTGTGGGGTTTAAAAACTCTGCCAGGTTTAGATGGGAATAATACAAATCTGGTGTGACGGTTGATAAAATGCAATAATACATAGTGAACAAATTGTTACTAAACAAGCTAACTGAAGACCCAATATTGAAAGCAATGCTTTACAATATAACCAACATTAAAAAAATAGAAAGGTCCCCCAATTTATTGGGGGGGCATTGATAGATTTATTGGCCTAGGCTTGATTATGTCCTCGCCACTGCTAAGGAAAGAGACAAGAGTATCCTCCCACACAACTGAAAATGTAAAACAAATCTCTCAAGCCATGACAGATATAAGGAAAAGTGTAAAATGTTAAGATAAATTAAAGGGTGAGCTGAGCTTTCTCAGAGATGTTACTTTAATTAATTACTGATTTCTTTGCCTCTTGCAAGACCTCTAAAAAGTGGTACTCAATACAGGAGCGAATTAGGCCTTAAACGTGCCTATTTGGGCACATTTAAGAAGCGCTTGCTACCATGCACGCCAGCACATCTACCACTAGATGGCACTAGAGAAATGATGTGTACTCTACTCATATATTGATTTTGACTGCTACAAAAGCTCTTTAATATAGGAAAACAATATAACTTCTATCTGCCCTTTTACTATAATTATAATTAATGTACTAAAAAAAATGAATTAAATGTACTTGACCGTAGCATGCTTCCTATTTGGCCATTCCTACGTTGTCTTATTAATACAGTAATTACAACGAGCATTCAAGTGAATAACTGGAATATGAGGTGAAGCAGACATTTTGATGAATTATTTTGCTATCTAAGATCTCTACCTGAGGAAATTTCAATGCACTGCAGAAATAATCTTTTGCGGACAGAGCACAGCAGACTATTGTGTAACTATAATAATTAATGAACATTAATTACAGTATATCTGGTGAGAGGCAGAAAAGCCCTAGAGCTTACACAAGGGTTTTATCTTCCTAGTGTTTATAATGACAGACACTGAGTTAAATCTCATTATTGGAATTTTTTTTTACTTGAAAACATTTGACAATAACAGAAAATGACGAAATACTTAATTATAGATCAGAATCAGCTTTGTAAGGTACTGTAATATTTAACTGAAATTCAAATGCATTAAGCACCTTGTTTGCAGTGGATTTATCTGTGGGAGAAAGATCATATAGAAAATGTATGCAATATAATGCGTATATTTTATATAGGAGTTTATGTACTAATTGCTGCTTATCCAGCATTACAATATTGAAGATGATGCTCTGGTCATTGGCTGTGCAGTACTGTGGACCTGTGAAAAATTCACCTCCTGATACAATGTAAAAGTGTGTCCACTGGCCGTTGGGCAGATGCCCGCTTTGCTCACCACCAGAATGTGTAATAGAAGATGATCATTTGTCAGGGGTGCAGTTACAGCTGGTCCACCACTGCGCCACCTAGAGGTAAAAATGGGAAATAAATATGCTGTTCTTGGGTAATGGGGCATGAGTGGAATTGACGCTCACACAGTCTTGTGGTTCTTGATTGACTGTCTGCCTTTACTTGACCCGCCACCTGGGTGAATTGGTCTACATGTATTATTTTGTCTTTTCCTCTGTTGCTCTTTGTTCTCCTGAGGCTACAGGTTAAATGATTGCGTAGACCTTGATAATTACACTTTCCTGCCTTTCCATGGAACCTCCCTTCATGTCCAAGACACCATATACAATGCTCTAAGAGATGGTTGGTATAATTCCATCCCTGGCAATATGCTTCTTCTTGATGCATTACCCCAAACCAACATACTGCATGTCATGTAGGGGACTGAACCCAGCAGGGAACACACACACAGACAGGACTGTTTTACCCTATTCTTCTTTACCCCTACGGTTGAGCCCAAAGCTTGGCTGACCAGGGACTTGGATAATACCAAGATAGGGAACCCCAGGAAAAGGTCTGCCTTTAAATAGGAATAGATGTAGGCGGGAGACTGGAACATAGAGCATACAAGCGACGAGCTGCTGCAGGCTGGTAGCCAAGGAAGGAGGAGGTTCCAACCAGTCTAATGCTGATCCACAAAAAGTGAAAAGTATTATTCCAATGATTTATTGGCTCTTTCAGTTATACAGTTAGTTTGATAGTGGCAAGCAGAAGACAATGCCAACATAAATTACACAGCTTTTCCTAAACATTGCAGTAAACTGAGCCCCTCGATTCGAGACAGTCTATACCAGAAGACCACGTAAGCGGATGATTTCCATTACAAAGATGGCTACCAATTCAGGTGCCAAAGGTAGTTTAGGCAGAGGAATGAAATGAGGCATTTTTTAAAAACGACAGTAATTATAACATTCCGAGCACTATTAGTGTAGAAGTTGATAGCACTTACCGAGCTAAGCTTTGCACTGAAGGCGCTGGTGACGCTATATTTGTTAGTGCTTTGGGGAATATCCTAGTTCTATAATTCACAGGCCTAGTGTACCATTGTGGTGGTCTTTTCGTTTACATGGAACATTCCATTGTGCTTTTTGTGGAAGATGTGAAAAGGAATAATACATCTATCATCCTGATTTTATCAGGTTGTATTTTCTCTATTCCAGAAGTCATTCTCACATATGTTGGGGACTAATCCATTCTATATATAAAAAAGTATAAAAAAAATAAAGTACCTTACTCTTTGCTCCATATAGTACTATTATGGGTGGACATGTTTAGAATCTTTGCTCCATTTAGCACTTTTGCGGATGGACGTGATGTTTAGAATCTTTGCTCCATTTAGCACTTTTGCGGATGGACGTGATGTTTAGAATCTTTGCTCCATTTAACACTATCACGGGTGGATATGTTGTTTAGAATCTTTGCTCCATATAGCACTTTTGCTGGTGGACATGTTGTTTAGAATCTTTGTTCCATATAGCACTATCGTGGGTGGACATGTTGTTTAGAATCTTTGCTCCGTATAGCACTTTTGCAAGTGGACATGTTGTTTAGCATCTTTGCTCTATTTAGCACTATTGTGGGTGGACATGTTGTTTAGAATCTTTGTTCCGCTTAGTACTATTTAGCACAATCCCAGGCAGACATGCTGTTTATAATCTTTGCTCTGTTTAGCACTATCGCGGGTTGACATGTTGTTTACAATCTTTGCTCCGTTTAGCACTATCGCTCGTGGAAGTGTTGTTTAGAATCTTTGCTCTGTTTAGCACTATCGCGGGTTGACATGTTGTTTAGAATCTTTAATCCGTTTAGCACTATCGCTGGTGGACATGTTGCTTAGAATCTTTGCTCCGTTTAGCAGTATCATGGGTGAACATGTTTAGAATCTTTGATCCGTTTAGCACTATCACGGGTGGACATGTTTAGAATCTTTGATCCGTTTAGCACTATCGCTCGTGGACGTGTTGTTTAGAATCTTTGCTCTGTTTAGCACTATCGCGGGTGGACATGTTGTTTAGAATCTTTGATCCGTTTAGCACTATCGCTGGTGGACATGTTGTTTCGAATCTTTGCTCCATTTAGCACTATCCCTCGTGGACGTGATGTTTAGAATCTTTGATCCGTTTAGCACTATCGTGGGTGGACATGTTGTTTAGAATCTTTGCTCCATTTAGCACTATCTAGCACAATTGCGGGCAGACATGTTTAGAATATTTGCTTAGTTTAGCACTATTTAGTACAATCGCAGGCAGACATGTTGTTTAGAATCTTTGCTCCGTTTAGCACTATCGCAGGTGGACATAATCTTGGGTCAAATGGGTCAGATCTTTTTTTGTCCAGATGACAAACAGAGTATTTATGTGAAACTCTATATTGCAAACAAGGAACCTTGTGCATAGCCTGCTTCACACAGATTAGGGTTATATTCTTGCTGCACCCAATTCACCTTTTTTTGAACCTAGCTCAAGGCAACTCCTCTTCCCTCAAAATACAGTCTGAGCATAACTGGGATTGAAGTGCTAACATGTTTTGACAGTCAACGTCTAATGACCCCGTTGGTATAAAATAACAGGAGTTTAGGTTTTCTAATCACTGTAGACTGTTCCAAAAGCGTTAATAAAACTCTCTTAGTCAAAGGAATATGCAATGATTGATATTAGCTCCAGGACAAACCGATCTCCAGCTGGGATTGCTTGTTGATGTAAAAATGAATGTTACTTCTTCAAAATTCACATCAGAAAAACCTGCCATTTCTAAATAACACCCTTAAAAACATTAGACATGTGGGTAAATCATTTATAGTTATCTTCCCATGGCCTTACTGTCTCAACCTCTAGAAAGGAACATCGTAAAAATAATATGGAGAATGCACTACACCAGATATTTGTATGTATATTTGCAAGTATGATCCTGGTATACTAGAGATTCCCCCGAATGGAGGCATAATATAAAAATAAAGTTAGCACTCAAAGATTTCTGTCAGAAATGCAGTGAAATTGCCTCATAATTCGTCTAGGCCAGTATATAATAGGATTTCCGCCAGAAAATAGCAACTGTTGCGACAAAAAAAAAAAGTTTTTTTTTGCGCAAATTTTGTGTGCAGACAACGTATAAAAACAGTCATAAAAATGCACCTATTTTTAGATTCACCAACATTAATCTGGCTTTATCTACATTGAACAAAAAGTCGCAGATTAAGACTAAATAGTCGCTTTTTCCCTGAAGAAAAAGTGATAGTTTTGCCCCTTATTTTCTTATGTATAAAACCCATTGTGACAGGTTTATACATACCATACAGACGCAAGAGCAAAAACCTGACTGAAGGAATCAGGATTAGGCATCAAACAGCACCATTATTTGCACATTACTCACATTACGTTGCAGCCTAGAACCTGTGAGGTTGAAGAAACTCCTGAATACTTCAGGTGTGAAGAGTAATGATCAGCAGTGTTTCATCTTACATGAGTATCTGTGAGAAAGCCAGGTTATACAGCAGCACATTAAGATGCATCCTCGCTGGCCATTATTAAAAAAACAACAAAAAAAACCTAATAATATATTGCTAAACATGGCTTATGGAAGTAGAGAATACAACATGATGAAAAAGGATCTTTACATTGGGGGTTATGTATAAATAGTGGCGCTGTTATATGTCTAATCCTGATTCATTCAGTCAGGTTTTTTCTTGCGTCTGTATGGTATGTATAAAACTGTCACAATGGGGGATTTATAGAAAAAAAGGGGCAAAACTATGACTTTTTCTTTGGAAAATGCAACTATTTCGTCTCGATGTGCAAATTTTGAGTCTCACTTTTCCAGATTAGAAGCGGTGTAGAATTATAGTCCAATAACATGATCTAAAACTACTTACTTACGTACTTACACTACATTTCTGACAGAAACCTTTATACATAACTCCCAATGAGACAGACAGACAGAATTCTTCAACAATAATTAGATCACTTTTTTTTATTTTGGCGCAGCTTGCATGCAGTGGATTGTTACTTGCGGAAACCATTTTATACATGGGTAGATGAGAATAATGGCGCAACATCTTTACATTTCTGAGGGAAACTTATTCATATATAATCCCCACTATGTTAAATTGCATGCAAATGCATAATATAAGATAAATAGAGGCTTTAAATCGAAAAAGGATCACGGCCAATGGTAATTTAGGATCTATTAGAGGGATGGATTCAATTTAAGAAGAAAAATAAAATACATAACATGTTATGCAAGCGTGCCACTATACAAGCAATAGCAGTAAACACTGATAATATCTCACTCAATGAGATATGGACACAAAAAGGGTATTTTAATCCCCTTTTCAAGGGTAACATTTTCAAAACATTTGAAAAACTGAAGGATGAGTTTGGATTGTTGCAGGGTAGTATTTTTAAGTACCTGAGAGTCAAAAACTTTCTCCAGAAACATACTCGGGAGTCACAGATATTAGAAAACCTGGAGATCCTGATTGGGGACATTTTTTGGCTAAATGAACTCAATTCCTAAACACAACTAGAGATAAGACAGGGATAGGGGCTATCACCAAATGGGTAGTGGATATAAACAGAGAGATATCATGGAAGGAATGGAATGACACCCTGGAGGTGGGATATGAGTATGTGCACTGCTTGAGTCTTAGAGAAATACAACATAACAGGGGTGTCCAAGTTTATTCTGCAAAGGGCCACTTCGCTAGAAATGTATGCGTGCGTGGGCCGCTTTCATTTTTCATTCATTCAGAGAATAATATATATAATTATATACATGTATGTGTGTGTGTGTATATATATATATTTTTTACACTAATGTGTAGTGGTCACATTAACTACAAACACACACACATGCATACACAGTCACACTTACCCCCCCTTCCCACACACACAGTCACAATTACCCCACACACATACATATTTATACACACATACTCACATACATACACTTACCCCACACACATACACATTTATACACACACACTCACATACATACATACACTTACCCCACACCCACTTAACATGCACTCACATAGATACACATTTATCCACATACTCGCATACATACACTTACCCCACTCACACACATACACATTTATGCACACACACTCACATACATACATACAGTTACCCCACACACACACTCACATACATACACTTACCCCACACACACACTCACATACACTTACCCCACACACTAATACACATTTATACACACACACACACACTCACATACATACATACACTTACCCCACACACACATTGATACACACACTCACATACATACATACACTTACCTCCACACACATACACATTTATACAGACACTCACAAACATACATACACTTAACCCCCACACACATCCACATTTATACACACACACTCAAACACATACACTTACCGCACACACACATTTATACACACACACTCAAACACATACACTTACCCCACACACACATTTATACACACACACTCACACACACACACATACATACACACACTTACCAAGCAGTTTTCTTTTTTTTACACGTGGCTGTGGAGGTTGTGGGCTCCCGGTGTGCTTCTTCCCTCCCTCTGACCCTTGCGCATGATCTCACGCGCAGGGTAGAGGAGGAGATATGTGCACGAGAGCAGCAGCGCTGCTGCACACCGCACTGGAAGCTGTATCGGGAAACAGAGCGTGTAGAGAACTTCGTTCCCCGACACAGCTTCTTGTGCTGTGTGCAGTTCGAGGTGCAGCTACCGGAGCAGAGCTCAGGCGGTCCGCACCTCGATGTCCGGCGGGCCGCATTTGGCCCGCGGGCCGCACGTTGGTCGCCTCTGCAAAATAAGATAAGTAATCACTGCTATTTGGTCCCAAGTGTATTACCAAGAATGTCAGAGAATCAGAGTAATAAATGCTGGAGATGTGGAGTAGAAAAACAGGAACTTCTTGCACATATTTTGGAGCTGTAAGATGATTGTGGATTATTGGAGGTGGAGTTTTTGTAATAGAGATATGTGGAATTGAGTTACCGATGTGTCCAGATTTGGCACTACTTAACCTGGCAAATAAGAGTTGAAGATGCAGCTTAGACCAATAGTGATACATATCCTGATGACAGCAAAACTTATACTGACAACAAATTGGAGATCATCCTTACCAATATGCAAAAGCAAATTTTTGAATCCGCTACGATTACACTGCAGTATGGAAAGAGACATTGCAGGGCAAAACTACAGTGGTAAATCCACCTATGATAATTGGTGTGTTTGGATCGGAAAAATGGATAAGGTGCAGTGATAACTGGATATGGACAGGATGGTCAGAAAGGTAGGTGTATAGTTGGTTCCTCTCTCCTCCCCTTATGTTTATTTGTGTATTCATGTGTGACTGGGAGTGGCTGTGCAGGGGGCCGGACACTCCTGGCTTTATTAGTCTTATGTCTTAATGTACAAGCCCCTGATTGTGTTTATAGGATAAAAGATATTGATACAATAAAGGTATGTAATGTCTTTGCATGCAATTTTGTTTACACAATATATAGATCATTTTTTTAATTCTCTACTTTTATAGTATAAGCAATGTTTAGGTTGACAGAGACCCTTTCAGCAAACTGTTGGGGGTCTCTGTCTAAATGGTTACACACAAGAAGTATAAGTGTCCTTGTCTTCAAGTAAATAAATTAAATTTAAATGGTATATTTTCCACTTTTATCCAAGAGCCAAGCAAGACGCAAACACAGACTCAATAAAGGGGGAATTGAGAGGGGGATTGAGAGGGGGATTACAGACTTAAAGCCAAAGTAGTTGAGTTGGACAAATGATCCCATTCAGCTGCTATTATAATAAATGCATAATAACATAAATGTAATAATAAATTCGTAACCGGTTAGGCCAGCGGTCATGTCCCCCTTCTCTACTGACCAAGGGGGTTCTCCGGCAGTAATTATTTCTAATGCTATTCTAAAGAATGCTACTTCCTTTCTCTTGGCTACTTCTACATGTTCCAATAAAATAGAAGATCTAAAAAAATATTTACAAAGAAAAAGACATTATCATTTCTTTAGAAAAGACGCAACAACTTGATGCAATACTTTGCTATGAAGCATAATTATCACATTAAGTAAATATTGCCCTCAATGTTGTGGTCTATTAAAAATAATGTGTATGTTTTCTTTTTTTTTTTTAAGACTTTGCTACGTAAATGCTGTATGATTTCAGTGCACGGGAACCTCTGATATTAACCACCTTCATGATTTTATATAAATAATGATAAAGAGGCAAGTGATGAGAGGGAGTGTTTATTGCGGTGGGCTTGGCTCGGAGATGATAACTTTGGCAGAGACTGCTCACTAATTGCTTTGCCTTAAATGGATTTTGTTTAGGAATAATGACTTACATAAAATGAACTGAAACACGGTGGAACTAAAAAGGACTGGCTGAGTCTATTTTGAGAATTGTTAGGAAGCATTTTAGGCCGGGACTGGACCAATATCTTTGTGCAGAAATGGATAACAATTTAATATACGGACATTCTTTGTAAAGCACTTGTATGGAACTCAAAACTTCTGCATAGTAGAGGGACTGGATAAAGTTGTGGAATTGAAAGCTGTGTATGCTGGAATGTAAATATTTTTTTTTATCTAAAACACAGTATTTTCTTAGTATATAAAAATAACATTGCAAAAAAAAACAAAAAACATTGCAAACTCCCACAAAAACAAAACGCCACTAAGAAAACGTAAAAAGTTGTGTCACAAACCTTCCCTGACACTGGGAGCGTATACAAGATAGCCTTTAAACTCAGCTCAAGACAGAGGTGCAAAAGCCTGAGCTGTGTTTAATCCTTTTGTGACGCTAGGACGTTCTATGTCGTCCTATTTTCGTGGCCCCAAAAGACACCACTACAGCATAGAACGTCCAGCGTTGAACAGCTCGTTCAAATCACGCTATGCTCAGATTGCACTGCAGTGTCCTCAGTCTGACAGGGAAAATGTAGCTCATATTAAGCACTGGCTACATTTTGCGAAATTTGCGGAAGTTCAGGCACTCCTCCGTGACCTCACAAGTGACATCGGGAGGTTTCGATATCTTCTGGCAGTGACCCAAAGGGTCTATTAAGGCCCTAATCGGGTCTATGCCATTGTGTTCCTGGGGTTAAGAGGTAAAAGAACATTGTTGAACGGATTCACATACACCTCCCCAGAATCCCTTGCAGTGGTGGTAACACTGTGAATGTGTGATATTTGTGTTAAAAGCAGCCTTCTGGCTTGTTTTGTGTGTGTCGATATGATTTTGGTAATGCCTCCGCCACACACTGAATTTCAGGTGGAGGGGTTTTTCCATCACCTCAACATTGAATGGTTTGTTCTTCCTGATTAATTGTGTCACAACTATCATCACTACACCGCTCACTTGTGTGTGCCTGAGATGACTAACTCAGTCCCCTAACCCTCCTTACTACTCTGATTTCAACCAGTGTAATGTGATACAAAGAAAGCACTCAAAACACCAATGATAAATTCTAATAAATGCACATACTTTGCCCGATGCAGCTGCATCCAATGATGGCACATTGACAATCTCCAGGAGCCCCATACAAATCCACTTTCACATAGGAAGAAAGAAAATGCAAAACACAAAGTAGTGCAGACAGTTTGAAGAAAGGTAGCCTTTATATGTGGTAAAAAATGCTCTTCATATCAATTTATGTTCACCAAAAACCACTCAGGGTAGTAGAATTCTTCATGTCCTATTTGGAGTCAAGAGGGATTTTCTTCCCCATTAAAAGGATAATTTGAAATTGCTGAAGTAAGGGGGTAACGGGATGCCACCCTTGGCAATGACTCCTGCCTGTTATGAGATCCACATGATACTCCTCTGGTCCCCGGTAAAACAAGAAGTCACAAGTGGGCTATAATCACTGGTAGCCCATCTTAGTTTTATCTCTCCATAAGGACATAAGGTTCAGCAAATCAAGCTCTCGTTTATTTGGCAAAACACACAGCATTTATACAGTGAACAATCTAGATAAAAACAAATGAAACAATGAAGATTTGAATAGATTAACATTATATAATAGAATCAGATATTTCATTGAACTTGGTGCCAGAATAGCTGGTGACCAATCAGAACACTGTAGGTGCAGTAGTGACCAATCCCCAGCAGGTGAAGTGGTCACAGCCTGAGTACGTCCCTTTAATCCCTTTAACTCTGGCATTTAACTCAGACACCAATCAGGACAGCGACTACATCTGTAGGCTTGGTCTGAGCGACCAACGGGGAAAGTGTCTTCTTACTTGTGAACAGCCAATCAGTGCTGCCTACTCTCTAACCCAAGCTCAGCAGCCAGGCTTAATCTTTATTGTGAAACTACTGCTGAAGGTACATTTCTGGGGAAAAGTAACTAGGTTCTTCTACAGAGTTTTGCATGGGGGGGGGGGGGGGAGACACAGACATTTTGTGGGGAAACAAGGCATATAAATGGGGAAGTGGGGAACACACACCCGGGTCCCGGAGGGTGCTGTGACCCGACCTATAACTCACAGCCTGCATAATGTAATTAGCTTTCCCCCGTGTCTGCAGCGGGCAAGGGAGACTCCACAACCCAACGTACATTTCCAGTAGGTTCCCTGTCGCACCATTGTTGACCATAGGTATTGGTAGTTGGACACAGAAAGGTTGGGGAAGGGGGTCAGTGATTAAAGCTCCTTCACGTGGGTACAATGACAAATGGTTTTTAGCCTTCTTTTTGGATCAAAGAGGTAAACAAGGAATAGGAAAAGGGTTGAACTTGATGGACTCAAGTCTTTTTTTCCAAAAAATTACAATGTATATATTCACTTCCAATACGGCGCCCCGCCGGAACCAGAAAGTTCAACCATAGATCATGCAGAACTTCAAGTCAATTCCCTGGCTTCATCAGGAGAAGAGGAACCATCACTGTGTCCATATAACCAATTGCCTTACCCTGTAGTTAATGAATACCGTATTTATCGGCGTATAACAAGCACTTTTTCTCCCTGAAAAAAAAAAATCTAAAACTTACCTCGTTCCTGCTCTGTCCCCCGGTGCTCTGAAGGTGCGTGGCTGTGAGGGAAGCGTTGTGAGCTTCCCTCCGGTCGCGCGGTCAATAAAGTGTGTTTTTTTTAAAACAAACTTTATTGACCGCGCGGCTGAAGGGAAGCTCACAACGCTTCCCTCACAGCCACGCAGCTTCAGAGCACCGGGGGACAGAGCAGGAATGAGGTAAGTACTGGGGTCTGGGGGAGGAGGGTGGCATAACGAGCATACTAAGGGGCAATATCCTGGCATATTGGGGGCAATATCCTGGCATATTGGGGCAATATCCTGGCATATTGGGGGCAATATCATGGCATATTAAATGGCATATTGGGGGCAATATCCTGCATATTAAATGGCAAATTGGGGCAATATCTGGCATATTAAAATGGCATATTGGGGCAATATCTGGCATAATAAATGGCATATTGGGGGCAATATCCTGCATATTAAATGGCATATTGGGGCAATATCTGGCATATTAAATGGCATATTGGGGCAATATCTGGCATAATAAATGGCATATTGGGGGCAATATCCTGCATATTAAATGGCATATTGGGGCAATATCTGGCATATTAAAATGGCATATTGGGGGCAATATCCTGCATATTAAATGGCAAATTGGGGCAATATCTGGCATATTAAAATGGCATATTGGGGCAATATCTGGCATATTAAAATGGCGTATTGGGGGCAATATCCTGCATATTAAATGGCATATTGTGGGCAATATCTGGCATATTAAAATGGCATATTAGGGGCAATATCCTGCATATTAAATGGCATATTGGGGGCAATATCCTGCATATTAAATGGCATATTGGGGCAATATCTGGTATATTAAAATGGCATATTGGGGGCAATATCCTGCATATTAAATGGCATATTGGGGGCAATATCCTGCATATTAAATGGCATATTGGGGGCAATATCCTGGCATATTAAAATGGCATATTGGGGGCAATATCCTGCATATTAAATGGCATATTGGGGGCAATATCCTGGCATATTAAAATGGCATATTGGGGGCAATATCCTGCATATTAAATGGCATATTGGGGGCAATATCCTGGCATATTAAAATGGCATATTGGGCTTCAAAGTTTTTAATTTAAGTTCTTAAGTTTTTTTTCCTGAAATTTCCTTCTTAAAATTATGTGAGTGTTATACGCCGGCGCGTGTTATACGCCGATAAATACGGTATATGACATAAATTAATTCTACTAACCTGAGTCATTTTTGGTGGACATCCATTGATACAATGTACTTTATCTTTTGAGTCCTTTAATATTCACCTTTATTAAAGGCTATCTTTATTGAAACGGCCTGCACTATTTTGTGTTTTGTAGATTGTTTTTCCCTATGTGTGAACTCTCCAAATATTTGGTCCAATTAATATAAACCCGGATAGCAAAACAAGTCGAGTTAACTAGAAAAATGGAAGCGAATGGAGCTGAACTATAACCAAACAGCATAGCAGTGACTAGGGTTGTGAACCAATAAAAAAATACCTGGCTTAGAAAGTGCATGCCATGAACAATTAATTGTGATGTCCAACACAGAAACCAAATAAACAAGAAAAAAGTGTCTCTCACGTATTTTTAGAATGCTGCAGTACCACTCTAGTGTAAAAACCGTAGGTTACACCAAAAAAAGCAATTGAAAAGAAATAGAGGGTGCTCAAAATAATTATACAAATATATAAAATAACATAAAGGAACTTATCTTATAAATGGTATTGACTTTGTGATAGTACTTGAAAAAGAGAAAAAGGCGCATAAAACAAAATATGGTGTAGTATATTATCTAATGGTTGGAATTTATATCCTCCTATAAGAAACAAACTTACATGTTGAAGAGCCTATAAAGACCAGACTCAGAGTGTTCAGCATCACATGTGCAGTATGAAGAACAGTATTCGCATATGGAATAAGGCAGATTTAAGTACATGTACAAATTTAATGTGCAAGGTAATGTCTGCTTACATTTAGGGAATATAAGCAGTTGCTGCGGCTTATAGCCGAATGATATTATATACACGGCGAGCCCCCGCTATTTGATTTTGTGATCTGTGTTAGATTCCGCCCCTCTCTGTTGCGTGATGATGTCATAAATATACCACACCATGTTTTGTTTCATGTGCCCTTTTCTCTTTTTCAAGTTCAATCACAAAGTCAATACCATTTATAAGATAAGTTCTTTTATGTTATTTTATATATTTGTATAATTATTTTGCCCACCCTCTTTCTTTCCAACTCATAAACCCGCTAACAGACAGCTCCGGCAGTAGGTTTCTGTATATGTAGCCTCCACATTTAAATACAAAAAAGTAAACCTAAAAAAAAAAAATACATACATAGAACAAATAAAATAAAAATAACAAACAAACCCAAAGGGGTCCACAGGATTCCAGTTCGAATTACACATTCCCCATTGAAAATATGTGGAATTTGCAGGTCAAGCCTTTTACCCCTCTTTTCCTTTTTATGCCATTCTGCTGGGTGAGGTCTAGTCTCTAAAACTGAACTGACAAGTGAACTGTAAAAAACAGTCATGGAAATATAGGCAAGTTGGACATTTAACATTACCCTTAAGACAATTATTTACCAGCATAGCTGGGTGGCAGCTCTTGCTGCTGAGGCCTGATTTTTGCAGTTCACTTGTTAGTTCAGTTTTATCGAACAGTCCCCAGAGTTTAATACTGCAAGTGAACAAAACATTTTTAGCGGCAGTAAGAATATGCAGGGACAACTTTTTAAAAAAGGAGATCTCGAGAATGACCAGAGCGAGGAAAATGGATTTTAACAAATAAATCTTGAAGGAATTTCTGAGCACCTGTAACTGAACAGCACTTCATCATGGGAAACTGATGAACCAGTGGAACAAATAAATTTTATCTTCAAAATCAAAAGGAATGGCAGGGTCAGAAAAACCAAGACGAACAAAAAAAATTCTAATTACAAAGTAAAGAATTTATCACCAAAGTTCTCAAGGATGGGAGATTTATCGGTTTGTCGATGTGATCATTACGTTCACTGCAGACGATAGTAAAAAAGTATGTTTACAGAACACAACCGAATTTAGAAACGCAATTACAGTGTCATCTTCGGCCAATCTACCACCGCAAAAAAATGTCATATATTCTAAAATAGTTTCTTAATTGGCCCGTTTAATGGCTGGGCCAATTATGTCATCAACACAATATGCCTGTAAACTGAAAAAAAAATATTCTACTTGAAATTATGTAATGATGTATATAATGATATATTTTAAACCTTCAACACCATTGACACTAAATAATTTTTTTAAATCTTTACTTTATTTTATTTTATTTTATTTTATTCAGTGAGTGGGGCATTCAAGCTTCAAAACAGCAACTTCAGTCCTTTTATTAGTGGTAATTAAAATGTTTATTTCTATTAGATGAAATGAAAATATATATTCCCCCATATTTTCTCTTTCCAGTGGCTCTGTTGGCATGGGGTGGAACAAGCAGATACCCCCTCCCCCACACACACACTGGTAATTACACTGTTTGGCATTTTCATGTAGCTCCAAATTATATCCAAATTTTCAACAGTTTTGTAAAATAGTTACGTTTCAGAAAATGTGTATTTATAATATAAAGTGCAATTTGCCAATTATACATGAATTTTCAATGTTCATTCGGGCCTATTCGGTTTACTCAAAATGGAGTACTGCACATTTTAGGCCAAGAAGTACATTAAAAAGAGTGAAAGAATTTTTTTTGCAAAGAAATTCAGAAATTGCAAATTGTAAGCCAAAAAAGCAGAATGTAAAAAGTATAATAGATGATTGAAATATTTTTTAAAACCATTACATTTTGGCCAGTGAATCTGTTAATGTTAATTTTGTTCAGACCCATTGACCCGTGCTCTCCTGGAGTCTTAGTCAATCCCGCTGTCTCTTCAAGAGAATATACTGCCCCCCTACTCAGATACGCACACTGGCACTCACACATACACATACGGTTCAGCCCCATTGCCTGTGTAGTGTGATGCAGTAAAAACGGGCTTGGGAGAAATGGTGGGGGGAAGTCTGTAAATGTATTCATAATCTTATGAATCTGCACCCAAAACGGGATAATTCTCGGGGAATGCCACCAGATATGTAATAAAGCCCCAGGTTAAGTCCAACATCTCCAGCAGAGATATCTGGGAATGCCTTACTGGGAACCATCGGAGTCTGATACCAATGTGTCAATAGTTTATAGGAAGTGGTCTATGTCAAGCTGTAGATCCAATTCCCACTGCCCCATGAATTTAAGCAGAGTATGATCCAACTCCTGCAATATTAGTTTATACAACAGTGAAACACCATGTGTGGGCAGTTGAGATTTGGTGCATAGAATTTCAAAATATGTACGATCAAGTGATAAATTGTGCTTCATGGGGATCGTGTGAAGGTAACTTTTGAGTTGAAGGTGGAATCGATCCAACAAAGTTAGGTGAGCATCTCCAAAAATCACTTCCAGGGTTTTGATTTGGTCATTTGGGGACGACAATAGAAACATTTTTGGTCTGTGGGCATTAGCTTTTTTTCGCTCCACACCTACACGGATGAAGTTCCCCCGTATACCACAGATTGTGAACAGGGAGACCTCAGGAGTCAAGTTATCCAAGAAATAGTTTGACAAAGTACACGTGGCATCAGTCGAGAATGTGGAGTAGGACAAAAAGCATTCATGCTAGAGACGATTGACATAGTCGGGGGTGCATGGTCTGACCATGTGATGGAGCCATATCAGGCATCAACCAACTTAGGGAGGTGGTAATAAGGCATGAAAAAGCAATCTATATGAGTGTAGACACCTTGCAGCGTAGAGTAGAAACTAAAATCTTTGTCTTGGGGGTGACTATGTTCTTATATAGGTAGTTATTTAGGAAAAAATATATATATGAAAAATGTACAAAAATGTAAACGTATTAAACATATAATAGAAATATATCTCTAACTAAAAATGTTCTAACACATATATACACCACATCGGCTGTTCCACTCTGCAAAGCCTTCCAGTGGCTCCATATGTACAGGGCCCATTCAAAGGGCGTTCTAAAGACCTGTTCATTAACAGAACAGTACAAAGGACAAGAGGTCACCCGCTAAGACTTGAAGAAAGGACATATAGTCTACGAAAGCGGAAGGGATTTTTTCAGTAAGGTCAATTCAGTGCTGTATTTACCGCGAGGCATCCTAGGCGGATGCCTATGGCGGCAAATTTTGGGGGGCGGCAGCGCCCCCCAGCACTGAAAAAAAAAAAAAATACAAAAAAAAAAAAAAAACGGCCCTTTAAAAAAAAAAAAAAAAAAAAAAGACCGCGCTTGCAGGCAGAGACAGAGGTGAGAAGGGATCGGAAGATCCCCCCTCACCTTCCCTCTGCCTGCCAGGCTGCACGGGGAGCCGAACAGGCAGCACAGAGAAACCTCCGTGCTGCCTGTTCGGCTCCCCGTGCAGTGTGCCGACACGGAAGTGCCGACAGTCACGTGACGGGCGCGCTGACGTCATACGCGCGCCCGGTCACGTGACCTGTCGGCACAATCGCCGGGAAGCCGAACAGGCAGCATGGAGGGACCATGCTGCCTGCCTGCCAGGGAAAGGTAAGTGCTGATGGGATGTGTGTGTGTGTGTGTGTGTGTGATGGGAGTCAGAGTGTGATGGGAGACAGTGTGTGTGACTGAGTGTGATGGGAGTAGGAGTGTGTGTGATGGGAGACATGTGTGTGACTGAGTGTGATGGGAGTCAGAGTGTGTGTGATGAGAGACATGTGTGTGTGACTGAGTGTGATGGGAGTCAGAGTGAGTGTGAAGGGTGTCAGAGTGAGTGTGATGGGAGACAGTGTGTGTGACTGAGTGTGATGGGAGTAGGAGTGTGTGTGATGGGAGACATGTGTGTGACTGAGTGTGATGGGAGTCAGAGTGTGTGTGATGAGAGACATGTGTGTGACTGAGTGTGATGGGAGTCAGAGTGTGTGTGATGGGAGACAGTGTGTGTGACTGAGTGTGATGGGAGTCAGAGTGAGTGTGATGGGAGTCAGAGTGAGTGTGATGGGAGACAGTGTGTGTGACTGAGTGTGATGGGAGTCAGAGTGTGTGTGATGGGAGACAGTGTGTGTGACTGAGTGTGATGGGAGTCAGAGTGTGTGTGATGGGAGACAGTGTGTGTGACTGAGTGTGATGGGAGTCAGAGTGTGTGTGATGGGAGAAAGTGTGTGTGACTGAGTGTGATGGGAGTCAGAGTGTGTGTGATGGGAGACAGTGTGTGTGACTGAGGGTGATGGGAGTCAGAGTGTGTGTGATGGGAGACAGTGTGTGTGACTGAGGGTGATGGGAGTCAGAGTGTGTGTGATGGGAGTAGGGGTGTGTGACTGAGTGTGATGGGAGTAGGAGTGTGTGACTGAGTGTGATGGGAGTGTGTGTGTGATGGGAGTATGAGCTTGATGTGAGTCTGAATGATGGGCCATGTTTTAGGTGTGTAACGTGGGTGTGCAGTTTGGGTAGGGGGGTGCCCGGATTTTGTCTGCCTAGGGCAGCACAAAATCAAGATACACCACTGGGTCAATTAAAATATGGAATTCACTGCCTGAAGAAGTGGTTCCAGCAAGTACCTTAGATGCCTTTAAAAGCGGCCTGTATATTTTTTTTATAAGCCAGAACATAGAGGGCTCTGCATGTTAGTATAGGTAGTAATATGTATTTAGTGCTTGTTGATCCAAGGAGAAATCTGATTGCCATTTGGAGTCAAGAAGGAATTTTTTCCCCACTGAAAGAAGAATTCGGTTGAACTTGATGGACTCAAGTCTTTTTTCAACCTAAACTACTATGTAATATGTATTCATATTATTTACATGTTAGTATATATTTGATGTTTTATGCTGTATTTTTTTGACATATGAAACATATTAAAGAGATCTTTATATTAAATCCCATTGTTGGGTATGTTTAAAATTTGTAAATGGTGCATTTAATAATATTATTCCTAAATTGGGCCCCTATGCTTTTATGTGTGGTCAGGATAGGAGATAAATAATATTTTTTTTAGCATTGCAAGTACTTTCATTTGCAAAGTGGGAAAGGAATTACATTTTAGTCACACTTGATATCCACTAAATACTATCGTTTATTATGAGTCAAGATGTGAGGCAGTGGAATCTATTGTAAAGAGATAGAGCAGTCTGGACCCACTGCAAATAGATTATATTATATATTGTGTTACTGTGTTTATTCTTTTATTCTCTGACATTTTTGCACTTACACATACTCTCATCACACTCATTCTGTAACATGCTTATTTCTTCTATTATCATTCAATATCTGACATAGATGAATAATCTTTCTTCCTACCTCATTCTAGTGTTATTCCCTTGTATTTCTGATTGGTATCTGTGTCTCTTAGTATGCTGGAGTATTCCATGTGACATAATGACAGCTGGTCTCATGCAGCCTTCGGCAATAGAGAGGTCATTGCTTACTTCAGGAGTATATAGTAATCGGGTGACTTGTCAATTACACTAATGAAATGACTTGTACTCTGTTCGGTCTCTTGTTCTGCAAAGCAAGTATACTGCAGATTATATAATCGGGACCCGTCTGGAAAGTGTTGTTCAATATTTCAGTTGAGAAACATTTTTGTAAATTACCCTTTCTTATGCACAGTGCGCTGTCAGTATCCCCTTATGGACACTTTTGATATATTTATGTACACATTTCTACATGTGTATTTATACACACAAATAAATACATATACACATACATATTTACATACTACAGCTTTGGACTCCAACTCCCATGGCCCGTAGCTAATTAATGGAAGCATTAATACATGTTCAGTTCTGCAATGTGACTGTGCACCATCTATTCAGCTAACATGGACAGCCACCATTACAGACACACCCTAATAAATGAGAGGCAGCCATTTTAACACATTCAGCCATGTGCAACATTTCTTATCCATGCTTTTAGCCTTTACACAGCTAAACTGTATGTTACATCAACTTAAGCTGTGTGAGTTATATTAGGCCCATAGCATATATGAGGTTTAAAAGCACTTACCTCTTGTTCACCACATCTTCGGACCTGTAGTGCCCACCAACTGCATTAACTGCATTCCACGACCTGCCTCCTTTTGCTGGTCTTCTTGGCTGCTGCCCCCACCATCCAGTTGTAGCATTGGCACTGTTGACCTACCAGTGGTTGATTCTTTTGCACAGAGAAACTCTGTGCAGGGAAATCAGGATCATCTCCCTTTCTGTGGCTACTTTTCCCCTCTCTTTGCAGCCACCAGGCTCTGACCCTGTTCTCTCCCTGCCCTGTCTCTTGTTGCTCCTCCTGGTTAGATATTTTTTTCTTCAGGCTTATCGAAGAAAAAACAGTGGTCTCTCCATGTACTGCCTATTTATACAGACAATCCTGGACTGGCCAACAATTAATTGTTTAATTTATTGGTATTAATTTATTCAACTCCTGCTGTTAATATGGTGGCAAATGTGTGCATTTCGGTGCAGTTCAACTAAGGTAACAATCTTATCAAATTGAGTTAATTTGATAATGAAAAAAAGGGAGTTTCAAGGCTATTGTTTGTAGGTTCGTCCAAGTCAATTTGGCAGTTATGCAGTTCGTTTAACAGTTGGTTCAATACCGGTCACTGGCAATTCACTGGTACACAAATAGCCCATTTTTTTTGGACCATTCTCATCACCAAATTGACAGGAATTGAACCAATTTCTGGGTTCTCATTGAAATTCAGACCACCATAAGTAATGCAATATATTCCTACATTCCCCTGCCGTCGCAAAGACTCGGGATTCTTGGCTTACTACATTGTCCGCAGTGTGTCCAGGAGTTCCCAGGGCTATATTCATGCACCAGATCAAAAAGGGGGTACAAAAATGAAAGTATTATTTAACTTTACGGAGAGGGTGATGACTCATTTCTTTGATTATACCAATATCAATATACCATAATGTAAAATCTCATAGTACAGCTATTTGTAGATAAACATAGAGGGTTATGTACAAAGATAATTTGTGGGGCAAAGTTCTAAAAGTGATCAAATCAACAGGAACATTCCACTAGTTTCCATGGGAAGTGGAGCACTTTTAGACATTTGCCCCACAGATAACCTTTATAGATACCTCCCTATTTTTTTAGCTTTGTAGATTATTTCAGAAGGCCAACACAATAACTGGACAAAAAAAAAATCACTTGTTTGAGATCCATTAAAAAGCAGTAGTATGAATCCTTAGAGGTGCTCGTCATAGACAATCCTTATTCCTTGCTCTAAAACATTCTGCAATGTGAAATGATGAATTACCATGGCTCGTTAATAACGAGCTAAGGAAAAGGTTTAGTGTGTTTTGAACACTGCTCCGACCAGCTCTCTGGCATCTGAAGGGTGAAAGTCTCATGTGTAATGCTGACTCCGAAAGATGTCCCTTGAGATCCTGAGACTTTATTTTTCGAAACATCCTGTAAGGGCATGGAAAGTAGTTCTTTCCCACATACTGAATTCCAGGAACCAGCTGAGGTCGTCAAAAAATGTCTCATTATATGACGTCATATATAAATCCAACCCCAAAAAAAAAAAAAAAGAATTATAACAAATTGTACTGACAGCTAATCTAGTCTAAAGTTAGCATTTCAATACACTACAAAGCTTGGTTTGACCAATAGGAATTCCATTCACCTAAAGTGGCCCATCCCACAGCCAGATGTTCAGCCAGATGACTCAACATGCAAACGAACTGTTTTTCAATGGGGAATGTATCACTTGCATATGAAACCACAGCTGATGTCATAACCAGGAGACTCCACAAACACATTTAAAACACTTTTTTTTCCTTCTAATTTAGGCATTTGCTTGCGTTTTTGCTAACACAATGTATAGATCATGTTCAATCGTTGTGCATTCTCTACATTCACAATAAATACAAGGTTTAGGTGATACAGGCCCTTTAACAAAGTTTATACAGGTGGCCTGTCCTGCATGTGTGGTACAGAGAGTAATGGATTCCAAGGATTCCAAGTATTATTGAAGGAAACAAAAAGACATGTGTACACTTATCATTCACCCGTCAAAAAAGAAATGATCAATATATTCCATTTACTTGTTTTTCTTTATATTATTTTGTAAAGGTAAAAAATCTTAATACATTTTTAAAAAAATGTTTTTATGATTTTTCTTTTTAAAAAAAAGTTTAATTCTAGTACTTTTCAGTTGCTTTGAACAGATCAGTGGTTTAAAGTTTCAATCACTGTAAACTTCAGAAACCTTGAAGGCAGTTTCGGTTTTACAGCCAATTGGCAGATCGGTGGGTCAATACTCTGGTAATAGATTTCAATTTGAACCCAAATTGTTTAGCATCTCATTCACAGTAATGGTGAGAGAAATGAAGCAAGTATTCTATTGCTTTACAGACACCGTTTCAAGCTATAATAGTCACACTATATTCTGCTGTACGACACTACTATAATCTTGCTTAAAAAACATAAGTGCAATTGCCAGCATATACAATTATGTCCCTACACTTGTAAACAAATTGCCATACAATAAAAATGTTAAGTACCCAATATTGAATGCAATGTAATACAACAAAGCATCAATAAAAAAATTGAAATAGGAAAAAAGTCAAAAATGAGATCTGGCGTGTATCTTTATCTTTATCGGGATTACTAGGCTATGAATCAAGAATTAGTCTTTTCGGCTGTAAAATTGCTTTGTATATAAATAAGAAAAAATTTATGGGGGAAAGTGATGAATGAAGATCAGTTGTGGAGAAAAGTTCTAAAAGTCGTCTAGTCACCGAGTATTCCTGTTGATTAGAACAATTTTAGAATTTCGCTCCAGAAATTACCATTATCCTCAACTCTGCCTCTCGGCTGGTGCAGAGCTGATGCAGAGTGCCCATGCAGCCTATCAGAGACCTGTCAGGTGCAGTAATCTCTCTCTCCTAGTGCCTACACAGGCATATTCCTTTATAAGTATTTGCCAGTTTATCCTCATACTGGGGTCACTAATTGTTCTGTATTAGAAGCACGAGTAAAAAAAAAGTGCCTTTTAAAACAATAAATTCTATATTTTTGTATTTATCTAGACGTTACCTTGTTGACTCTTTATAGGGCTTGTTCCAAATCTAAGAAAAATGTGACATAATATAAACATTCTCTGTTCAGAAACATTTAAATTAATAATTTTGCAGTCTGTATCGTAAACTAGTTATTAGTCTGTAGCCTTTGTTGGTTTAAGTATCATTATATTGAACTTTGTTGTATCATAATCTTGAAATGTCAATAATTGTTCACTTGAAATAAAAACATAATGAACAAAATGTAAAAAAAATACACTTTTAGGGCAGCTCCCATTTTAAACACATATAATATGTGTAATATATTACACAAAAATAATTTATATAACGATTGACTATGTTATAAATCCAAAATTACTAATTTAGTTGTATAATTACTTTAATGTATAAAGGGGAATTGTGCTGCAATGTTCTAAAACTGATAACCAATGGAAAATTCCTGTTGGTTATATCATGTGTAGAACATTGCCCCAGAAAGATTAAATAACCCACAACCCACATAAATAACCCAAAAGGGGCGATTTGCAAAGAGCAAAGTTTGGACAAAGTTGTAAGACCGATGGAATATTCTTGCTGATTGATCCTCTTTTTTTTAGGTTTGCCCAGAATTTATCGTTATATACTATACCCAACAAAAAAAAAAATGTAACCCCTTTGCTATGTGTGGCTGGCTTCTACATCAAATTTCCAAATCTAATTTCATCATAAACAGTTTGTTCTCTGCAAACACTTTTGTTCTTAAGTGCGTGACTGAACAATGACAGTAATATTTTGTAAATGGATAACTTTATTAAAAACAAGACAACCATCAAGCATGTCCAACAAGTATACAACGAGGGTTCAGATCGAGGAAGGGATCCCATATAATCTACCTGGATGAAATAATTGATTTTCCACTGATAAAATATGAATGCTATACATTTCTGTAGGGCAACTTGTAAATGTTATATGCATTCCTTAAAATATTAGTGACAGGGCCATTTATGTCCAGATGTGTGCTTGGCAGACACTTGTGGGTCTATTTACAAAAATTCGAGAATAGCGCTCGGAGGTCGACTTTCATTTTGAGAAAAAAAAAAACCAGGTTCGAAACTCATTGAAAGTAATGGGAGGTGAAATGATCACAGCTATTTTTAAGACTAAGTCAAACTTGGGTCGATCTCCAAAGACGCCTCCCACGAACTATTCTCGAATTTTAGTGAATAGGCCTACTGGAGTTATGATAAGATCTATTCAATTTACCAGCACAAAGACAGTAAGAGGTAGCCTTTAAGGCAAAAAAGAGACCATCTAGATGTTCGCAAAAGTGAAATCCATTTTACAGTGAGATTTATAAGACATGTCAAGTGCTTACTTCTCTATCAGATTTCAATATTCATTGCGATTTTGATCTCCCCTGCAGTCCTCACAATGATAGGCTTATATAAACTATGATGTAACAAGCTTCTCAATAAATAAAAAATACTAAATTCCCAGGGGCAGCAGCAACAATCATGTCCCCAAAGAGCAGCCTTACCTATTTTCGATATAGCATCTTCACAGAATACACTAACATGGTAACACAAACTCCATACAATTCATATCCACACAAAACAGATTTGCAGTAAGCTATAGAGTTGCAAAGCTATAAAACTTCTGTGATGGGAAAAAATGTATGTTTAGTTACACTTATTATCTAGCTGCAAATAGTTAGGAATTTCCTAAGACAGTTCCATTTTTGAGGTCCAGATTCTGTCTATCTCCCCCACCATTTATAGGCTTGGCCAAACACATAAATATATAGAACACATAAATAATGAAGGTTGAGTTTAAGACAGGTATATTTTACAGTGATGCTTGATTTATTTCACAGGGGTAAAAAGGCATTGCTCTAAAAAGACCCTTCTCTAAAAGGCATCAAATATACCAATATTACCTCTACAACAGTGGTGCCGGATGCTCCATATGTGCTAGGTGCGCTCCGCACACCTATCAAGGAGCACCCGCGCTGTGTATTTCTGGGGTTTGTGTGCTCCAAGCAGAGAGCACACAAACCCCAGAAATACATCCGAAAGGCGACGCCAGCTACGAATTCGGCAACAGAGTCACTCACTCTGTTGCCAGTTCAACAAGCACGAAAAGTATATGAATTTTCGTATACTTTTCGTGCTTGTCGAATTGGCAACAGAGTGAGTGACTCTGTTGCCGAATTCATAGCAGCGTTGCCTTTCGGATATAACTCATGTATTTCCGGGGGTGTGTGTGCTGGCTGTTCTCAGCACACAAACCCCAGGAAATACACGAGAGACGTCGTGCCTCCGAATGACAGGCGTGCTCCGGGCTGGCTACACCCCTGCTCTACAATGTTGGTATTAACCTTATATTACTGTTACACATGCTTGGAATCAATCCCTGGTCTACTATACAATAAGTTTCCCGACTCAGACACTGGGAAAGTAAATAAGTTTGTATCTTCACTGGATTGATTCAAAATGTCTACCCCAAGTGTATCTTCTGCAAATTCATTCCAACCCTCTACCAAAACTACCACCAAGCATAGCACATTACTCATTATCCTTTTGGACACACATTTCTAATAATTCATTATTGGTTTAAAAAAAAAAAAATTCCCCTCAGTAAATTCAGTATAGGTGTTCCACGGTGTTACTATTGTTACAAACATAGATAGTTGTCAACAGCTTGGAGTTACTGTACATAAGTGAGATATCAGCTCAGTGCGTCCAGTCAGATCATTGTTAAGGCAAATTGTAATCTGTCCGGAAGAAGAGGGATGGCAAAGCAGCCTCCCTGTCTGGAGTTGACTGAATCTTCCTTTTTCTTCCCTATATAGAGATGAGAGAGTATCTGACCACCCTGACGATCTGTGATACCAGAACCTCCTGGTCCAGTATGGACACCAGATCCTGAGATTAATCTTTCCATTAATCCCCAGACAGAGAAGTTTAGACTGCTTGTAACCCCTCTTTCAAAGTCAGTCACCAAAAGAATAATAAAACATTTTGCATAAAGTAATCATATGGTAAGTATGACATCATATGTCAACATGACATATATAAATAACATGCCAGAAACTGACACCTATTCAACATGATAATTAGACCTATGCAATAAAGGTTAGTAACTCATTACAATAAATGCTATTTCACCCCATAGCCCCCAGGCAACTGAAGGAAGGAGATTGATAAATGTATTTAATCTTAAAGTGACATTTTAACATATGTGGCCTTTACAGAAAGTAGTATACTGATAAAGAGAGGTGTTCCAATTTGTATAGAAAAAGAATTGCATATAAGTCCTGTATTGAGACTTTCCTGGTCTTTCTATTTCTACTGGATAAACAGAACAAAACCAGCATGGCGCGAGATAGTGGGTACCTTGACAACTTTGCATGGAAGAGAATCCTTGCAGTAAATTTCTCCTGGGGGTGTAAGAAGCTTGTTTTGGCAATAAATTGGTTTATGGAAGAAAGGTCATTCTTCTATTAACCCATTTATTGCCAAAACAAGCTTCTTACAACCCCAGGAGAAATTTACTGCAAGGAGTCTCTTCCATGCAAAGTTGTCATGGTACCACATAGTGGAACACCATTGTGCCATTACTTTCTAAGACTCACTCCAATTTTTGAGAAAATCACGTTACTCTTGAGATGTTCGTTCTTTACGTATGTTTGTGAGTGCATCCATTACCAGCTATCCACCTAATAGATGTGGTTATTAACAATATTACACTATCACTGTATGTTTTTTATTTAATTCAAGATGCCCACTATCTCGCGCCATTCTGATTTTGCTCTGCATATTGTCTATGAGCATTCCGGGGAGTGCTCCAGAGGGCTGCGTTTTTTGTGTAGTACCGCAAGTATCATAACTGTACCGATTTTGCACTTTGTTTATTTGCACCCATTTTTTTTTTTGCATCTACTGGATAAACCTCTGCTGTTTTGTAAAATAAAACAGTTATTAGCATTGTCATTGAGAACTAGATAAAAAAAAAAAAACCCTCTCAATTATGTCATTAAAAGCTGCATTCTAATTGGCTCCTTAGTGCTCTAAGCCAATCAGATTGCAGCTAGAAATCAAATCCAGGTCGCTGACGGGACAAACCAACAGTAGAGAAAAAATTACTGGAGACATCCTGGCTTACTGCATCTTTAAACTTATCCTTTCTTCCTCTCCCCCTGTTAACAAGAATTCCAATTACCAATGAATGGCATTTAAAGATTTTATTATTTCTGGTCCAGTGATTATTTCAAGCAGCCAAAATGCTTTAGAGCTATATGAGCGCAATAATCACATGCAAGTGCTGAAAGCTAATAATCTCCTGTTCTGTTAAACTTGTCTGACCTGATTCTTTCAACTAGTCAAACCTTCCATTGACATTATCAGCATATGGAACAATCTCGCGTTTGAATTTTAAAATTATGGAGGCGGAATTGGCAATTGCCTGAGAAAACACAAAGATTCTATTAAGCATTGAAAAAGGAGCAACAAATATAGTATTTATTGTTCCGATACAAAACGTACTATTAATCTTCCATTGCTTTGTTCCTTAAACTCATTGGTTCATTACAAATACAGTGTACATGTTGGTATAACCTTTTTTTTTATAGTACTTTGCATAAAGATGCAGTGTTAATTTCAATATTGTAATTTCCATTTCCACTTACCAGGGGCGTACCTAGAGCATTTGGCACCCGGGGCGGACCCTGAGCGTGGCACCCCCCCCCCCCCCCCCATAATAAAAATGCAAGAAAACACCCACAATTTTTTCAATGTTTGAAAATTGTACAATTATAGATACCAGGAATAATGTGCCAGTCAGAGCCCAGTAATAGTGTGCCACTCAGAGCCCAGTAATAGTGTGCCAGTCAGAGCCCAGTAATAGTGTGCCAGTCAGAGCCCAGTAATAGTTTGCCACTCAGAGCCCAGTAATAGTGTGCCACTCAGAGCCCAGTAATAGTGTGCCACTCAGAGCCCAGTAATAGTGTGCCAGTCAGAGCCCAGTAATAGTTTGCCACTCAGAGCCCAGTAATAGTGTGCCACTCAGAGCCCAGTAATAGTGTGCCACTCAGAGCCCAGTAATAGTGTGCCACTCAGAGCCCAGTAATAGTGTGCCAGTCAGAGCCCAGTAATAGTTTGCCACTCAGAGCCCAGTAATAGTGTGCCACTCAGAGCCCAGTAATAGTGTGCCACTCAGAGCCCAGTAATGTGCCAGTCAGAGCCCAGTAATAGTGTGCCACTCAAAACCCAGTAATATTGTGCCAGTCAGATACCAGGAATATTGTGCCAGTCAGAGCCAGTATTATTGTGCTAGTCAGAGCCCAGTAATATAGTGCCAATCAGAGCCCAGTAATAGTGTGCCAGTCAGTGCCCAGTAATAGTGTGCCAGTCAGTGCCCAGGAATATTGTGCCAGTCAGATGCCCAGTAATAGTGTGCCAGTCAGTGCCCAGGAATATTATGCCAGTCAGATGCCAAGTAATTTTGTGCCAGTCAGTGCCCAGGAATATTATGCCAGTCAGATGCCCAGGAATATTATGCCAGTCAGTGCCCAGGAATATTATGCCAGTCATATGCCCAGGAATATTGTGCCAGTCAGATGCCCAGGAATATTGTGCCAGTCAGTGCCCAGTAATAGTGTGCCAGTCAGTGCCCAGTAATAGTGTGCCAGTCAGTGCCCAGTAATAGTGTGACACTCAGTGCCCAGGAATATTGTAACAGTCATATGCCCAGGAATATTGTGCCAGTCAGATGCCCAGTAATATAGTGCCAGCCAGATGCCCAGTAATATTGTGCCAGTCAGATGCCAAGTAATTTTGTGCCAGTCAGTGCCCAGGAATATTATGCCAGTCAGATGCCCAGTAATATTGTGCCAGTCAGTGCCCAGGAATATTATGCCAGTCATATGCCCAGTAATATTGTGCCAGCCAGATGCCCAGTAATATTGTGCCAGTCAGATGCCAAGTAATATAGTGCCAGTCAGAGCCCAGTAATATAGTGCCAGCCAGAGCCCAGTAATATAGTGTCAGCCAGATGCCTGTAATATAGTGCCAGCCAGATGCCCAGTAATATAGTGCCAGCCAGAGCCCAGTAATATAGTGCCAGCCAGATGCCTGTAATATAGTGCCAGCCAGAGCCCAGTAATATAGTGCCAGCCAGATGCCTGTAATATAGTGCCAGCCAGAGCCCAGTAATATAGTGCCAGCCAGAGCCCAGTAATATAGTGCCAGTCAGATGCCCAGTAATATAGTGCCAGCCAGATGCCCAGTAATATAGTGCCAGCCAGAGCCCAGTAATATAGTGCCAGCCAGATGCCTGTAATATAGTGCCAGCCAGAGCCCAGTAATATAGTGCCAGCCAGATGCCTATAATATAGTGCCAGCCAGATGCCAGAAATATAGTGGCAGCCAGATGCCTGTAATATAGTGCCAGCCAGAGCCCAGTAATATAGTGCCAGCCAGAGCCCAGTAATATAGTGCCAGCCAGAGCCCAGTAATATAGTGCCAGTCAGATGCCCAGTAATATTGTGTCACTGCTTCCCCCCCCCATCACTTACCAAATCGCTGCTTCTCCCGGACGGACGACTCCTCCGTGCAGTCTTCCCTCCTGGAAACACAGTCACCGGATGTGACATAACGTCACATCCGGTCGTTGTGATTTATTTTTTTCTTTCCCCACCCGGCGGCCGCATCCAGAGCAGCGCGGGGGGGGGGAGGGGTGTTGGGAGGGTGCCGGCAGCACCGGTGGCACCCCCCTAGTCAGTGGCACCCCGCCCCCCCCTCGGGACACCACTGCCACTTACCCTTAATGCAAAGGATCTGATACCTGTGTCCAAGCTGAAGGAGCAGGAGATCTGTGCTTCTTATAGCACAAATCTCTGTTCCTTCATATGGTTTCTATCTGCACATCCAATTTAGCTTGCCTGTATCTCAAAACTCAGTTGTGGTGTGAAGCGCAATCTTGGGGGGGGCTACGGACCTGCTTGTGATGCCATGAAGTGACACATAGCTCCCCCTTTTGGTTCTGCTTCCTCCTGTCCCAGGACCTGTGTTTGACATTTTTCACTTATGTGATAACACATCTAGCTAGAGAACATGGAAGAAGGAATTTTGTCATCAGAGACACAGACCTCCTGCCTCCTTACACTGGCTAAGTGTACACCTGGAATAAAGATCAAAGGAGGTAGAGTGACCTGTGGTCCTTTGTGACTCACTGTCTGAACCAGAGTAATTTTCCTTCCAATAACCCTGGTGTCTATATCTGCTTAATTTCGATGGCCCCTCGAGCCCCACAACCCAAAATACAAAACCACCAGATTCCTGAAGCAATAGGGTGTCGGAATAAGTTTGGGCACTGCCAACATCCAGTAACTTGTGATATAGGCTCCTTACTCGCAAGGCTGCAGATACCTGCACCAGACACCATAGGATACAATCTACACACGGGACTCTAGAGAAACAGAAGACTCTTCGGAGGAATCTGCTGCTTCAGTGCAGCCTGTATTACCTAAGCAGGTGCCAGACCAGACTTCAAAGAAAAACTCCGTCAATGAAAGGGGACATAAATAAATTGTTCCTGGATTTAAGTTTGTTGTGCAGAAAGAAATGGAGACTGTTTGTGCCGAAATTACTATGCTGAATATCCCGGTGAAACCTATGGAAACCTAGTCGGCGATCACAACTCAAGAACGAGATGTGACTAAACAACAAATTCATGCACTGACAGTGCAATCACATGATTAAGCATGCATGGGATAGGCACAAGGCTAATAAGATAAGGCCAGAGACTAATAAAAGTATTTAGAAAATTGGGCAGACTAGATGGGCCAAAAGGTTCTCATCTACCGACACATTCCATGATGTCCGACGGCAAATGCTGATGTTGGACCTGAAAACTCAAATAGCGAATGGGATGGACTTTAGCTTATTTAAGGGCCATTTTTTGGAGTAACGATTACAACTATTACATATATACACAAATTCCTTCCATTGCAGTTAATGGGAGGAATTTTGGCTCTAGTTCTCCCAAAATGGCCAAAGTGTAATAAAATAAAAATCCTGAGTTTTAAAAACAAAACATTAATTAAATACATAATAATGAAGTAAATGAACATAAAGTAATATAAAATAATAATACTAATAAAATGCGTGTGTTAATGTAAATACACTATTATAATATATAACATTAATATATTATAATTGGAATATGTTTGTGTTTAAAATGTGTTTACTATAATTTTTCTTTACTTTTCTATTCAATTCTCCAGCTAAAATATAGAGAATTGATATCTGCAAATTTTGTGTATGTTTCCCAAATTCGGAGCGCGTTGGGGGTGATCGGCACATATTAGTGAGTGGGAAATCTAGACTTTTCAGAGCCAAATTATCCCAATCTGAATGTTTCCGATGCCCAAACCGACGATTTGGTACTGAAATCAAGGATATTGAGAAGTTGGATTTTGGAGATTTGTGATATTCATCTAACTTGCCTGATCCAAATCCCTTTCGACTATTTAGGGTTATATTGGGCAAATTCTTGTATCTATAGACTTTATTAGATTCTCTTATAGCCAAATGTGATATCTGAGCATAGTGTTTATAATACTGCAATATTGACAGGTTAAAGCAATATTAAATCTGTGGAATCCTATTTCGACAGCTAATTCAAAAGTTTACACAGGTAGTTACTTAGTGCATTGTTCACATTAGTGTACCTGAGGAGACCACCTCTTTTAACATAGTAATCAGCCTTAAATAAATATACCTCAATAATACTACTATTTTACATAATTTCATAATTTTATAATGCTAATATTATCCTAGTTACTGGTATTCATTTTATGGACCTCAGAATGATAAAAGGATGACTGTGAATCAAACCTGAAATTGGGCTATGTAGCTTTCCATTGGTTTTATGAGTTCTAGTTAATGACATTGGGTGCACCACAAATACTATCTATTGCCAGAACGAGCAATGAATGTTAGAGGGCCTGTGCTATATTTGGCTTACTTATGCACCCCATCTGGTTTTTCGGAAGGTCAATCCACAGGCCTTTGATTTCCCACCAAAAGAGACGTAACATAGTTTAAAAAGTAGACTTTCTCATAAGGAAGTATCTGGAATCACTAAAATATCTAAAATATGATTTAAAAATACATTGTTCTAGCACTAATCGCCCTAAGATGAGAAGATAACGACATCTGCTCACTGTGGTCTATTCATAGTTAAATTAGCTCAATAAAATTAGACTTGTTGCACAACAAGAGTTTGTAATTTTTTCAGGATAAGGGTCATTTCCTTTATTTATTTATTTTTTTTTAACTAAACCATTTTTCATGTTTTCCAGAAAAGAAAAACTGTTACGATTAGTGGAGTTATTCCCTCTCTGTTAATAATTCACATAATGAAAATTGGACGAGTGACAAGATGCCAATTCCTGCCCAGTATGTTTGGTGAATTGATGTGTGTTTTAATATACTTGGGTAGAAACATCAATATTTGATAGCTCATCTTTCATTTTGTATTCTAAAAAGTCGAGTGTGCTTGAACGGGCATGGAATTGTATAAAGTAGCTTAAAATATCCACCAGATACGTCACTGAAAAATGCATGGGAAATACAGATTTTGGGGAAAAAAAGTCTTATTGTATGCCTGCATATTGAAGCATAACTGGGAACGATCCAACCCTCATATGACATGTTACAGTTAGATGCCTTACTAACACTTGGGTGTGTAAAAGTGATGGAAAAGGAAGGAAAAGTAGAGGGGAAAAAAAGTAAAACAATTGCTGCTAAAACTACCAATTACGGTTATTCACAGAACTCAAGAGAGAAGATGGAAATGGATAAATAGTGGTACAATTGCTGAAAATGCATGGGAAATACAGATTTTGGAAACAAAAAAATGTCTTATTGTATGCCTGCATATTGAAACATAACTGGGAACGATCCAACCCTCATATGACATGTTACAGTTAGATGCCTTACTAACACTTGGGTGTGTAAAAGTGACGGAAAAGGAAGGAAAAGTAGAGGGCGAAAAAGAAAGTGAAACAATTGCTTGTAAAACTACCAATTACGGTTATTTACAGAACTCAAGAGAGAAGATGGAAATGGATAAATAGTGGAACAATCGCTGAGATAAAAGGAAAGACTGTAGACACGGATAAATACTGAACTATACAATTTTAATCAATAAATTAACAAATGATCCAACACATATACACTTAAAGGTTAAACCAGGTAGAATGTTGTTGTAGAGCCTTGTTGACACTGGCGCACATTCTGTATTTGGCACAATCTGTGTGTTTTTATCAAGGGCAATGGCTGAGCAAAAATGAACACTGCATGAGAGGGCATCAGTCAACTTTTGTAGCTATCATCCTTTGCCCCTTTGCTTCCCCCTGAGGCTTGCCACCGTCATTACTGCTTCGCTATTAATAACTATTAATATCTTGCTCTTATTCCCCAATTCACGACTACATGTTCTGATTTCAGTCAATCTACAGCACTATTAGTACTGCCAAGTAGATCGTATTTTTTCTTGATACTTATCTAGTGTCTCTTTGTATTTTCTATATTAATAGTGATATCTCCGCCACTGCATATTGACCAGTGAAATAGGTTGGCGAGCTTACTATCACCTGAGCTCCTTAATCCCCCAAACAACTGGCCCAGGTGCTGAACAGTGATGCCAGGGGATCCAGCCAACAAATGTGAAGAAACAATAATAAAAAAACGCTCTGTGCAGAACCTCACTCCATCGGACAGCTGCTCAAAGGTTGTTATACCACTTTGCAAAGGCAAAACCGTCAGACTGCTTAACACGTTTGTTTTGAAACTGCTTCCTTAATCGTAAGCTCTCTGTCTGCGCACAACCTAACCATTAAAGACACTCCAAATTATTATGCAGATCAAAAAAAGGTTTAGTTAGTCCATTTAATCAAAAATAAATGATCTAAAACATCTAATTATAACTAGACAATTTCCAGTGCAAGTGGGAGGTACACTAAATAAACAAGAAATAAAACTGCTCAATTAGTAACGTCGCATCCAGTCGCTGTGATTTTTTTGCTTTTTTCCGGCGACCGCATCCAGCAGATGGGGCTGCCAGAAAAAAGAAAAAAAAAAGTTAAGCAGCGCGGTGCGGGGGGATGCCGGCAGCACGGGTGTCAGCCCCGCTGGAGGTGTGACCCGGTGTGGTCCGCACCCCCCTCGGGACGCCACTGCCACTGAGCACTACCTTTTGTCTCGCTTTTCAGGACAGAGGTAGAGCCTGGTGTGACAGTGGGAATTAAGACCACAATCCTGCAGTCCAGATTTCAGTCTTGGATGTCTGAGATGCGCAGTACCGCTTCCCAGAGGCGTCACTAGTGATGGTGTCACCCCCCCCTGGATTTCCTCCAATACCATGCCAAACAGATTCCTTAGTAATGCCAGTCAGATGGCCAGTTAAATATGCCACATACAGAAGCCCCACAAAATATGCCACATACAGAAGCACCACAAAACATGCCACATACAGAAGCCCCACAAATTATGCCACACACAGGAGCCCCATTAATTATGCCTCACACAGGAGCCCCATTAATTATGCCTCACAAAGGAGCCCCATTAATTATGCCTCACACAGGAGCCCCATTAATTATGCCTCACACAGGAGCCCCATTAATAATGCCTCACACAGGAGCCCATTAATTATGCCTCACACAGGAGCCCCATTAATTATGCCACACACAAGAGCTCCATAGTTATGGCACACACAAGAGCCCCACGATGTGACAGTTGTACAATTCTAAAACAATAAATATCTACACACATCTCTCTCCCTAGTTGCAACTATACTTACCCTTTTAATATTATTTTCAACTATTTTCATTTGTAATAAAAATGTTATTGAAAAATTGCATTTCTTGTTTTTATTCCCTTCTTCTGCATTCACATTGCACCTAAAGGACTTAACACAGCACCATACAGTACCCAAAGCACTTGCCATGCACCTACATAGGTGGCAGTGCCAAGCTGTCTGGGTCAAATATGGCACTGAAAAGTTGTTTGGGGACACAAATGGCACTGTCAAGTTGTTTGGGGACATAAATTACAATGGCAAGTTGTGTTTCGTTTCATTCAACTGCTACAGAAAAGAAAAACAACCGTATCCTTACGCATTTTGTGCGCAGGTGCAAACTATATATAGTGGCATCTTGTGGTAATTCAAACCTATGTTTGCCTCTGAGTCTTCACTTAAAACATCCACTGTGTCTATGAAAAACATAGATTAGTTTTATAATGTTGCTAATACAAACAAGTAGTGCTAAATAGTACCTGGTGCAATAATGGAATTTTAGTGCAGGATCTTGTGTATTCGTCATAATAACATACTCACATTAATTATGGTTCATCTTTTCCTCATTGGTCCATATACTAATATAATATTTATGTATGTGCATGGCGTGTCCATAAAGAAACAGAGAAAGTGACAGCAGATAACCATTCGTCCCATCTAGTCTTCCCATATTTCTACCTGGTGTATAATCCTTGCCCCTTATTTGGTCCGTGGCCTTATCTGAGATTAAAGATAGCCTTGTGCCTTTCCCACGCAGGCTTAAATATTCCTTTGAATTCGCTGCAAATATATTTCTGTAGCCACTAAGTTCCCCGGGAAACAGGCAAAGCCTAGGTGGGAGGGGGCATGTATGAGTGAGGGGTGTGAGTGGCACCTATGACAGTGCTGGGGGGGAGTGGCTGTAGGGTGGGGTATTTAAGGACCCCTCCATCTTGGATTCAGCAGCCATTTTAATTTCAAACGGACACAGCAGGAAAAATCTTTCTCTCTGCTCGTGTCTTTAGTGAAACGGCCTAAGGCATGGATGTGGAGCACATTCTAGCGGCCCTTAGGGCTGAGGCGCTGCTGGATGGTGGTGCACACCTCCAGCAGCAGATGGCTCAGCTGAGGGGGACTCCGTCCGGAGCCCCCGTTCCTGAGGTTGGTCGCGGGTCGGGCAGGCGTGTCTCGCGCCCCCCCGCCCGCCTGAGTCCTGTTGCAGGCCCCAGCGGAGGGTACCGGAGCCGGAGCCCCGGAGAGCAAGAGGGACGGCGGCGCTCGTTTCCCGCGAGGCCGGTGAGTACGCCTGGAAGGCCCCGGCCTTCTCCCTCCCTGCCCCGTAGTGCGCGCTTGCAGGCCGCAAGGCCTACTGCCTCTCCGGAGGTCTCCCCGCTCCCACCCCTTATCCAGGGCGGGCCGTCGCCGGCCGCGAGGCCCGCCCGTCGGGCTTCAGGCCCACGCCAGAGTACTTCCCCGGCCTTACCTGCTTCCACACCGGCCAGGATCCTTCGGTCCGGCGGTGTTGTGTCCCCTGGAGGTCGGGCGGTGGTTACCGCTCCTCCGGTAAGGCCCCCGGTGGTGCCCACGCCTCCTGGTCCCCCCAGCGGGGGGAGGAGGCCCCGTGCACCCCAGGCACGTGGCAGACGGGCGAGAGAACGGAGGGCATCCCGCTTACCTCCTATGCTGCCCGGCCCAGCTCCTCCTGCGGAGGGGTCCCTGTCGGGCTACTCAGAGGGGGAGGATGAGGTATGGACCCCCTCCCCAGTTCCCCATTCCTCAATGACTGCCCGTGCTGCCTTGGCTGAGGGTCATGGGCCCACTGGGCCCCAGTTAGGGGGGAGGGTCTCTGATGGGACTGTTTCTTATCCTCAGGTTGTGCATTATTCTCACGCTCCGGTGGGGCAACAGGTGCCCCCTCCGGTGATTCAGTCGGTAGCGGGTGCCCTTCCTACGGTCCCCGCTGCGGGTCTGGCGCCTTCCGGCCTAGCAGCGCCTGGGCTGCTACATCCAACCGGTGAGTGTGGTCTTTTACCGGGGTCTGGTCTAGCGCCTGCGTGGGAGGGTTTGATGCGGGGTTTGCAAGGGGTATTGCTGCATTTGTCTGCGCCCGGGGTTCCAGTGACTCCTTCTGTATCACAGCAGCTGGATGCGCAGCTGCGGGGGGTGTGGGAGGCCGGGGGGTTGGCTGGTACGGGCTTGATGGGTACTGGGCCGGTGACGGTCCCCGAACAGGCCCCATTGCAGGCTTTATCTCCCCCGGTGGTGGCTACGGCAGGGGATGCGACGGTCTCTGGGGTGGAGTCTGGGGCTAGTATGCTTGAGGCTCCGGTTGCGGTTGTGGCCCCGGTGGCTAACGGGGCTTCCTATATGTGCTGGTCGGGCCCGTTGGGCCTGCACCTGAAGCAGGAGGTTAAGGAAAAAATCTGGAAAGGGGAATTCCTGGAGATATTCTCTTTGATTCCCCTAGAGGATGTTCCTCCTCCCGAGAAGGAGTTAAAAGACTCCGAAAAAGAAAAAGAAAAATACAAATACCGTAAGATCCCTAAGACCGACGGTAATTGGATTAGGGGGTTTTCTATTTTGGCCAGTGTGATGGGGGAAAAATATCCTGAGCGATGCTCGTCGCTTTTCTGCTATCAGGATCAGATTTGGACGGCGTGTAGGGTTTATGGGGGTCTGAGTTGGTGGCGTTACGACGAACAGTTTCGCCAGCGCTTGGCCGTGCGTCCTACGCTCTCCTGGGACCAAATGGACATAGGGCTATGGCTGTCTATCATGACGCGGCCCGCTTCGGCCCAGGGGGGTCTATCTTCCTTTCTCGGGGGGGCCGGCGGGATGGGGGGAACCACCCCCACCCCGTCGGCCGCGCAGAAGCGTCCCGGGTCTTGCTGGCAGTTTAATGATGGGCAGTGTAAATGGGGGTCAAACTGCAGGTTTAAGCACGAATGCTCGGGGTGCGGAGGTAATCATCCCTCCTCCCGTTGCTTTAAACGTGGGAAGTCGGGCGATAAGTCAGACATGGGCTCAAAGGGGGAGGACGCCGGTGGACGTCGCCGCGATGCGCCCGTGGTTAAATAGGTACCACAACCGCAGGGCTGCGGATATCCTGCTGTCGGGTTTTGAAGAGGGATTTTGGATCCCCTTTCAGGATCGACCTACGGTGATGTCTTTTCGTAACTTGCGGTCAGTGGCATCCTATCCGGCAGTGGTGAGGGAGAAGTTGGCGAAGGAGATTGCTATGGGGAGAATGGCGGGTCCCTTTCGGGACCCTCCACTGCATAACTTGCGGGTGTCTCCCCTGGGGGTGGTGCCCAAGAAAGAGCCTGGCAAGTTCCGCCTCATACACCATTTATCGCATCCCCACGGGGGTTCGGTGAATGACGACATTGACGTGGAATTGTGCCGGGTGTCTTACGTGTCTTTTGACGCGGCGGTACGTATGGTTAGGGCCGCGGGAGTGTTGGCCCTTATGGCCAAAACGGATGTTGAATCGGCTTTTCGGTTGCTGCCCGTGCACCCGGAATGTCATCATTTACTAGGATGTTTCTTTGAAGGGGAATTTTACGTGGATTTGAGCTTGCCCATGGGGTGCTCAATTTCCTGTTTTTATTTCGAATGCTTCAGCACATTCTTGGAGTGGGTGGTGCGCACGGAATCGGGTTGTGACTCTGTGCTGCATTATCTTGATGATTTCCTGTGCGTTGGCCCTCCCCGATCTAATGTGTGTGCTCACCTATTGAGATCGGTGGAAATGGTTTCGAGCTGGTTCGGGGTTCCATTGGCTCCTAGCAAAACAGAGGGCCCAGCGACGTGCCTTAGCTTCCTGGGCATCGAAATTGACTCGGTGGCCGGGGAGTGCGTCTGCCGTCTGATAAAGTGGTGGGTCTCCGGGTGGCAGTGGCTGAGGCGCGGCGGGTGCGTAAGATACAACTTCGCCCGTTGCAGTCCTTATTGGGTAAATTGAATTTTGCCTGTCGGATTATTCCGATGGGCCGGGTTTTCAATAGGCGTTTGGCTGGTGCCACGGCTGGGGTTGCTCATGCTCACCATTTTATCCGTTTAACGAGGCCCTTGCGGGAGGATTTGGGGGTCTGGGATTCTTTCTTGGAGAATTTCAATGGGAAAGCCCTATGGCAGGCCCCTGAGGTATCCAACGGGGATCTCCATTTATATACCGACGCGGCAGGGTCGGTGGGTTTTGGGGCTATCCTGGGAAAGCAATGGTCCTCTGGGGTGTGGCCGTCGGAATGGCGGACATCTGGCTTGACGCGGAATTTGGCATTTCTAGAATTGTTCCCTATATTGGTGGCATTGGAACTTTGGGGGTCGGCCCTGCGGGATCGCAGGGTCGTTTTCCACTGTGATAACATGGGTGTGGTTATGGCTATCAACAACTTGACGGCCTCCTCCCCTCCTGTGATTAGGCTATTGCGGCGCCTGGTGCTGCGGTGTCTTTGTCTTAATGTGACTTGTAGGGCTGTGCACATACCTGTAGTGCAAAATGTCATAGCCGATGCCATTTCTCGTTCACAGTGGCCGGAATTCAGGGCTGCGGCCCCTTGGGCGGACGAGGACGGATCCCCCTGCCCTCAGGACCTGTGGGACCTTGGGCAGGACGAGTAGCGGAATGGGTTCAGGGGTCGGTATGCCATGCAACTTGGGAGAGGTATGGGAAGGCCTGGGCGGAATGGGAGAATCTGGAAAGGTCCCATGGGGGTTTTCGGACCCTGGAGGATAGTGTCCATGGCCTGTTGTGGCTGTTATGGCATTGGGAGGCGTCGGGGATATCCCCAGGGGCGGTTTCGGGAAAACTTGCTGGTTTGGCCTCTGGTTTTAAGATCCGCAGGGCCCCGGACATTACGAAGGACTTCGTGGTGCGCCAGGCCCTTAAGGGGTGGCGCAGGGGTAGGGTGAGTAGGGACTCTCGTAGGCCTGTGTCTGGGGCTCTCCTGTTGGGGCTCTTTCATACATTGCCATCTGTGTGTTCATCTCCTGGTGAAGTGACACTGTTCAGGGTTGCCTTGGCTTTTGCCTTTTTTGGTGCTTTGCGGATCGGGGAATTGGTGAGCCCCTCAAAGACTAGGCAAGGGGGACTCTTACGGCAGGACGTGCTGCGGGAGCCAGGGTCCCTGCGGTTTTTGATACGTCGTTCTAAGACCGACAGGGAAGGAAAGGGTGCTTGGGTTGTTTTACAGGAGGTTAGGGGTTCGGTGGTATGTCCTGTGGCATGCTTGGATTCCTACCTTCTTATTCGCCCTGAGGCCCCCGGCTCTCTGCTACTGCACTTGGACGGGTCCCCGTTGTCTCGCTTTCAATTTTTGCGGGTGTTTAAAAAATCTTTGGATACTATGGGGATTTCTAGTTCCGAATTTGGGGGGCACTCCTTTCGGATAGGGGCGGCTACGGAGGCCTCCAGAGTGGGTTTTTCGGCACGGGCGGTGCAGCGCATAGGGCGTTGGGAATCGCGCCGCTTTCAATCGTATGTTCGCCCGGCTGGACTAATTGATTCTTCACCTTTCTTGCCCGTTTAGATCATGGCCCATATAAGATTTGGCTGATCGGCCATTCTTATATCTACTGGGCTCGACGGCGTGCAGCTGTCCGCCCGGGAGGGGAACGTATGGGTTTCTCTCCTTTACAAGCGGAGGTTCGATGGCTGGGGGCAAGAGGGATGAGGTGGATCCAATTCCTGCCCGAGGTGGTTCAGTTGGCTCGGCTGGTGGGTCCCCCGGATATAATGGTTATTCACCTAGGAGGTAATGATTTGGGCACGGCTCCGGTATTGGCGTTAGGGGACGATATCAGGCGCGATTTGGCCAGGTTGCAGGTCTTATTCCCAGATGTGGTTTTGGTTTGGTCTGAGGTCGTCCCTAGGAATTACTGGAGGTGTGCCCAAAATCAGAGGGCCCTGGAGCGTTCCCGGATTAAGCTGAATAAGAGGTTCTCCAAATTTGTATTGGGTATAGGGGGGATTACGGTCCGTCATAGCGTGTTTGAGAGGAATGCGGCTGTTTTCTTCCGCAGTGACGGGGTTCACCTGACTGATGTAGGTTTGGACCTTTTCAATTTAGCCTTGCAGGAGGCTCTGGAACAGGCCATGGCGTTGGTGGGTGGTCACCGCTGATTTAAGGGGGTTAAACAGCGGTGTCTGTGGCGGGGTGGTCCTTGCCAATACTGTTATGAATGGAGGATCGAGTCAAAGGATGGACAGGGTGGCCCCTCTCCTAACCTCTCAGATATTAGAAGGATGGCTAATGGTCGTGCCCACCGAGCTAAATGTCGGCTGGTGGTTAGCATCAGGTTGGAAATAATGCTGTATTTAGTATGGACGAGGGGAGAGGGGTGTCCCTCTAGGGACTCCAGTTTAAAGGATGGTGATTTAATGTTTACAATTGGCAAGGACTATTTGGAGCTGTATGTTAATTATGTTTTGGTATGTTATTAAAGTATTTATAATTATATTTTATATTTTACAGAGTTAATAAGTTATAAGAAATAGATGAAAAGTGGAGAAGGTTTTGGCATACAGTTCCTTCGGTTTTGTTAAATAAAGAAAGCTGTGGCCTATTTAACTCCATACATGTCTCGTGTCATTATTGGGAAAGGGTATGGGGTTTATAAGTAAGTAAGGAACATTCCCCTTTACATCATACAAGTTCCCCGGGAAACAGGCAAAGCCTAGGTGGGAGGGGGCATGTATGAGTGAGGGGTGTGAGTGGCACCTATGACAGTGCTGGGGGGGAGTGGCTGTGGGGTGGGGTATTTAAGGACCCCTCCATCTTGGATTCAGCAGCCATTTTAATTTCAAACGGACACAGCAGGAAAAATCTCCCGCCCACCCTCCCTATTGTTTTGTATTGTACTATTCATGTCGTATTAACACCCCTTTTCTCTGTCACAGCAGGCGGGGTGGTCCTTGCCAATACTGTTATGAATGGAGGATCGAGTCAAAGGATGGACAGGGTGGCCCCTCTCCTAACCTCTCAGATATTAGAAGGATGGCTAATGGTCGTGCCCACCGAGCTAAATGTCGGCTGGTGGTTAGCATCAGGTTGGAAATAATGCTGGATTTAGTATGGACGAGGGGAGAGGGGTGTCCCTCTAGGGACTCCAGTTTAAAGGATGGTGGTTTAATGTTTACAATTGGCAAGGACTATTTGGAGCTGTATGTTAATTATGTTTTGGTATGTTATTAAAGTATTTATAATTATATTTTATATTTTACAGAGTTAATAAGTTATAAGAAATAGATGAAAAGTGGAGAAGGTTTTGGCATACAGTTCCTTCGGTTTTGTTAAATAAAGAAAGCTGTGGCCTATTTAACTCCATACATGTCTCGTGTCATTATTGGGAAAGGGTATGGGGTTTATAAGTAAGTAAGGAACATTCCCCTTTACATCATACAAGTAATATTTGGCTCTTGTCAGCAATATACAATGGATCCTTTTTTTTAAATTAAAGCACATCACTACTTATGGATCACTGTGTTAATATTAAAGTGTTTCTAAAATCAAGGGGAATAATGTGATGGTTCAACCATTGTGATCCCATGAGGCCTAGAGACGTGCCAATAATTTGGTGACCTTTTAAATAATGCCTTAGCACTTGAGCTGAATTAAGGCTAAAGTAGCAAAGGAGATTAACAAAGGTTAAAGCGAGATAACCTAGTATTTTACTGAATAGACATAAGAGTTTACTCAATACACCCTGATCTGCCCAGAACGCCTTATGGGTTTTGTTTACTTCTAAAGGACCAAACCCCCTGAATATCAGCAGAAATGTAACAATTTGGGACAGTTCAAGTCTACAGATTTGAGCTAGAGAATTGAACAGAAAAGTGAAGAATAATTAACATAAACATATGTCAAACACAAAAATATTTATATACTAATATATTGTATGTACTCGACTCTAATGCTCATCTTTTTTCACGAAATTGTGTCTCCAAAATCTGAGTGTGCATTGGAATCGTTGATGCATTAGATTCGCTTATGTTTTATGTTGCAACTGAAACCAAAAAAACACAAAAGTTTGATATTAACAAAAAGGAAATCACAACGCAATAAAAACAAACTGTGCATTCGTACTAGCCTCTCTTACTTTTTGAAATTCCATCATATTGTTGTATAGCAGTGTCATTTATAATAAAACTATCGTAAGTTGGTAGCATAAACTAATTGTAATAAAAAAATACTTTGTGCACAAATGCGCATTACATTCAGTGGCAAAATATTTTTGGGGCTTCAAGGTGCCAAAAAATTGAAGTGCGCATTAGATTCGAGTAAATACGGTAATTTATTAATATTTTAATAATATATTTAAATTAATATTTTTTAGATTTTTATTAAATATTTTATATTTTATGTGCATTTAACTTTATTTTTTATGGATTTCATTAACACATAATGTATTTTTATGGATTTTAATTTCATTTAATTTTGGGCCATTTCAGGAGGACTTCTATGGGAGGACTTCAGCTATTTCCAGATGAGGTCATCCAGACACGGCCCAGAAAAAAAGAAGTCTACGGGAAGGACCAAGGTTACCATTTCAGCAGCCAGAGGCGTTCGGCTTCAGAAATGTCGGCATGAAAATCGACCTCAGGAAAATTGGAGCTACCTGAGTTGACCCTTACATGTGACCTTTGTAAGTTTAAGAACTTAAAGCAGTTGGCATAGATTCTAAGGGAGCTATGAATACAATTAGCAAGCAAAGTTCTAAGGTTAAGATGGCTGCCACCATATAAACATTGGGGATCCCTATAAATGGCCAACCTGGCAGAGCTGTTCACTAATGGTGAGGTGCAAGTGAGCGAAGGTGAGTTGACAGTGCCGAGACAAAACTGGTGAAAAAATAATTTTTTTCTTATTAGGCAAAGAATGTCTGCTACTACCATAGGGGCAATGAGGCAACTGTGAGATTTTGCAATGTGCTGTAACCGTATAAAAGATCTCCAACTTTTTGTAATGCAACCACTAAATTTAGGGATTTACATTTTGATACATGTTTATGGATGATTTCTATTCAGGACGGATGAATAAGTAGGTGGTAAGCTGTCCTTACCATGAGGAAGTTGACACACATACAGGTTTGCTGTTTCTAATGCTGGGGTAATGAACATAAATGTGGTATATGTACAGTGTGGGGTGCCTTAATGTTCCGTCCCAGATGTCTTCAGGAACATGCAGGGGCAATGGGCCGAGGCCAGTCCCTTCAAGGGGTCCATGATAAACACTTTGTCAAGTATCACAGCCATAGTTAGCCATATTGACCTGTTTTTTTTTAAGGTCAGGGGAGGGGAGGAGGGTGGTCAGAAATTGTTTCTGCACCAGAGACCTTAATGATCTTGTTCTGCCCCTGTACACACCCAAGAAAAATCCTTTGTGGACAGGGCTTTAGTAAAATGTGTGTGATGTAGCTAATCATGGATCATGCTTTAAAAAAAATAAAAATGTGAGATTTTTAATGAAAGTGAACCACAAATTTCACCTCCAACAACACCCCAGGGTTTCTAGGCAGGTTTCTAGACAAGATAATGTTTAGAAAGTGTTGGTATATTAGCCTTTATCCTAGAAGACACAAGCACCAAAATGTAATTTTTGTGTTCCTGGCCCCTGTTCGCGAACCAGAGTTCCGAGAATACCCAGAGTTCCGAAGATACCCTGAGTTCCGAACATACCCTGCGTTCCGAAGAATCCAGATATCATTGAAGGCATACCTTCCGAGAGAAATTGCATGTGCCACTCTTAATACAGTGTGATCTGCAGCATGTATGGACACAAAGGTTCCACTATTAATAGGAACATTTGTCAAACCAACAAAACATTCAGCACAGGAGCACATAAATTACCCACTTAGATTTACAAGTGATGCAACCCATCATTTTAAATGTGGTGTTTTCGTTATATAGAAAGGGATTCAGAAGGGATTTGAGGCAGAAGGTAGGCCACATACCTGCTACATTTTCCAGAGTGCCACTATACCGGAGACTATGGGTCCCCCAGTTGGCTTTCACATTGGTTTATGCGATTTCAGCACAACTGGACTCTCTGGACTTGTCAAGCCCTGTCTTATAGAATCATTTAGCCTGCGACATACTTCAGCCAAATTATCCTGTTCATTAAGCACGTACCTAATCAGAGGGCTTGATTGCAATTCCTGACATTCTCCTAAGTTCTTCAACTTCTTCCCTTTGACATTTAATCATTTTGCTACAAGAATTCCTGAGTAACCAAATCTCATCAATATTGTAGTCATCTAACTTCAAAAAATAACTTACATTGGGAGCTGACGACAAGGGATGCCTAAATGTTGAAGCTGGTTTAAACTTTGAAAAAAAAAAACCTATGCAATGGAATTCCCTCCATCTCAGATGTAGGATCAAGACTTTCTCATTTGAGATCGTTTTAATATATCAACAGAAGCCTCATCTGGGATTAAGAGTATCTGGTTATTCTAGTAAATAGATAAGGGTAAAGACCATTGCAATAAAGTTTGAGATCCTAGGCTACATATTATTGACATTTTGAGTATCCATATTATACTTTGACATAGTGGTGGGCTGAGCATAATATGTCTGCAATTTGTGTTTATTTAAGGTGTTTTTTTTATGTAGAGAATCTGTAGCTCTTTCCAAAAACTGCAGTGGATGTGATTTGATCTTCCTTCGTGTTGGTAATATGGAATAAAATTTTAAGAGAAAAAGTATTCAAATACATTCAATTATTTGGTTGCAGCTAGCTGGGGATAAGTGGGAGGAGGAGGAGGCTTAATTTCACATTAAAAAGTATAGACTGATTTGTGTGCCCAACAGATAGGAGGTGAAGTTAAGTTATAAACAGCATAAGAATTTCATAAGCACTCAGATTTCAAACAGGAATCTAACAAATCGTGTTTCTTTATTCTTTATTTCAGGTCCTTGGACCATTAAAATCATAAATAAAAAATAAAGAAAATTGCGAAAAAATATATACAGATACAAAAACATCCTCAGCGTTCGAGATTGATGAGTCATAACATACCGGCTAGTGACCACTTGTAGGAAAACCGCTTACAAGAAAGCCTATACGCGGTCACTAGCCGGTATGTAATGACTCATCAATGTCTAATGCTGAGGATTCTTTGCAGTTTATCTATGTGTTGGATTTGAGGATATTCCAGAGCTCAACAAACCCTGTGCTCCAGGAAATCAGACCTGCCGCCCAGGTATTGTTAGTCTCGCATGATGCCCTAGCCGCTGTGAGGAAACAGAAGAAACAGAGTGTGTGCACCAGCTGCACAGACTTCCTGCTCTACCCCCTCTCACACCGCGATATAGTACCAGAGCACTGGGTGTGCTCAGCAGGGCTAGAAGGAAAGCTATTGGGCTGGAACAGAAATCCCCCCTTCCCTGCAGTGAGGTATAGCAGCAGGGAGGGGGGACATATTGATAGGTGAACTTTTTTATCCTTGTGTGTATGTGACTGACTGTATGTGTGTATGTGACTGACTGTAGATGTGTATGTGACTGACTGTATGTGTGTGTGTGTGAATGAATGAGTGTGTGAATGTGACTGACTGTATATGTATGTATGTGACTGAGTGTATGTGTGTGTATGTATGTGACTGACTGTATGTGTGTATGTGACTGACTGTATGTGTGTATGTGACTGACTATGTTTGTATGTGATTGACTGTATGTGTGTGTGTATGTGACTGACTGTATGTGTGTATGTGACTGACTATGTTTGTATGTGATTGACTGTATGTGTGTGTGTATGTGACTGACTGTATGTGTGTGTGTGACTGTGTGTGTGTGTGACTGACGTTGTGGGTGCATGTGACTGACTGTGTATGTCACTGTGTGCGTTTGTAAGACTGTGTGTGTATGTGTGTTTGTCTGTGACTGACTCTGTGTGTGTTTGTCTGTGACTATGTGTGATTGTGTGTGTATGTTTGTGTAAATGTTCCATTGTCTGGCACCTAGATTTTTTTGCTGGTTCCTAAAACTAGATGAGCTGAGCCCACGGGATTATACACCCTACTTAGAGTGTGCCTAGACCAGGGGCTTATCCTGCCTGTGAATAGTAGGTGTGCACCGAACGGACAGCACACCAACACGAAATAGATCAGAGAGGCTGACCGCAGCATGAATTTGGCATCCGAGTCACTTACTCCGTTGTCGATTCAACCAGCACGAAACGTATACGAAAATAACTTTGTTTCCGTGCTAGTCGAATCGGCAGCAGAGTGAGTGACTCTGATGCCGAATTCATGCTGCCATCGGTCTCTCAGCTCTCTCATGTGTTTTTAAAGCACACAAACCCCGGAAATACAGCGCACACAGAGGATACGCCACTGAGATGGACATGGCGGGTGAGTTCAATTATGCATTGGCCAATTAATTTAACCAAAGCCTCTCATTTATTTGATGTTTATACAATTGTTACCAACTTAAGGTGAGAAGCGTAGACAGATGTTTTTATTTTACATTCAATTATATGTTCAGCGCTTACTCTGTTTATCTTGTTTTGGTAATACTGCATTGTAACAGAGGAATACAGTAGCGCATATTTATTGCTTTGGGAGAAAGCATTTTTGAAATTAAGTTCTGTTTATTGAAAATAATGTTGAGAAATAGAGAACACAGAGACAGTGCACAAAACCATTTGTCCTGTAAATAATAGGTCTTATTTTTGTCATCCCACACTTGTTTTCCAAAATTGGTTTCACGAGAAGAAATTTGTAATTTCGGAGCTTGGGACATTAAAGAAAATAGAAAATGTCACATAGTTCTACAGAGATCAGCAAAACATTTGTTATTTCCCACTGCATGATTTCACATCAATTCATTATTTTATGAGGTGACTTCTGTAGCGCAGTATATAAATGTTTAATAAGATAACCATCAATGATTTGTCACCCACAGAAAGCATTGTATTGTTAATAAACAATAAAACAGATACGCATAAAGATGGTCTTTTGGAAATCAAACATGATTCATTTCGATTCTTCTAAACATGAAGTCCATTCACTAAGCAGTGAACTGTGGTGACACTGCAGAGTGGCAAACAATGTTGAGCCTGAAAGGACATCACGAGTGGTCCGATTAAAGGGTCACACTCTGAATGGCAGCTCTGAGGTTCAGTAGGGGATATGTGGTACGAGATGAACAGGCAAAAGGGGGGTCAAAAATCTGGAAGACAGAGAGACAGGGGGAGGGAGGGGGAGGGAGGGGGGCAGAGAGACAGGGGGAGAGGGGGACAGAGCAACAAGGGGAGGGAGGGGGGAAGAGACAGAGAAAAGTGGAAAGAGGGGAGAAGAGACAGAGACAAGGGGAGGGAGGGGGAAGAGACAGAGCAACAAGGGGAGGGAGGGGGGGAAGAGACAGAGCAACAAGGGGAGGGGGCACAGAGTAACAAGGGGAGGGGGGGCAGAGAGAAACAAGGGGGGGGAGAGACAGAGGCGAGGGGGGAGTCAAAGGGAGGGGGCGGAGAGAGACAAAGCTGGGGGCAAGGGAAAGAGAGAGGCAGCATTGGTACATAAAAGGAAATGAAAACAAGAAATGCATTTTATTATATAATTTTTTATTAAAAAAGCAATTTACATGTGAATATATACAAGTTGAACTTTTTTCCTATAGGGTAGTCTTATATTCAGGCTTTTAGTTTGTTTCCTAAAGGAATATCCAAAGTTTTGGGGGGTCGTCTTATAATCAGGGTCGTCTTATAATCGAGCAAATACGGTAATGTCTCTCTCATGTCTCTTTTCTCCCTATACTGTCTCTCTCTCATGTCTCTTTTCTCACTATACTGTCTCTCTCTCATGTCTCTTTTCTCACTATACTGTCTCTCTCCTCATGTCTCCTTTCTCACTATACTGTCTCTCTCATGTCTCCTTTCTCACTATACTGTCTCTCTCTCATGTCTCTTTTCTCACTATATTGTCTCTCTCTAATGTCTCTTTTCTCACTACACTGTCTCTCTCTCATGTCTCTCTTCTCACTATACTGTCTCTCTCCTCATGTCTCCTTTCTCCCTATACTGTCTCTCTCTCTCATGTCTCCTTTCTCACTATACTGTCTCTCTCTCATGTCTCCTTTCTCACTATACTGTCTCTCTCATGTCTCCTTTCTCACTATACTGTCTCTCTCTCATGTCTCCTTTCTCAGTATACTGTCTCTCTCGTGTCTCCTTTCTCACTATACTGTCTCTCTCATGTCTCTTTTCTCCCTATACTGTCTCTCTCTCATGTCTCCTTTCTCCCTATACTGTCTCTCTCTCATGTCTCCTTTCTCACTATACTGTCTCTCTCCCCATGTCTCCTTTCTCCCTATACTGTCTCTCTCATGTCTCCTTTCTCCCTATACTGTCTCTCTCTCATGTCTCTTTTCTCCCTATACTGTCTCTCTCTCTCATGTCTCTTTTCTCACTATACTGTCTCTCTCTCATGTCTCCTTTCTCACTATACTGTCTCTCTCCTCATGTCTCTTTTCTCCCTATACTGTCTCTCTCATGTCTCCTTTCTCACTATACTGTCTCTCTCTCATGTCTCCTTTCTCACTATACTGTCTCTCTCCTCATGTCTCCTTTCTCACTATACTGTCTCTCTCATGTCTCCTTTCTCACTATACTGTCTCTCTCTCATGTCTCTTTTCTCACTATACTGTCTCTCTCTCATGTCTCTTTTCTCACTATACTGTCTCTCTCCTCATGTCTCCTTTCTCACTATACTGTCTCTCTCTCATGTCTCTTTTCTCACTATACTGTCTCTCTCTCATGTCTCTTTTCTCACTACACTGTCTCTCTCTCATGTCTCTCTTCTCACTATACTGTCTCTCTCCTCATGTCTCCTTTCTCCCTATACTGTCTCTCTCTCATGTCTCCTTTCTCACTATACTGTCTCTCTCTCATGTCTCCTTTCTCACTATACTGTCTCTCTCATGTCTCCTTTCTCACTATACTGTCTCTCTCTCATGTCTCCTTTCTCAGTATACTGTCTCTCTCGTGTCTCCTTTCTCACTATACTGTCTCTCTCATGTCTCTTTTCTCCCTATACTGTCTCTCTCTCATGTCTCCTTTCTCCCTATACTGTCTCTCTCTCATGTCTCCTTTCTCACTATACTGTCTCTCTCCCCATGTCTCCTTTCTCCCTATACTGTCTCTCTCATGTCTCCTTTCTCCCTATACTGTCTCTCTCTCATGTCTCTTTTCTCCCTATACTGTCTCTCTCTCATGTCTCTTTTCTCACTATACTGTCTCTCTCTCATGTCTCCTTTCTCACTATACTGTCTCTCTCCTCATGTCTCTTTTCTCCCTATACTGTCTCTCTCATGTCTCCTTTCTCACTATACTGTCTCTCTCTCATGTCTCCTTTCTCACTATACTGTCTCTCTCCCCATGTCTCCTTTCTCCCTATACTGTCTCTCTCATGTCTCCTTTCTCCCTATACTGTCTCTCTCATGTCTCCTTTCTCCCTATACTGTCTCTCTCATGTCTCTTTTCTCACTATACTGTCTCTCTCATGTCTCCTTTCTCCCTATACTGTCTCTCTCATGTCTCCTTTCTCCCTATACTGTCTCTCTCATGTCTCCTTTCTCCCTATACTGTCTCTCTCATGTCTCCTTTCTCCCTATACTGTCTCTCTCATGTCTCCTTTCTCACTATACTGTCTCTCTCCCCATGTCTCCTTTCTCCCTATACTGTCTCTCTCATGTCTCCTTTCTCCCTATACTGTCTCTCTCATGTCTCCTTTCTCCCTATACTGTCTCTCTCATGTCTCCTTTCTCACTATACTGTCTCTCTCCTCATGTCTCCTTTCTCACTATACTGTCTCTCTCCTCATGTCTCTTTTCTCCCTATACTGTCTCTCTCATGTCTCCTTTCTCACTATACTGTCTCTCTCTCATGTCTCCTTTCTCACTATACTGTCTCTCTCCCTATGTCTCCTTTCTCACTATACTGTCTCTCTCCTCATGTCTCCTTTCTCACTATACTGTCTCTCTCATGTCTCTTTTCTCACTATAATGTCTCTCTCCTCATGTCTCCTTTCTCCCTATACTGTCTCTCTCTCATGTCTCCTTTCTCACTATACTGTCTCTCTCCTCATGTCTCTTTTCTCCCTATACTGTCTCTCTCATGTCTCCTTTCTCACTATACTGTCTCTCTCTCATGTCTCTTTTCTCACTATACTGTCTCTCTCATGTCTCCTTTCTCACTATACTGTCTCTCTCATGTCTCTTTTCTCCCTATACTGTCTCTCTCTCATGTCTCCTTTCTCACTATACTGTCTCTCTCTCATGTCTCCTTTCTCACTATACTGTCTCTCTCCTCATGTCTCCTTTCTCACTATACTGTCTCTCTCATGTCTCCTTTCTCAGTATACTGTCTCTCTCTCATGTCTCTTTTCTCCCTATACTGTCTCTCTCATGTCTCTTTTCTCAATATACTGTCTCTCTCCTCATGTCTCTTTTCTCACTATACTGTCTCTCTCCTCATGTCTCTTTTCTCCCTATACTGTCTCTCTCATGTCTCCTTTCTCACTATACTGTCTCTCTCTCAGGTCTCCTTTCTCACTATACTGTCTCTCTCCTCATGTCTCCTTTCTCACTATACTGTCTCTCTCATGTCTCCTTTCTCAGTATACTGTCTCTCTCTCATGTCTCTTTTCTCCCTATACTGTCTCTCTCATGTCTCTTTTCTCAATATACTGTCTCTCTCCTCATGTCTCTTTTCTCACTATACTGTCTCTCTCCTCATGTCTCTTTTCTCCCTATACTGTCTCTCTCATGTCTCCTTTCTCACTATACTGTCTCTCTCCTCATGTCTCTTTTCTCAATATACTGTCTCTCTCCCCTTGTCTCTTTTTCCAGGGGTCGACACCAACATTGGGAGTTTTGGATGTTTACTGGTGTGTGTGGTGGGCAGTTTAACGATGTTCTATGGACTTTTTACAGATCCTGCTATGGGCAATGCTGGTGTCATTGTACATATACTTTGCCTATCCCTGCTCTTTCTTCAATTTAAGACTTGCAGCAAGCCAGGAAGGAGCAAACAGTGCCTCCCGTCCATGCCAATAGCACTCTCTATCCCTTGTCCATCATGGACCTCCCCTCCACACCTTACAAATTATGCCACAACTGTGAACTAATTATAACCATTATTTATCTTCTGTCTTTCCAATCTTACAATTGATGACAGTGTCAATTATCATGAGTATTTTTATGACTATTAAAGGTATATATAAAAAATGTTTAGGGTCTTTCTATGTTGCCATGTTAAGCTAGAAAAAAATTCAAGGTTTAATCTGTAAAAAACAAACAAACAAACTATGCATTGATTTTTTCCCCCCCTAATGATGACTTACAGTGGTTATTAAAAATAGATACTGTGGTTAAGCTACATACCCTTGGGAGCTAGTTAGATATGGATTTAAACATGAATTGCATTTTCATTTATGCATTGATTGTTACAGGATGCTTGAGAAAAAAAACGACTTACATGTTATTGCCTAATTAATAGTGACATCCTGTGAAAAGGGCATCATGTTAAAAACGCTGAACTACAAATGGATCTGTGAGATGCACAAATTTTGGTTCAAAAATATTGTATTTTTTGCTGCACAGCCCACCTTTTCCATTGATCTTTCCCCTGTCGTTTTACAAATTGAGCAAAGTGTAAGGAATTTTTAGAGCGTGAACAAAAAAATATAATATCCTTTGGTTTTAGCTGCAGTACTAAAAATCCTTATCATTTATTTATTAGCAAAAAAAAACTGCAAAGGCAAAAAAACGTAACTTCTGCAAAGAAAAAACAATTTAGATGTGAAGTGTTTTTAAAGAACCTTTTTTAAGTGTTGTGAGCGGTACATGTCTGGATGTAACAAGTAAGCATTCTACCCTCCAGAGAACAAAACGGAGCTCAATTATTGGATGCTGTATTTGTTTCACCTAGGAGTATGAAGCAAAATTCACACTGTGAAATTGTAAATGTTCCTTTAAAAAAGGTCAGTGAAGCATGCCTCCCAACTTCTGCTGCCAGCCAATCCTGACAGCGGAGAATGAGATCGGACTGCAGGATTGTGGTTCTGAATTCTGCCACGCTCTTTGTCAGTCCTGATAAAGCGGGAGAGAGGTAGAGCTCAGCGGGTCAGAGCCTCAAAATCGAGGCTACCCGATGCAAAGCGGGATGGTTGACTGGCATGGGGAAGGATCCCCGCAAGACTGAGTGAAGTTCAGGGGTTGGACATGTACTGGGGTCTGTGACGGACAATTTATTGATGTTCTATGGAACCTTTACAGACCCCGCCAAGGACACTGGTGTTCTTGTATTGACACTCTGCCTATCCCTGGTAAAGTTATAACTTTTAGCTAAATATTGGAGACACAAAATAAAAAAAGGTCCCCCCCCCCCCTGAGACTGGCACTATGCCCTCAGAGTCAGCCAATCAAATGCTTCCTTTTGTCATTTGAATTTCCAGGCCTGCTGGGCTCAGACTTCATTCTATATCCGTCCCCTACTGAGGACGGATGCTTAGAGATAGAAATGGCAGGTGTTTTTTTTTGTTTTTTTGGCCAGTGCGTCTTTTGTTTTTTTACAGCGCATCATTTTTTTTATAGATATGTGGATTCATTTTTATTTTTGGAGCCAGTTCAGTTTATACTTTCTCTATTCTGACAAGGAAAAAAGAACAATAAAAACCCCATTAATATACACGGTAAAAATGTTTTAATTATGTTTATAAATAATCTTATAAAATGATTGAAAGGGGTCCGATCCCTAAACTATACATACATATTTGTAGTCACACACTTAGCTTTGGGTCAGAAAAATGGCAGCAACTCTACTTTCCCGGAAAAAATCTTTAGACCCTATCCCAGCGCACCCGTTACACTATTATTATTCTTCCCTTTGTCTGAACTTAATCCACCTCATCAACTTCCCTCTGTCCTCTGGAACTGAATCATTTAAACATACCCACAACCATCCTACAAAAAAATCTTCCTTGCATTCCACTAGGTTTGCCATTGTGTCTAAGTCCAATATTGAGTCTATTGAGGTAATAGCCACACTCAGATCGTATTATTTATTATTATAGTCAATCACTCTGTTGCCAATTCAACCAGCACAAAAAGTATCCGAATTTTCATATACTATTCATGCTGGTCGAATTGGCAACAGAGTGTGTGACTCTGATGCCGAATTTGCTGCTGCCATTGGCCTCTGGGAAGCATTTCGTGCAGGCGTGCTGCCAGTCCGTCGCAAACCTGTCACTCAGGGGCAGGATATGCCCCTGATAATAGCATGGCCGGTATTGATTCTGAAGGAAAGCTTGCATCCTACTTATTTTCTCCCCATTAAACTCAAGAGAAGACCAATGATTAGCAGGCGCCCCTTAGATATGAGAACAGTGAAAACATTATTTATATGAGAATAAATGCATTTCTTTTGTTGGGCTATTTTCTTCTTTTTATTTATTGATTATTCTGAAATGAAATGTTCTGTGCTGTAAATGTGTATAATGAAAATGTTCTCAAATTAATGTCATAAAACCATAACTGGTCTTTTGGCTAGTATGATCAAAATTTACACTAATTTATCATTAAAAATAAAAATGGTTAACAATTAAAGCAAATTCATGTTCGGTCTTCTCTGTTTGGTATCTAACTGCAGCAGAGCAGGATAAATTATGCTGGGTGCCAGAGGCAAACTTACACTATGCTTTTAAGTAAAGTTGTTTAGTGCATTTCATGTTTGTTTATTCCAGAGGCTTCTTGCCCATTTTTCTTACTTTTAATATAGAAGCTCAAGTGAAATGTAGTTCTCACTAGTATGAGGATATACTGGCATGTACTTGACAGTACATACCAGTTTATCCTCTGACCAGCAGCTGCCATGCTTCCCTGGGAGGAGCCCGGTCTAGTTGCCCAGAACAGAAAGATATCCCTGTTTTTTTCCATGGGATCAAGAATAGGGGCCTTATATAGATCCCGTGCCAAAACAAGGGCCTCTCTCTGCACAGAGAGACACTCCCTCGATCTGCAGACCTAAAGTTTCCTGCAATACTTGCTTTATTGGGTAGACACTTAAAGGTTTTCTCAGATGGTGCCCAAAATGCATCTCCCAAATGTTAATGCATATTAATGTGCTTTCAAAGTACTTTAAAATGCACGTTTTACATTTTACATTGCTTAAAATATAAAATACTTACTCATTTAGAGTCTACACAATGTATTCTATTCCAGCAGCACAGGAAGTGACTACATTAATCTTTATATGCTCAGTGTCTATATAATCAGTGCTGCTGCCCCTTAGTATACATGCAGGGTAATCACTGGGGGAGGGCTTGAGTAAACTATAAAAAAAATCCAGAATGCCTGCATTTAGACAGTCACTTTAAAGGACAACTTAACAAAAATATGAAATTCTATTTGATTGAAAGACTGCATTGAATGTAGGCATTTTATATAGAAATTCTATAATAAAAGAATACAAATAAAGTACCTTATTGAGCCACCTTTACTCCATATAACTCCACCAGGAAGCAGACATTTTGTTTAGAATCTTTTGTCAGACAAGATGAGTAAAGATCTGACCCAAAATTTTAAACAACATTTCTGCCCCATGAGAGAACTATATGGAGTAAAGAAGGCTCAATAAGGCAATTTATTTGTATTCTGTTATTAAAGATTTTCTTTATAAATCATCTACACTTGATACAATCTTTTAATTAAACATAAGTTCATGTTTTGCTACAGTTGTCCTTTAAGTCTCTGCCAAGCAGCTGGTCTCTGTCTGCCGAGATGTGGTCTCATTCTGTTATGTTTGCTGGATGGATCTTTAAATTGTCTTAATAGCGGAAAGTGACGCCACATTATGATGCTGTATCATGGTTTTAAAAGTTAGGCCAATGCATTTCATGAGCGTTAGGTTTAATATATTTGACCCAATAGGGGTTATGTTTAAATAATGGCGCTGTGTTTTTTATCTAGTCTTGATTCCTTCAGTCAGTTTTTTGCTCTTGTGCCTGTGTCAGACTCGGTTCTATACAAATGGAAAAAAAGGGGCAACATTTTTATTTTCGCTAATATCGCTAATGTGACTTTTTGTTCAGTGCAGATTAGGAGGGGAAAATTGTAGTCCAATAAAATGATTTCAAATACATTTTTCAAACTTTTTTATGCATAGCCAGCCACAAAATTCTTAAACAATAATTAGAATGTTAGCCGGTGGAAAGAAGTGATGCTTTGTTCAATGTTCTGCTGGCAAACCTCGGGTCCCGCCATTCATCTGGATGGTACTTTGACACCTACATTCTACCTAAGCACTGTTGCAGACCATGTACACCCTTTCATGGAACATGTACTCCCTGACAGGGGCGGATCAGGAGTCTGATCTCGGGAGGGGCACATGTCCGTCTGTCTTATCCTCTCTCCCATGTCCGTCTGTCTTATCCTCTCTCCCATGTCCGTCTGTCTTTTCCTCTCTCTCATGTCCTTCTGTCACGCTCCTCTCCCTTCCCATGTCTGTCACACTCCTCTCACTCCCCGTGTCCCTCTGTCTCTCTTCCTTCCATGTCCGTTTCTCTCCTCTTCCTTCCCATGTCTGTCTATGTATCCTCTTCTTTCCTATGTCCGTCTGTCTCTCCTCTCATTTCCCATCTGTCTGTCTCTCCTCTCCCATCCCATGTTTGTCTGTCTCTCCTCTCCCATCCCATGTCTGTCTGTCTCTCCTCTCCCATCCCATATCTGTCTGTCTCTCCTCTCCCATCCCATGTTTGTCTGTCTCTCCTCTCCCATCCCATTTATGTCTCTCTCCTCTCCCTTCCCATGTCTGTCTGTCTCCTCTCCCCTTCCCATGTCTGTCTGTCTCCTCTCCCCTTCCCATGTCTCTCTCTATTCTCTACCCCCTATGACTGTCTCTTTGTCCCTCTAAACATGTTTGTGTCTCTCCTCTTCCCAATAGCTGTCTCTTTTCCTCCTCTCCCCCGTATGTGTTCTCTCCTCTCTCCCCCACCCGTCAGTGTTCTCTCTTCTCCTCCCTTCAGTGTTCTATCTTCTCCCCCATACGTGTTCTTTCCTCTCTCTCCCCCATCAGTGTTCTCTCCTCTCTCCCCTCCCATCAGTGTTCTCTCCTCTTCCCCCCATCAGTGTTCTCTCCTCTCTCCCCTCCCATCAGTGTTCTCTCCTCTCTCCCCTCCCATCAGTGTTCTCTCCTCTCTCCCCTCCCATCAGTGTTCTCTCCTCTTTCCCCCATCAGTGTTCTCTCTTCTCTCCCCTGTGTTCTCTCCTCCCCCCCCAGTGGTGTATCTTGGTTTTGTGCTGCCCTAGGCAGACAAAATTTGGGGCCCCCCCCACCCACGATGCACACCCACGACATGACCCATAACCCATGCTGCACACCAAGGACATGCCCCATCACCCCATTTACATGCCTCCATCACCCCATTACATACACATTGCCAATGTTATTTGCCATTAATATTCCCCAGCCAATTTGCCCAAAAATATGCCAGTGTTAGTTGCCATTTAATATGCCCCAGCCAATTTGCCCAAAAATATGCCAGTGTTAGTTGCCATTTGATATGCCCCAGCCAATTTGCCCAATATGCCAGTGTTAGTTACCATTTAATATGCCCCAGCCAATTTGCCCAATAATATGCCAGTGTTAATTGCCTTTTAATATGCCCCAGCCCATTTGCCCAACATGCCAGTGTTAGTTGCCATTTAATATGCCCCAGCCAATTTGCCCAATATGCCAGTGTTAGTTGCCATTTAATATGCCACAGCCAATTTGCCCAATAATATGCCAGTGTTAGTTGCCAATTAATATGCCCCAGCCAATTTGCCCCATAATATGCCAGTGTTAGTTGCCATTTAATATGCCCCAGCCAATTTGCCTAATAATATGCCAGTGTTAGTTGCCACTTAATATGCCCCAGCCAATTTGCCCAATAATATTCCACTTTTATTTGCTATTAAATATGCCCCTGCTAATATGCCGAGTAATATGCCAGTGTTTTTTGCCATTTAATAAGCCCCAGCCAATTTCTACAAATCCCATTTCCCCAGCTCTTACCTTTTTCCCTGGTGGCTAGTGGCAGGCAGCATGGTCTCCTCCATGCTGCCTGTTCGGCTCCCAGGCGGTTGTGCCGACAGGTCACGTGACCCGGCGCACGTATGACGTCAGCGCGCCGGTCACGTGACTGTCGGCACTTCCGTGTCATACTGCACGGGGAGCCGAACAGGCAGCACGGAGGTTTCTCTGTGTTGCCTGTTTGGCTTCCTGCGCAGCCTGCCGGCAGGCAGCAGTAGTGAGGGGGGATCTACCTATCCATTCTCACCTCCGTCACGCCTGCAAGCGTGTTTTTTTTTTTTTTTCAAAGCGGTTGGTTTTTGTTTTTCTTCTCTTGCCCCGTTGCCCCCCCCCCCCCTGAATCCGCCACTGCTCCCTGATGGCATTGGACTCTTTAAGCAGAATAATGTGCCCTGCCACAAAGCAAAAATGGTTCAGGAATGGTTGAGGAGCACCAGTTCAAGGCGTTGACCCTTAAATTCCCCAGATCTCAATCCAATCGAGCATCTGTGGGATGTGCTGGACAGACAAGTCCAATCCTTGGAGACCCCACCTCGCAACTCACAGGACTTAAAGCATCTCAAAGGGTGAAAACGGGACCTACACAATATTAGGCAGGTGGACATAATGTTATGGCTGATTGGTGAAACCCCCGATGTATTTTGTATTAACCATGTACTTTTATTTTATATTTAGCTTTTCCTAATAGATTTACTGCACTGATTCATTAATTAAGCACTTTTGAGTGTTTCATTTTCTTACTAGACAAAGGATCCACATTTCTTTCTTTCCAGCTGTGATTTAGAGTGATATGGGTAGAACTGGATCACCTCTTACATATGTGTTCACTGGCAGCCTGAATGGAATAAAAAAAACTGTATTCCAGCCAGCAAGAATCAAACACTATCATCCTCAGTTGTAGTCTTCTTTTTAAGAGACATAGTTGCCCACAGCTAGTTTATTTTGATAATTGTATGCACATATATCAGAACATTTGCAGCTGCACACATCAATTGTGTTGTTGGCAGCAGCTTCCATATGTAAAACAGATCATGTTCAAGGTATTTAGTCGCCGAAGGATAACTGGTTATTAATGTGTCGGCTGTAGCGTTACATAATGATGATGATTTTACAGCTAACAAGGAACCCATCTGGTGCGTTCTTTGTGGAAAAGTCGATTTTCCCCTTTAGGGATTGCCGACCCTTTTGTTTGAGTAGGGTGATCTATGAAAGTAGTCGGGATTGGAGCACAGTTACTACATTTGGAAAACAAATTGAAATAATGTAGCTCAAATAAGATATTTGATCAGGAGGAAGGTCTCGCAGACAGAGGTAGGTCTCGCAGACAGCAATGGGGATCATTGCACTTCCTGTGACCTCAAAACCACTTCCTGCTAATTTCCTTGCGGCCATTTTTATCAGATTTTTTTGTTTCAGTGTACATTGCATTCATGCCAGCGATGATGCATTCCTTCATGAAGTTACATAGTAGTTTAGGTTGAAAAAAGACTTGCAGCCAACAATTTCAACCCTTTTCCTATTCTTGTTTACCGCTGTTGTCATGTTTGAGAGAAGCAAAAAGCACAACCAAGATATGCAGCTATAGTGTAGGTGCGGGCCTTGACCCTTTTCTTGTCTGACCACTCCGTTGCTGCCATTATACCAGCCAGTTCTCAAAACTTACATGCACTCTCTAGATTCACTGCTGGCCGTTAAATTTGGTGAAAGTCTTCCTTGTGAAATAATGTGTTATTCAATGAAAATGGGCAGTATTAGTTTGGCGGTAAAAAAAAAAATGTTAATTTAATGCTAGGAGACCCTCCAAAAGAATAACTACACCCAGCCCCAGTTACATGTTGCCCCCGACTCCATATTAATACACAAAGCCAGAGGCTTTTTGTCATTCAAAAACCAATTCCAATGCATTTTAAGATGAGCCACAGAACACAGGCCCTTTGTACAGAACACGTTTCAGTATTTATTTTTGCATGCGTATAGAATCCGAAAACTCATAAAAAATACAGTCATAGAGATTCTATGGTAGAATATAACACTATCCCTTGCCAATCGCACAATGGGATAATGACTTTCACGCACTCTGTCTCTTTTATGCTGCTTCCAAAGCATGCATATTATATAACCCTTTCTAAAGCATGGTTCAAAATAGCTTCCCAGAAACATTACATTTTAACATGTTCCTCTTCGGATGTTATTTTTAACCTGGGTCATGAGCTTTCCATCGGAGTTTTGACAGAATGACAAAGCTATTTCATTTCAGAAATGGGCCTAAGCTGGTGTGATAGCTCAGTGGGATAATGCACCAGGTGGAGAATCTGATCGTGGGTGCAGGTTTAATTCCTGGTTGGGCTTATTCAGATAAAACAAGTACCATTAAATTGGGTAGTACTACCAAAAGGGCCAGCTATACTAAAAGGCTAACTATGTGTTTGCCTAGGGCATTGGCTCTGTGGGGGGCAGCTGCTGCCTACCACCCAGGATACAGGCAGCCATGTGGTGGATCTGTGGAGGCAGGGTGCACCAGGTGTTCCTGAACCAGTCTGGCCCCACCCTGTGAAGCCTTGTGTTCACTGTGGAACTGTGGACAGCATCAGTTCTGTGTGGTTTAGTCACTTGCTGCTTTGTTCCTAGGCGTCTTCACAATGCACTATTACTGCTGAGTGAGAGAATCTAATTCTTAGGGTTTACCCAGATGGCTCAGGTAAGTGGGTGTATCTAGATTGACCCAGTGTGCTTTCCTTGTACAATAACCAAGTCATCTCCAGGAAGGCATGTCATTTCAGAACTGCAAAGAGAAATATGGGGAAAGGGACATTTTAAGAAAAGGGACAATGCAGAATCTTGCAGCAATTATTAAGTTTCAATACTTACTAAAGTTTGTACTGTTCATAGACAAATCTATGTTTGAATGCATAGTTGGTGAGACAAAAAAGCTCAGAGACAGTTGACAGATTCACCAGTCTAATTTACTTCTACAAGCTTTTAATCACAGGCCTATGCACTTAGGAGTCTGCAAACCGTGTTGATCGTATATCGCACGGATTTATGTCTCCTCTGGCATTTGGACTTCATCCATTTCTTGCAGAGTTCATTTTAAGTGTCTGAGATGCTGGCAGTGCTGTGTCATCAAGAAACGGCAATGGACAAGGAAAAGAACTAGTGCACTAATCCACAGATAGCTCTAAGCTCTGCAAATGAGCGATCTTAAATGAGCAGGTTATGCTCAGGAACATGTGAGTGGAATACTCTCACATACGGTATTTCTTTTCACTGTTATTGGTCGGGTTCTATTCTTAAGATCTGACCATTCCATGAAAATTGAAGTTGCTTCCCTAAGCATTTTTGGTGTAGTATAAATTACTTCCTTTCCTATTAAGAGGGGTAAGCTTACCCGAATTTTACAATGATATGCATAATATAATATTGCTATTGTGTGTGTGTGTTTGATGTGGTTGAGGAGCTATCTTCTCTCAGATTAAAAGTTTATCTGGAGTGTCCAGTCCCTGTTTAACCAGATGATTTAACATAAAAGATTTGGAGAAAAAGCTCTTTCATTTATCAGTGTTTAACTTACCCATGCTCTTCCCCCTCCTATGTAAAGGAACATTAAATGTTGTTTAAACCTAGCTTCCTAGAAGGAAGCAAGGGTTAAACAATACATGTCCCGGTAGAATTAAGTAAACCCAACGCGTATCTTAATAGATACACACGGGTTTACTATCTGCTGTGTGCGCCCCGCTCTGACAGCCGAATGCGAGGGTCTCTTGCCCCTCATTTTTGCATGGGATCAGCAGGGGGGACCTAGTTAATGTCACCCCTTCTGATCTCATACAAAAACAAAGGTCTCTCTCTGAGTTAGCACAGAGAGCCAAGCGCCGACCATACGGCTGCCTGCGGCAGCTGTCGGTCAGACGATAAACTGGCGTGTACTATCAAAAGTACAGGCCAGTTCATCCTCATACTAGGGACAACTAAAACTTCACTTGTGCTTGTATATTAGAAGCAGAAGTGGAAAAAAAAAAGTTTAGCGTCCCTTTAAGAGGTACACCATGGTTTTAGGGGAGTGGACTGGAAGTGGGACTTGGAGCGGGGAAATTCCAAGAGTCTGTAGATGATTTTATAAATGTATAGATTGCTATTTATGTAATAAGGAAAGTGTATTATTATAAATAGCACTCTATACATTTATAAAAAATCACCTACAGATTTTTGGAATTTCCCCGACCCAAGTCCCACTTTCAGTCCACTCCAAGATGTCTCATCTGCCATATAATCAGGCCTTATTGAGTTGTTAGAACAGACAGCTACCACATTAAGAAAGCACAGAGGGAGGTGCTGACCTTCCAATGCCGGAGATATAGGTTCAAATAATGGCTTTCGAAATTAGAGAAAAATTACATTTAAGACAAATACAGTGCACCTTTCTTCCCATCCTATGTTTAGTTGGAGTCAGATGTGTCAGCATAAAAAAAAGACCATTATGGCAATTTTCATTACAGAATGTTATAATGTAATTTAAATGGCTACTTAACTGAAACACACTTGAAATTTGATGGAGGTAAGGGGCAGGACATTAAATCAATCATTCTAATAAATCTAAAAGATAGCACCCTCCAAATAACACTTTATTTGGTTTATAATGCTTTAGACTTCTAATCTTAAAGCTATTAATACAATTCACTTAGCTCTAAGCTTTAATAATTTGACATGGATCAATATTAATGTAAATGTATGTAAACCTTTAAAAGAAGGATCTTGTTTTGATCACATAAATATGATTTTGCTGTCAACCAACATCTGGAAGACAGATAATATATTAAACAATATCATATTACACAATATAGAATAGCATTAGGCAGATGCGCATACAGATCTGATAACTACTAACATTTAATTTTGGTTTAATTCGTGCTTTGCTGGATCAACTGACCTTGAGATAGGATTGCATAAGAAGAAGAATATTACAGTACATGTCATTAAAATGTCTTATCAGACAGAATAAAGCATTTAGAGATCTCTTTAAGCAAATGTCAAAAATATATATATCTCTTTTATCAAGAGAACATGAAAATGAAATATATATAGATATATGTTAGACCACAGTCCTCTACCACAAGCTTACATGTGTGCAACTTAATGTGTAATCAATATTTCATATAACATAAATAGTTTAGAAGTAATCAAGATAGGCATAGAACAGGGCCACCCTGCGGATCAATATGTTGTTAGTATGCTAGTCTGTAAATGAACACGGGAGGAGAAATGCACATTTAATTCATATTAAAATAAGGGGAAAAGATATATGTTGGTGTGTTGAACTTGCCACAGGCTCAAATACTACTGATATATGCTATGATACTTATTAAACAGCTGTGAGCATTTTGTAAGTAAAGAATAAGTGAATAGGTAGTGTATAAAAACAAACAAAAATGAGAAGTGCTATGTTGTTTTTATTTTTTTGCAGAAGGTTCCATTACAGCGCTCAAATGCGTCGGGATGTAGAATGAAGGTGCAATGGGTGTTACACATAACAAGCGCTGATTGAGCCATTTTTAAAAAAAATGTATGACACTTCTGTTGTGGAATGTTTATATATATTTACCATTGTCTCAAGAAAACATTACATTGACATGAGGGTATTGTCAATAAAGAGAATTGATGGGAACGTCAAACTTCAGGCCAATGTAGATGAGTTAAAAAAATGATCCAATGCAGCTGAATGGGAGAATTTTTCCAACTCGACTACTTTGGCCTTAACACTGAAATTCTCTCTTAATGGAGTAGATCATCCAATATCGGTCCAAGCTTAACAATGTCGATAAAAATGATTTATTCCCACTCGCAATATCTTTTACTGCTAGGAATTGGATATTAACTGATAAAAAAAAAAAGTCCAGCTATAGATTCATTTATTTTTTGAGGGTTTTTCTAGCTTCGTTGCCATTTTTGAGACTGGAATAAATCAAATTGACCGAGCACCTAATTCTGATCCAGTTGGGATGCTACATAGTGATGAATTCATGGAATGGTACTGTAACATTATTAAACCTGGATAATAAGCTCGGCCGAGGCTTTCATTACACTCTAGAACGCTGGGAAATTCGGAGACCATTTTGTGAAGTGAGCACAAGAATAAGTGCCCAATATACACCTTTTTGTCCAAGATTGTGCTGGATATTCCCTGTGCATTACTGTCTCATACAAGGTATTACATGATTTCCTGACTTTAAAGAAAAAGTTCAGTATTTTGAAAGTCAGAGCATCAGGTGCAGTGCACAGATATCGAGCTGCCCAACAGTAGACACCAGGGAACTCCGCGGCATGGGTAAGCCATGGGGTGCAAGTCCTGTGTGTACAATCTGGGTGCTCTGGAAAGACCTGCGGGTGCAATGTAGTTCCTAAAGGCCCAACACATCAGACACACAAATATAATAGAACAAAGTTGCACTTCAATTTAACTTTCATATAGTAACGTTTTTTGATCCAAGTAATTGGTCACACAAGTGTGCTGTCACACAAAAATACTGTTCTGTGTAACTGTAAAGTGTTTTGTGTTACACAGAATTCTTAATCAATTATAATTAAGCTACATTGGGAAGGGATGTGGGGACAATAATGAAGGAGGACAAGAAAAATTGAGTGAAGGAGGGCAAAATGCATTTTTCCCCAAAACATTTGTATTGTTTGATAACTATCCCTTACCAATACCTGTGAGTAGCAGACTGTGTTTCAATGAAGTTATGCATAAGGAGAAAATATAAAGCCCTCTGTCATTTTATATGTGCCCTATCTGTAAACAGAGGGGTGTAGTTTTTAATTTGCAATTTCCCTATTCTGAAATAGTAATGGTGCGATGCTCCGGGTCTGGAATAATGATGATTTAAAGTTCAGTGAGAAGTTTTCCTTGAAACAGGCACTGGTTTTGCTAAACTAGTCTAAGCTAACCAAAATGTGTGTCCTGGGTATATGCCCTCATCCCTTCACTTCAATTTCAGCAAATCTTACACTTTCCAGAAGGCCTTAAAGATTGTTCTTTAACATTTAGAGCTATTTATTTCCTAAAGTATTTTACCAGGAGAGATCCATTAGGGTTTGATCTAAATCTCAGGCTTAGTAATTTAGATAAATAACAGCTTTTCTCAGCCAGACACTTGTATTCGGGCCTACACCTCTATCGTCATGTCTGCTGTGACATGAATATATAATACTGGGTCACAGCTGTTCATTGCAGGTTACAATATTCTCCAAATTAAAATGCTTTAAGACACTGTCAGCGGTGAACACATCCTGAGATGAGATATTGAACCAAGGACTTAGATGACTAATGTTCCCCTATTGTTAGAATCTAGAAAGACATCTAGACTTTTGAGGCACCTTGGCTTTAGCATGGGTCAAGCTTTGGACAGCATCTGAGACTCTCTGACATAGCCGACTTCATCTGACAGGTCAAAGGCTTCACCCCATCCCACTCCCCCTCTTAATTTAAACAGACATTTCCTAAGAGTCATTGACCTCAAAAGGAATTTATTGATCAGAAACATTTCATCAGCTACTGAAAAAAGGTTTTCCTACTCCCAAAAGGTTTTCCTACTCCCAAAAGCTTTCCGTTTTAAGATTTCAAAAAATAAATAAATAATAGCAGCTGATATTAAAAATTGAAATATCTACTTATTTTACAAACTACTCGAATTTAAATAACATTGAAAGTCATATAAAATATAGAAATGAAGCAGGATGTTGTCAGCTACAAGATATTAGCAAATTCTAATCCAGTAAATACTGCTATTTATAGGAGTGTGTTTTTTCCCCCCCCCACAGAGTTTGCCTGAGGCAAACTCCCCAGAGACGTCCCCACTGAAAACAACTGATACTCAATGATAGGCAATCTCCAGGAAACGAGTTCAGCTGGGCACTGGCAAGATTTCAAAATGGCAGCCTCGAGTGCTTGGTTCACTCAGTAGAGTTATGATGATTTTGCTTCTGGATATAAAAACATCGTATTGACATTTATTGTATAGCTCTGACACATTAAGTAGAGCTCGGTAAAGAAGTTAAAAGGATATTACAATACCCCAGAAGTATGATGGAAACATACTCAATCTCTACTCACATGTTTACAGTCTAGAGGCATGTGGTGATGGAGAAAGATAAGTAAGGAAGTAAAGAAAAGGGGGTGGAAGCTGTATTGGGGACTGAGTCAGCTGAGGTCACAGATTCTTATGGGGTTTACTAGCTAAGGGAATTGTATGGGTCTTTGGAGGAACTGAGGAACTTTAAAAAATTTGAAAAGGAGCATGAGAGATGGAGATTCCAGGGATGAGAGATAAGGAGTTAGAAGTCACGAGTGGGAAGAGGGAAAAATATATTATTTATTTAATTATAAATAGAAGTATTTTACCAGGAAGATTACATTGAAATTTCTCTCATTTTCAAGTATGTGTCAAGTAAAGTTCACAAACCTTGCATTGTTACAACAGAGTACCAAATAATAATAAAATACAAATACACAAATGTACTACAGAGCATGAACAGGTAAGAAATATCATCAACCATGACTACAAATTCATTCTGTATTGAGGTATATTTGCAGAGAGCTAAAGAGATTTTACACTGGAGGAAGATATGATTCTGTGAGGTTATTCCATAATTGTGGTGCTCTGTAGGAAAGTGAGGATCGAGCCACTTTTTATTGGTTTTGTGGTATAGTAAGTAAAGTGCTGGTACTGGTTCGGAGGTTATAGGAGGTGGCAACATCTAGGGAGAGCATTCTACTCAGGTAGGATGGGAGCTTCCTAGAAAAGCTCCTAAACACAAGACTGGAAGCGGTAGCATAGAGCAGCACAGAATTTCTGTTCCTCACACTAGACCACTAAAACCACATGTCCACTTGCGTTTAGTTTCTCATTTCTTGTGAGCAGAATAAAATATTTTAAATATGTATATATTTAGCTTTAAATGTATGATTCTTTTTAGAGCATCAATGTATGCTGTTTTTGCCTGAAGCCTTGTCTTGTGTGGATCATCCATTGATACATGCATACTTTGGTCTGAGAGTTTTTGTATTATAGAAACAGAAAGTTCCTTAGAACCCCAGTGCATTGTCTCGGAAGGCCTTCAGTTACAATATCTTGTGACACCAGGTCTCTCTCAGACTGGCAGACTTTTTTCACAGCTCAAGTTTACCTCAGCTGAGAACAGATAGAAGTGAGACTTACTGTTTTGCTAGCAGTGGTAACACTTGTATAGCTCAGTGTTTTCAGATAATAATTATCCTCTGCTATAGTACATAGTCAAAGGAAACAAATGCTATTTATAAAGCAGTGTACATTTGTAATTCAGAGAGTAAGTTTTAGGGTTGCCAGATTGGCCATTTTTTTTCGCGGGACTCATTTGGCACTGTCCCTCAAAAAGGTTCCACCAACCCTAGTAGGAATCCATTAAATATCATACTGTGTTATGTTGTGGTTATATCTGGGGTCTCAATAGAGCTGCTGATGGCCAAGGTCTCCCATAACGCACTATCATCTGAGAAACTGTCAAGGGCCTATAGTAGAGTAGGCCAACAACAGCTGGAGGACCAAAAGCTTTGACCCATGGGTTATAAGACTTGGTCAGAGCACAAATAAGCTTCGATAATTGGCAAATATGATTATTTTTTGCAGTTGCTTTTCTAATTGCAAGTTAGTTCCTGTATTTGCTAAGTAACTGTTTTTTTTGTGTTTCCATTCATTTTCCATCCCCAGTGTTCCCTGCTCAGACCTACAGATACAGACCCTCTCTTCAGAGACTAATCAAATCTCAGTGCTCAGTGAAATCACTCACTATAGATAAGGAAGTACAGCACATAAATTAGATAAATACATACAAATTGTTTGTTTAGCTTCTAGTTCAATAACCAGCAAGGTAGCACATGATATGTAAATACGGAAAAATACAATTTACACAATTGTGCATGCTGAAATCATCTAATTACTTCAATCCTTATTTATGAATACAAGGTTTTCCATTGAGCTGTTTTTCATGGGTAATGTTGATTTATGAGGAAATGTTTTTTTTTTCCCATTCAAAAAAAAAATTGGAAATTTTGTGAGGCTTTTTCCAGTCTTGCAATATTGACTTGGTCTGAAATGTGGGGCATGTCATGGGTGTTCAATGTGGATGATGGGGCATGTCCTGAGTTTGCAACTGGGTGATGTGGCATATCCTGGGGTATTGGGGGCAAGTCATGGGTCTGCAATGTGAGTGATGGGGCATATCTTGGGTGTGCAATGTAGCTGGACATGCCTTGGGTGTGCGATGTGGGTGCTGGGCCATGCCCTGTGGATATAAAGTGGGTGCTGCTGGGGTAAGTCCTGGGTGTGCAATGTGGGTGCTGAGGCATTTCCTGGGTGTGCAAGGTGATGCTATGACATGGGATGTTGACTCAGTAACAAAAGAAGTGCAGTGAGGTGGGAGCCCAGAGCATTTGTTCTATAAGGGGCCCCACAATTTCTGATGGTGGTCCTGTAAACATACAACATACATGTATGTCCTGTCTTGCCAAGGGGCTAAAAGTGAACCGTGGTGAATAAGGGATCTGTAGCTGAGTTGGAACACCGGAAACTTGAAAAAACGTTTATGACTCCGAATAATACGAGTAGAGGGTTATGAGTAAGTGGTGTCTATAGCATTAAGCTACTCTGGGGGTCTGTCGTGTCTTTGTTATACTGCACTGGACGGTGACATTTAACACTTTTGCTGCAAAAGAAAGTTCATGTATGAAGTTTATTACAGGTTACCAGAAAAGAAGTGCCACTTATTTCTAATCATCAGAATAATACCTAATATGTTTTGCAGTTCACTTGTCAATTCCACACAGGTCACATTTTGCTAAATCATCACCTATATTCTCTTTATTAACTAGGCACCTGGGTTTTATCTTTCAATCTACATATCTTTAAAGTATGTAAAATGTGCACGGTTTAATAAACAAACAGGAAGGATGATATACATTGTTATCACATGCAGGGGGGGGGGGGGGGATGGGTCATTTAAAACATGTCTCTTAGAATAGAATTGAACCAAAACACAGGAAATAAACAAAATGTTAAAAATAAAGTGTATTTTTTTTTAAATCAGTGTGGGTAACAATCTGCCTTCCTGTGACCTGGCTTGCAGAGAGGATTTGGTTAAAATGGTGTACACATTGATTATATTGCTTGTGAGATAGCTCAATGGGGGCCATGCGCTAACTATACAATCATTACAGCTGCAGATTCCGTTTCTGGGGGGGCTTACTCAACCTCTCGACCATCTGAGGAAGATACAATGAGGCAACGGGACAAAAGCAACCTCCGCGGAATGTATTTGAGATATACATACCATCTTAGTTAAAAACGTTGGGCTTTATTCATGAAAAATGGAATTCACAAGGGAATTTCAAATTTAAGTAGCCGAGTTTGACCAAAACCTGAATTGTAGAATTTTTCCAAACATGGCTACTTTTCCCTTAAAGGGACGGTATCACCTAAATATTGTTTTTTACTGTGTATGAAGAGAATAAAAAAAATTGAAATTATCTTTATATTGTCTTATCAAAATTGCAAGCAAATGCCTACATTAGGAGAAAAATGGATTTTAAATGTGTCTGTGGGATCTCCTGCGTGTGACATCACCTGTGGCCTGATGGAATTCATGGGAAATGTGTGATTTGCCTATCAAGTCACAGGTGATGTCACGAACAGGAGACAACGCAGACACATTTAACCCCTTTGCGACCTTATGAAGAGGTAAATCGTCATAAGATCCGCAGCGTTAGCGACCTTATGACGAGTTAACTCGTCATGCAGTCTAGCCGGTGGTGCGCTCCGTGGGCACCACCAGCCAGTCTGCAACGGGTCCAGGACTAAGCCTCGCACCCGAGGAAAAGCTCCTGGACCCGATCTGTGGATTTCCGGGCATGTGATCGCGGTGATCGAGTGATCACCGCGATAACATGCAAATTAGATGCAAAGTCAATGTGTTCACACACTGACTGTGCCTCTAATTCACTCTCTGTGCTTCACGTTCTTATAGTGAAGCACAGAGAGTGACCTGTAAATAAAAATAAATAAATACAGAACATTGACAGAGGGGGGGGGGGGGGGGATTAACCCTTTCAATGCTGATCACAGTTTGTAACTGTGATCAGTTTCCTTCCACTTTATGGCCCTCATTTAGTTTTTTTTTGACAATTTTTTTTATTTTTGCAATTTATACAGTTTTTTTTAATAAATAAAGGTAATTTTAATATATTTATTTAATAAAATGTAACCCCTGCATGCCTGTTGTGTGATTTTTATGGATCTGACATCGCACTCTTCAGAGTTTTTTTCTGTCTTTTTTGTTTAGGGGGGTTTGGGAACCAATATTTTTCTTTTTTATTAGTTAGTTAATTAGGGGGGATAAGTGGGTTAGTGTTGCACTAGTTGTGTAGCTTATTATTGGGAAAATAATGGGGAAACACTTTTTTTTTGCCCCCAAATTTCCTCTTTTATATGTATTTTTTAATACTAAAATGTAAATCATTTTTATGTATTGGGCATCAAAAGAAAGCTCTAACTGTCCTTTAAAAAACAACATATAACTCGTATGGGTGCGATAAATGAGAGAGAGGAAAATTATGTTTCAAAAACCGCATATTAAAAATTGAAAAACGCTCTGGTCCTTGGCCTTGGAAAATCTCTGGTCCTTAAAGGGTTAAAATCCATTTTTCTCCTAATTCAGGCATTTGCTTTCAGTTCTGCTAACACAATGTATAGATCATTTTTAATCATTTATTAATCTGCACATTCACAGTAAGAGCATAGTTCCCTCTTTTCTCATTGAAGCCCTTTGTTATTACACCACCACATCATGCTAAATTATCATTAATGCACGTTTTTTTGGTGTTTATACTGTGAATGCAGAGAAGAAAAGATGATTTATTCATTGCCTTAGCAGAATTGCCAGCAAATGCATCAATGAGGAGACAAATACATGTTATGACATCACCCGTGACTGGTTATGCAAATGACACACTTTCCATTGGAAAGTAGTTTATTTGAACCTCATTGTTTCTTAATGTTTGCATAGTCTTGCTATTATTCTAGCACGATGTACTTATTCCTCAGTCAGCCCAATACAATCCTCTGTTTAATGAATTGTCCGCAGGGACAGGGAGTATTAACCGTTTCATTTCTGGAGGTATCATAATACGGACTGTGTTTGTTGTATTTGTGTGTTGGCTCGGCCCAGCTTTTCCATCTGGAACTGAAAGGGTTAACCCAACCAATATCCCCCTCCTATATGTTTTCTACTTAACAAATAAAAAGAAAACGTGATAGTTTTGATCTGGCATATTTCACAGGACGTGCACCGGCTCTCTGAGTAATGCATTCCTTTACATGCATGAAGAGTGTTGTTTTTTATTTTATTTTATTTAATTCCCCAGTCGATCTGTTTAGCGCTATGAAAATATTTTGCATTGAGCGACAATAGCAAAGTGCAATCAGAAAGCATGCAATGGCATCTGCAGCCAATCCTGACCCATGAACAAGGACTCTTAACACGCCTGCGTTCTACTTTCCACCGCTAGAGGGCGCGTAGCCACAAGAAAGTCACAAAAACTAAAAGCAGGGGGACTAGAGCAACCAGTGAATAAAAAAAGCAAAAAGCATGCAGGGGCATTTACTGAACGAGAGATCTGTGCTCCAGGTCTTCATTATACAGGAGCAGCATCCTTCCCAGCTGTGCCGATGAAGAGCTTACAGCGCTGGAGCAGCTGATCCATTGAGTTGCCTTTATTGTATGCTTGTTGTGGGGTAAATCCCATTGGTGAGTGATTAGAGGAAAACAAAGAAAGGAAAAAAGGAAAATTATCCGGATTTACAATGAGCCACTGCGAGCCTTATGTGACAAGGAATAACAACTGTCCCATCACCGCTGTAAGGAATGCGAGTCAGGACTACCTGCTGATGGAGGCAGGGGATGGGGGAGAAAACTCTATCCATCACTATGGCTACTATCCTGGGTAAGTACACCTGAAGCAATGCAGGGGGTCCACGTTTGGGGGCCACGCTATGGATCATCTGAGAGGAAATACGGACAGGTAGATTTACATTTAATATATCATTAACCATTAAAGTGCCTAAAGTGTTGATGAACACATGATTTATCCCTCTGACCCATACATGGCAAAAAAAATAAAATAAAATAGATTGCACTATTAATAATAATAATAATAATAATACATATCTATTAACTCCAGAGGAGCTGTTCTCTTCCCCAAGCTTTCAAAGTGGTTAAATGGAACTGTGTGGGTTTGGACTAATAATTTCTATTTTATTCTTTAAATAACTTGTTACTTAATAATATAATTAATCTGTGAGGTTGAATTGTGCTCCTAGACAAGAATTCAGCTTTGTAATTTGTGTACATAGAATATTATATAAGATATAAATGCTATGTGTTTAATTAGTAAAGGAATGGCAGATATGCTAAGGCTATTTTCTAATACTTGTTGAATCAGTCATTGCCCCCTTGTTACATTTTGTTTGCAGCACTGATTTTGTTGACTGTTTAAAATGTATCAGTGACATAAGATCTTACTTGATTTTTTTTTAAATATGTTTTCTTTGTCAGTTGTATGGAAATGGTCAGTTTCCTTCCAAGGAAATTTAATAGAATATGGTAAACGGCAGAATTAGGGGCTATTTAATAGTTTAATGGACTAAGACCCCAGCTGGCAAACCAATTCTCCAGTAAGTAGTCTATTTGATGGATTGAGTAGAAATTATGGTAGATAGAGAAAACCACTTAGCTGTAAATATATCCTACATGTTGCTGTCTTGTTTAAAAATAGGGCCCAGAAAAAAAAATGAACCATGACATAATTGGTGTCTCACTGATCAATAAATCCTTAAAGAGATAGCCCTGGGTTATTGGTTATTACCAGTGGGAATGGTCCAAATTACCAGACATTATACTGTCTATTGGTAGCAGAGCAAAGAGCTGTTTTTATAGCATGCTTAACATGGTTTGGTCATTGGATTTAATCTGTTTTGCAATAGTGATTGAACTGATATTTTCCCTAGAAAGATCTTTCTACCATACATGGATACGAAACACTCCACAGAGACGCGATTGATGCTGTAGTAATTCAGGTCTTGTTTGAGATCTGGAATAGCTTTAGATTTGGAATTAGGTATAGACAGGACCATACACCACTGATAAGTGTGAGCTGGGGATTGGAATAAAACATTGGAAATGACATATGGAGTTTTAATCTAGTATACTGGATATACTTTTTTTTTTATATATAAATATGTGCATATTGTTTTAACATGTATAGCTTGGAGGAAAGACATAACAGGGGGGATATGATAGAAACATTTAAATACATAAAGGGAATCAACACAGTAAAGGAAGAGAGTATATTTAAATGAAGAAAAACTACCACAACTAGAGGACATACTTTTAAATCTTTGCCCCTCTAATTTAAGACTAATATCAGGAAGTATTACTTTACTGAGAGGGTAGTGGATGTATGGAATAGCCTTCCAGCAGAAGTGGTAGAGGTAAACACAGTGAAGGATTTTAAGCATGCATGGGATAGGTATAAGGCTATCCTAGATATAGGATGGGGAACTGGGGACAAATAAAAGTATTTAGAACATTGGGCAGACTAGATGGACCGAATGGTTCTTATCTGCCGACACATTCTATGTGTCTATGTTTCTATAATGTTGGAATGTGTGTAATATTGTTCTGGACTTGGACTCCAAAGTAGCTTACTTGGAAACTGGAGAAATCTCAATGTACCTTTACTGGTAAAAATAAATAAATATGTTTAAAATAAATATAAACAAATATACACATTGTGTCATGATGACATGTTTACATACCAATGTGCTTTGGTATGGGCAGTATAGGGTCGTTGTGATTCATTATCACATCAGTCATATGCCCCAGAAGAGCTCGGAGAAGGCTCCCAGAAGACTGCCTCGTTTTGAGTCTTCTTCTGGGCGCAGGCAGGTGCAAGTGCGAGTATATATACGTCCGCATGGTCCACAATGTATATATGATTCCTATTGCGGGCAGGGGTTAATGAAGAACAATTCCGTTAGTAGGTTCTAAAAGTGGAGCTGTCACCATGGGAACCAATGGATTGTTCCTTCGGATTGCTCCACTTTTAGTACTTTAACAAAGAATAATTATTTATATATCTAAGAAAGCGCCACACTAGCACAATAATAAATAACATTATTATAACAGTCTCCATAGCTTGAAGGAAAGACGTAACAGGGGGGATATGATAGAAACATTTAAATACATAAAGGGAATCAACACAGTAAAGGAAGAGAGTATATTTAAAAGAAGAAAAACTACCACAACTAGAGGACATAGTCTTAAATTATAGGGGCATCGATTTAAAAGTAATATCAGGAAGTATTACTTTACTGAGAGGGTAGTGGATGTATGGAATAGCCTTCCAGCAGAAGTGGTAGAGGTAAACACAGTCAAGGAATAAGCATGCGTGGGATAGGCACAAGGCTATCCTAGCTATAAGACCGGGAACTGGGGTGTAATAAAAGTATTAAGACAAATTGGGCAGATTAGATGGACCGAATGGTTATTATCTGCCGACACATTCTATGTTTCTATGTTGACACAGAAATATAACATCTAGCGGTGAAATAATTAGGGCAGTACACTGAAGTAGATGCTCAGGATCATGGTTCGGACAAGTATCTTCAAAGGGTACAAAAAGCACATGATGTTGCTAATGCTTCTTCCTCAGATGTGTTGTACCTGCCATTTTTTGTTTCTACAGTGGGCCAGCCACCCCCCCCCCCCCTGGGGTTTCTGCTCATGAGCTTCCCCTTAGCAGTGGATCTCTCAGGAGGAATTGAGACACCTGTGCTGATGTACATGTTATTAAGTCATCTGAATGGAATAATAGAATAGTGAAAAAATTGTTTTGTCAACTATAGAAAAAACTACTTCTATACACAAAGGCAGCGGGTGAAATGCTAAACCTCATTTATAGTAGTTCAATGAGTACTTTGAAGTGGTACGGTCCAGGCTCCTCTCGGATCCATGTCATGTCTTGATGATACAGATGACTCTGTCCAGTCAGGAACTTGGTGGGGAAACAGGACATTCACACCATTCCCAATAACAGTGTAGTTTAGGTTACACCTGAGGCTGCTTGTAGTGCTAACGATGCACACTTGACTTCACCTGGAGCATGATTACATCATTTTGAATATATTAAGGTGCTTCTTCATTATATATAGACAGATGAGTTTTGTAATTCTTTCAACATGTATTTTTTCAATTCCTTTAGCAGTGTCACTTTATTCTGCATCTAGTACTTGAAGGGCAATAATTACCTCTACTTGGAAAACTAAGAGTTAATTGCATTGAAGTGTTTTTGTTTTCACTTTTGCATGTGAGCACTAATTGGTGATTCTATAAGAGTTTAGAGTAGAAGGTATTGGATACCTATGCTCAAGCGAAACGCGTTAGGTGCGCTTCATATTACCGTATTTGCTCGATTATAAGACGAGGTTTTTTTCAGAGCAAATGCTTATTATTATTATAATATCTTATAATCGAGGTCTTCTTATAATCTGACCTCAAATTGAGGTCAGATTATAAGACATGGATCCAGGTCCCCAGCAGAGCTGCAGGGGACCTGGATCCCCCTCTCTAGCAGCAGGGGATGTCTGCGCGATGAGCGCAGACTCCCCTGCTTCCGCCCGGCACGACCGCCGGGGCTTCTGTGAAGAAGCCCGGTACTTCCGCTTTCGTCACAGAAGTCCCGGCGTGCGTGCCGGGAGGCAGCAGGGGAGGTCTGCGCTCATCGCGCAGACATCCTCTGCTGCCCCACTAGCCACCAGGGTAAATCGGGCAGCTGGGGGATGTCTGCACGATACAAGTTTAACTTTTTTCCTATAGGGTAGTCTTATATTCAGGCTTTTAGTTTTTTTTTCTAAAGGAATATCCAAAGTTTGGGGGGTCGTCTTATAATCGAGCAAATACGGTACTCCTTCCCCCCTCTGGTGCCTTGATTTTATGTACATTTTTTTTAAAGAAGATGGATTTTTTTTTTTAATCGTTGCTTGGCGTGGTGAGCGATTTGTTTCTTACCTTACGTGGAGTTCCTTTTTCTGTTTCATGTAGGAGAAAATGTCTTCACCATCACTTTAAACCAGGGGTCCTCAAAATACGGCCCGCGGGCCACATGCGGCCCGCCGCCCACATTAATACGGCCCGCGGGGGGTGCCGGCACCCCCCGCTCCCCACTATTTACCTTTTTTTTTCCGGCAGCCGCAGCGGATGCAGCTGCAGAAAGAAGAAAAAAAAAAAAAAAAAACCACCGCGACCGGATGTGACGTTACGTCACATCCGGATCCAGTGACTGTTTCCCTCCCCTGTGCATCCGGCGTCCGGCCGGGGACACAGCAGCTGGAGGTAAGTGATGGGGATGCGGGGGAGGAGGGAGGTATAACGAGCATTGCAATGGCACTTTATTCCTGGGCCTCTGACTGGCACAATGTTACTGGGAATCTGACTGGCACAATATTCCTGGGCCTCTGACTGGCACAATATTCCTGGGCCTCTGACTGGCACAATATTCCTGGGCCTCTGACTGGCACAATATTCCTGGGCCTCTGACTGGCACAATATTCCTGGGCCTCTGACTGGCACAATATTCCTGGGCCTCTGACTGGCACAATATTCCTGGGCCTCTGACTGGCACAATATTCCGGGGCCTCTGACTGGCACAATATTCCGGGGCCTCTGACTGGCACAATATTCCGGGGCCTCTGACTGGCACAATATTCCGGGGCCTCTGACTGGTACAATATTCCTGGGCCTCTGACTGGTACAATATTCCTGGGCCTCTGACTGGTACAATATTCCTGGGCCTCTGACTGGTACAATATTACTGGGCATCTGACTGGCATAATATTCCTGGGCATCTGACTGGTACATTATTCCTGGGCTCTGACTGGCACAATATTCCTGGGCATCTGACTGGCACAATATTCCTGGGCATCTGACTGGCATAATATTCCTGGGCATCTGACTGGCACACTATTCCCATTGAAATAAGTAAGTTTGTTGATTTAACTTTACTTCATTTTAAATATTGTATTAGTTCCCGATTTGTTTCAAAATAAGATGTATGCAGTGTGCATAGGAATTTGTTCATAGTTTTTGTTTTTACTATAGTCCGGCCCTCCAACGGTCTGAGGGACAGTGAACTGGCCCCCTGTTTAAAAAGTTTGAGGACCCCTGCTTTAAACTTATATCAGCTTGCAGAAAAACAAATTTCTGGGAATAAGGGGTGAATGGATCAGTCCTCATTGTTACTCGTTTAAAGATACTCACACTTCAAAATGTGTGCCTTCTTACAGGCATCTTCATGGTTTCAAATCCGTGAGGTACAGCTAAGAGACGCGGTCTCCATGGAGACCAACGGAATGTTCCTGCTGATTGGTTCTGTTGTCATTTTATCTAACACTTAACAATAATAACAAAGAATGAAATTAACCTGCAATTTTCATTCTATCCAATATATACATTCCTTAAAAGTAATACTGAAAAAAAAAAAGGACTATAATTAAAAGATGTTAGGGAGCGTGGATAAATGATGTGCTCCCAGGATGGTAGTGCAGATGGCTGCGGATTCAGTGTGTGTTTGGTTTCTTCAGTAACTCTGCATCTGCTGGCAGACACAACTACTTACCTCAATCGCTAAAGTCTATTAGCATAAGATTGCACAAAGGCTCATTACTGTGGCAGAAGAGCAGACGGCAGACTACACGGAATTACAAAAATACTGTCATGTTCTTTGCAACTGAAATGCTACAAAGCAAAGAACTGCTTGAAGCGATGAAATATAAACCCAACAGACAGCGCTTTCAGATAATCAAACGTGCATTCCAACATGCCGCCATTCACAAAAACAGAGATGCTTAACCACTTAGTGACAAGACATTTTCACCTTGACTTTCCCTTGGTGACAATGGCTGTTTTGACATTTCTGGGGTGTTTGTGTTTCAGTGCAATTTTCTTCTTTCTCACATACTGTACCCACACAAATTATATGTTGTTTTTATCGTCATAAGAAGGGCTTTCATTAGATACCATTATGTTCATCATATCTTATAATTTACTACAAAAATCAAAAAATATGATGACAAAATTAAAAAAAAAAACACTTTTTCTAACTTTGACCTAAAATATAATTTAAACAAATACAATAATTAAAAAAGACCCCATCTAAATAGTTTCTAAATGTTGTCCCGAGTTCTGAAATATGCATGTTTCCATATTTTTAGGTATTTTTTTGCGAGTTATGGGGCAAAAACCAAAAATAGTGTTTTTTTGTTTTTTCCTATATTGACCTTTTGACCCCAACCCGAACCCAAAATTTAACCTTAACACTACATTTAACCCCCTTATGCTATCCCTTAATATATTTTAATTTAATTTTAACCCTATCCCTTATGCTAAAAATTATTTAATTTTAACCCTATAGGCTAATTTAACTATATAACCAGTTTTTATTTAATTAAATATTTAATTTAATTTTTTTACATTGCTATGCTACTTAACTACCACTAGGGGTAGTCAAGTAGAATATTCAGAGCAACGGAAGTGAAGTTACTTTCCCTTCCGAAGCTCAGACCTCCAGAGGGCATAGCCATATTGACGGAGCATGCTGTTCCGTCAGTATGGCTCCCACGATCGCTCTGTGGGGCGATCGTGGGTGCCCCAGAAAATAAATTTCGGTGCTGGATATTGCCTCGACCAGCACCATTAAAGCGTTTTTTGCGATCGTTGATCGCGAAAACCGATTGATTCACCGCAGGACGTGCCAGGCATGTCCATTGTCGGGAACAGAGTTCCCGGCAGGACATGCCTGACACGTCCATTGTCGCGAAGTGGTTAAAGGGACGGCATCACCTTAACATTGTTTTTACTGTGAATGTAGACAATAATAAATTATTCAAAATGATCTATGCCTGAGTTAGGAGACAAATTCATTTTAAATGTGTCGGCAGAGTCTCTAGTGTATGACATCACACGTGGCCTACTATGCAATTTACCATTGACAAACAGTCTATTTGCATATCAAGCCACAGGTGCATAGTTGCCAACATTTGGAAAAAATATCCAGGGAAGTCTGCAGTACAGCTATCAAAAATAGCTCACCCACTGTCCCCAAAGCTCTGAACCTCTGCCCAGCCCAGATAATTAGCATAATCTGACCCCTTCTTCCCAAACTGACCCCCCCAGACTTGCCAATCTGAAACCCAGATGTGCCAATCTGACCCTTTTCCCAGTCTGACCCCAAGATTCGCCAAACTGACCCCCGTACATGCCAATCTGACCCCCTCCCATTCTGTCCCCCAGAAATCTCAATGGGACCCCTAGATTTGCCAATCTGACCTCCTCTTCCCAATGTTATCTGCTGGCTTGCCAATCTGACTCCTTCTTCCCAATCTGCCCCCCAAATGTGCCAATTAACCCCTCCTTTCTAATCTGCCCCCAGAATTCCCAGTCTGCCCTCTTCTTTACAATCTTCCCCCCAGAGTTACCAGCCTGCCCCATTCTTTCCAACCTACTCCCAGAGTTCCCAGTCTGCTCCCTTCTTTCCAATCTGCCCCCCAGGGCTCCCAGTCTGCCCCTTCTTTCCAATCTGCCCCCCCCCCCCTTCCCGAATTCCCAGTCTGCCCCTTATTTCCAATCTGCCCCCGGAGTTCCCAGTCTGCCTCAGAGTTCCCAGTCTACCCCCAGAGTTCCCAGTCTACCCCCAGAGTTCCCAGTCTACCCCCAGAGTTCCCAGTCTACCCCCAGAGTTCCCAGTCTACCCCCAAAGCTCCCATTCTACTTCCAGAGCTCCCATTCTACTTCCAGAGCTCCCAGTCTGCCCCCAGAGTTCCTAGTCTGCCCCAGAGTTCCCAGTCTGCCCCTTCTTTCAATTCTGCAGTTCGGGCCATGCACTAGTTACTGCCAGACTGAAATGGTGGCCAAAAATATGGGAGCTGCCCTCAATTAACATCTGAAAAGTAACAACGGGTAACAAGGGGAGAGATGGAAATAAGGGGCAATAGGGGAAACGGAACAAAAATAAAATAAAATAAAATTGTAAGGCAGTTGTGAATCTAGGACTGTTATGAATGCAACAGTATAAAAAAGAAGAAGGTTCTTTTAAAACCTTTAAAACCACAGAGTTACAAATTTCTCTGAACTATATTTTTCCATATGGAGTAATATTTTGAACTATAAATGTACAGTAGTGACTAATATATATAGCATGACATCAGAATAGAATTTTGACAGTGCGTGACATCACAATAGCAGAGCTGCATTACTTTCAAACCCAGCTCAGCTTTCAGCAGTTTGGTGCAGTAGCAGATCCTGTTAACGTGTGAAGGCGCGAGACTCCCTCACAGAGCTCTCCAATCCATGCTGCCGCGAGGTCTGACGCCTGGAACACTATGCTTCACATTAGATTGTAAGCTCAGCAGAGCAGCTTAGGGTAGGGGTTTCCTTTCTCTGGATTGTATAGGTCTCAGATTGTGGGGGCAGAGTGGCTGAATGACAGAAAACCAGAGTTCATCTTTCTTCGGGGCAGTGAGAGGAGGGATTAGTTGGCTGAGCGAGATGGAATATAGGGTGTCATTAGCTCTGTCATGTTCTGTGACCCTTGATTGTTTAAGGCTCTGAAGGTCAGAAGGTCAATTTTAAAATATGTTCACCATTTAATTAGAAGCCAATGCAGGAGGCAAGTTAGTTTTATTGGACATGGTTTGTGGCGTTCAGGTAAAGGTATCTCTTCTTAGCAGCAGTAAGAGGGTTTCGGGGGAATATATATCAATGTGCTGTGTATCTCAGTGTAAAGAACACATTTAAGTAATGATAGGGGAAAGATGATGGTAAAACCCCTCACCTTAATTTCTTAAAGGGTTTGTTCTTTGTACAGCTCAAAGCCTCAAGCAGTAAGCCTGTAAAGCTGTACCATGAATGGTATTCTGGTTTCTGCATATACTTACCCAGAATCCCTTGCAGTGGCGGTAGCACTGTAAATGCGTGATTCTGTGGGGTAAAAGCAGCCTTCTGGCTTGTTTGGTGTGTGTCGATGTGTGTTTAGCATTCCCTCTGCTAGTCGAGATTGGTCTTATGGTATTTGTCGTGAATTTTGAAGGTAAGGAAGTTTAAAATGAAGATAATTCCTGGAGAGGTCAGGAATATGAGAAAAGAGTGTCAGCCAGCCGTATGGCTGGCCATGGAGTATGGTAGAGATGGTCCAGGAATGGCTGAATGCTTGCTAGGTGGTTAGAGCAGATAAGTCGCTCTGCAGGGCAGGGACCTCCAAACTCTGTATTCTATCCTTATTAGATTGTAAGCTCAGCAGAGCGGGTTAGGGCAGGTAAGTCGCTCTGCAGGGCAGGGACCTCCAAACTCTGTATTCTATCCTTATTAGATTGTAAGCTCAGCAGAGCTGGTTAGGGCAGGTAAGTCGCTCTGCAGGGCAGGGATCTCCTTACTCTGTATTCTATCCTTATTAGATTGTAAGCTCAGCAGAGCTGGTTAGGGCAGGTAAGTCGCTCTGCAGGGCAGGGATCTCCTTCCTCTGTATTTTATCTATCCTTATTAGATTGTAAACTCAGCAGAGTTGGTTAGGGCAGGTGAGTCGCTCTGCAGGGCAGGGATCTCCTTACTCTGTATTTTATTTATCCTTATTAGATTGTAAGCTCAGCAGAGTTGGTTAGGGCAGGTGAGTCGCTCTGCAGGACAGGGACCTCCTTACTCTGTATTTTATCTATCCTTATTAGATTTTAAGCTCAGCAGAGCTGGTTAGGGCAGGTGAGTCGCTCTGCAGGACATGGACCTCCTTACTCTGTATTCTATCCTTATTAGATTGTAAGCTTTTTGGGGACAGATTTTTTTGTATTGGATAACTTACCTTAGTCTGTAAGCTCAGCAGAGCTGGTTTGGGCAGATAAGGGACCTCTTTACTCTGTATTCTATCCTTATTAGATTGTAAGCTTTGTGGGGATAGATTTTTGTATTGTATAACTTACCTAAGACTGTAAGCTCTGCAGAGTTGGTCACAGCAGGTGAGTCGCTCTGCAGGGCAGGGACCTCTTTACTCTGTATTCTATCCTTATTAGATTGTAAGCTTTGTGGGGATAGATTTTTGTATTGTATAACTTACCTAGACTGTAAGCTCTGCAGAGTTGGTCACAGCAGGTGAGTCGCTCTGCAGGGCAGGGATCTCTTTACTCTGTATTCTATCCTTTTTAGATTGTAAGCTCTTTGGCCTGAGATCAATGTTATATATGTAAATGATTGTGTCCAGCAATATGCAGTTCGATAAACCAATTGAATGATCCAGGGACAAAACCGATCGCCATATTTGGGGTCAGGAAGGAATTTTTTTCCCCCAGCTGAGACAAAAAAGTTTCTCTGGGGTTTTCTTTGCCTTCCTCTGGATCAAGTAGTTATTAAAAATAATTTTTAAAATTACAGCAATATTTTAATTGCACATCTGCTTATTGCTTAAAAAAAAAATAAAAAAGTATAAATTTATCCCTGTCTGTTTCCTGATTTATTTCATGGCACACAACACCCATCTATCTACACATCACATGGTTCATAAAAAGTTGAAAGGTTCGCAGGATACACAAGGTCATAAGCTGGGCTTGCCTTTTACAACACTGATCACAATAAGGAGCAGGTGCCAGATATGTGGCATATTGATCAGAATACAGAAGGAATTGTTGCCAGAAGTTTCAGACTTGACAAGACAGACTTTTTTTTCCCCAGCAGATTTTTGAAGGGTGAAACATTAAAGGGATTGTCTAGTGCCCAAAATGCACCTTCGAATATTAAAGCATATTAAAGCATATTAATATCAAGACATTTTGACCTTGACTTTCCCTCGGTGACAAGGACTGTTTTTACATTTCTGGGGTGTTTGTGTTTAGCTGTAACTTTCTTCTTTCTTACCTACTGTACCCACACAAATGATATGTTGTTTTTATTGTCATAAGAAGGTTTTTTATTAAATACCATTGTGTTCATCATATCTTATAATTCACTACAAAAAAATCATAAAATATGATGAGAAAAAAAACAAAACCTTTTTCTAACTTTGACAAAATAAATATAATTTTCACAAATATAATCATTTAAACAGATCCCATCTAAATACTTTCTAAATGTATTCCCAAGTTCAGAAATATGCATGTTTCCATATTTTCCTGCAGTTTTTTGCGAGTTATGGGACAAAAACCAAAAATAGTGTTTTTGTCCCTATATTGGCCCTTTGACCCAAACCGAACCCTAAATTTAACCCTACATTTTGCCCCAACTCTAACCCTTATGCTAACCCTTAATATATTTTAATTTAATTGTAACCCTATCCCTTATGCCAACCCTAATTTAATTGTAACCCTAGCTGCTATTCTAACCCTAGACATTCTATGCTATTGGCTTTCTATAAACCGAAATAGAGTCCCTATTCTTATGAATGGGGACTCTATTTCAGTTTATAGAAAGCCAATAGCATTACATGTATTCCATAAACCGAAAGTCTATAAACCGAATGTCTTTCGGTTTATAGACTTTCGGTTTATGGAATACATGTAATGCTATTGGCTTTCTATAAACCGAAATAGAGTCATCATTCATACGAATAGGTCAATTGACCTAATCGTATGAATGGGGACACTCTTACCCACATTTTACTTCAATTTGCAGCCCTCTAGCCCTTTCCAGGACTTTTTTAGAGGCATTTTAGTGGTCAAAAGTTTGTGTCCCCATTGACTTCAATGGGGTTCGGGTTCGGGTCAAGTTCGGGGTCAAGTTCGAGCACGGACCCGGACATTTTTCCGAAGTTCGGCCGAAACTGCTGAACCCGAACATCCAGGTGTCCGCTCAACTCTACCGACAAGGCTCATAGTGACAACGAGGGATGCTTTTGTTTTAGTGGCTGTGAGCGGGGCATTTTTAGGTCATGACTTTATGGCCAATCGAGAGTCGTCGATGTAATTTGGTAAACAATTTAGAGTGAGAATAAAGCCCATTATTTACAGAAAACTGATGTATAAACACATTTACTGCATTTCAATACACACATTATGAGGAGCTTTACGGCTGTGGAGCTCTGTCATACACTCATACATATCTAAAATTCAGACCTCTGTGAATATAGGAACTGCAGAGGAGGAAAGAGGGGTGTGGGGCAAAAACAGGGGACTTACTTTCCTCAATAGAGACATATGGTAGACATTAGGATGGCTAGCATGCAGCAAATTGAAGCTTCCCATCATTGATTTCGTGGTCATTTTATCAGGTACGGAATTACCTCTCATGCTCTGAGCCATCACAGACCCACGGATCATGGTAACAGCAGCAGGAAACGCAGGTAGGTCAAAGACAGCAAGCTGTAGCAGAAGATACTAGCTGTAGACAGAAAAGAAAGGGTCAATTAGGAAGTTGTTTTCGAGACTGGGCTTTCATACATCATAACCAAGATGCTGGGTGACGAATGGTATGTTGTGAATGCTAAGTTCGTGAAGTCACAACAATAGTGATAAAATAACACACAAAACATCACACACACAAATCAAAATTGCAATATATATATATTTTTTAAACCATATAATATAACACAAAAAAGGCAGCCACTGATGTATCGTGGTCTCGATGTTTATTCTCTGGTTTTTGGAACTCCTGTCACAGTGTCCTGTCTCCTGTAGCCATGCCCCCAGCACAAATTAGGAGGTATGTTTTATTGGACATTGTCCTTGTTTTGGAGGGACAGAGTGTCTTTTAGACCCCGTGCCCTGTCCCCCTCTTCTGCCCTACTCTCCCTATTTAATAGTTCAGAATTGTTGGTACCACAGAGCTCCACAGCAATAAAATCACTAATATTTTTTTATATAAAATAATTTGTTCATGTTCTAAAGTCACTTTTCACATGAATATGTGTCTATCTATGAAACCACCTAGAAATGCTTGGATGATGTCTTAGCCACGCCCCTAAAACATGCACATGATGTGCTGGGCACGCCCCAAAAACATGCACATGATGTCTTAGCCACGCCCCTAAAACATGCACATGATGTGCTGGGCACGCCCCAAAAACATGCACATGATGTCTTAGCCACGCCCCTAAAACACACTTATACACATAGCAAATTGGGTGCTGTTTTATGTACTGGGTGCTACAAGATGGCTGTGGCAAGTTATGTCGGTTCAACCATTTGTTGTAGGTGCAATGACAAGGTATGTGGGGGCAATAAAAAAGAAGGACAGGAGAAATTGAGCGTGGCATAGGAAGGGAATAAAAACAAAGAATTAATTTTTTAAGGCAGAGGAAACCTAGGGCCAATCCTGCGTGACTTGCATGATTGAGCTCCAGTGTGTGCGGGAGATGGTGTTTGGTGCTCATTTTACTGCACAGCATGGTGCAGAGGTGTAGGAATGCAGTAATGCCAGGGCAAACTCAATTTTGATGGACTGAACTCATGACTGTCTCTGAAAATTCACACTGAACGTTGGACAAACATAAAATACAACTGTTAGGAAAAATAAGTTCTGTTTAAGTGAAACATTGTATCAAGTGTAGACATTTTTAATAGAAATGCTTTAATGAACGAATATAAACAAAAGTACTTTGTTTAATCCTCTCTGCTTGTATAGCACCATCAGGAGGCAGACATCTTGGGTCAGATCTTCCTCCAACCGACCCCAAATTCTTTTTTTGTTTGTAAATTCTTTATTTTTTCACAATTTTAATTAATTATAAAAAATATTAAATATAACAAATAATACAAAATAAGTAACATAAAATAAAGTAACACAGGGCCAAAACATAAACAAGTTGATATACATTAACCCCTTAAGGACAGAGCCTTTGAAACATTTTTGTCCTTTCTGGACAGTGGCTATTTTAACATTTCTGTGCTGTTTGTGTTTAGCAGTAATTTTCTTCTTTGTCATTTGCTGTACCCACACATATTATATATTGTTTTTATCGGGACAAGAAGGGCTTTCTATGGATGCCATCTTTTTGATCATATCTTATAATATTATTTAAAAAAATAATAAAATATGGTAAAAAAAAAAAAATACACAAATTGCCTGACTTTTATTTAAAAAACAACTTCTCCTCATCGACAAAAGCGAACGAAAAAACCTGCTAAATAGATTCTACTATTTCTCCTGAGTACATGGATACCCCCCATGCATAGGTTTGTTGGATTGTTTGGGGGGTAAAAGGCCAAATTTGGGAGGTGCAGTTTTTGGTTTTCCAACTTGAAATTTTGACATGCAGACAGCCTGCACCCAATTTGGGACATATTTGAAACCAGCCAGTGTATTTTACCCCATCAACCCATATATTTTTTTAAAAGTAGACACCCTAGGCTATCTCAAATGGTGGTATTTCAACACTTTCCATGCACTAATTCTACCACCAGCCTTTGTCAAAGTTTGTGGTAGTAATTTTTTTGTGTTTTTTTTTCACAAACCTTGTACTTCAGACATGAATTCACAGATTTTGGTATGTGTCACTGCCAAATAACACCCCAATAAGTGTTCAGCAACATCTCCTGAGTACAGGGATACCACCCATGCATAGGTTTGTTGGGTTGTTTGGGGGCTAAAGGGCCACATTTTGAAGGTGCACATTTTCGACTTGGAATTTTGACGTGTAGTCATCCTGAGCCCATCTTGCATTTGGGACTTTTTTTAATAGTAGGACAGTGTATTTTACCCAAAAAAGTATATATTTTGTAAAAGTAGACACCCTAGGCTATTTTAAATGGTGGAATTTTAACACTTTCCATGCACCAATTCTACCACCAGCCTTTGTCAAAGTTTGTGGTAGTCATTTTATTGTGTATTTTTTCCCACATACATTGTACTTTAGACACAAAATCACATATTTCGGTATGTGTCACTGACAAACAATACCACAATATATGTTCAGCAACATCTCCCGAGCACAGGGATACCATCCATGCATAGCTTTGTCAGCTTTGTTGGGGGTTTAAAGGCTACATTTGAGAGGTGCGCATTTTGATTTTCAAACTTGGAATTTGAACATGTAGAGCAAGGAAGGGGTTAATAGCTCTTATAAGAGCCTTTGTAGTACTGTACAAAAAAATTAACCCCTAAAAATGCACAGACAAGAAAAAAATGTTCTGCTGTGCAGTGATCAGTGGCAGGGAAGGGGTTAATACACAGGCTACACTATACAAAGGGTATGGCTTTTATAAAAGCCCTTGGGACAATTTTTTAACATTTTATTTAATTTATTACAATTAAAAAATTATATTATACAGATCTGTCTCTTTCCCTCACTAAAACTCAAGTGAGGAGAGGGAGGCAGATCCATATGGGTCAGAACAATATTTACCAATATTGATCGAACCAGACGAATGGTGATGCTCATCTGAGAAATCACCAATCCACCTTTGCCACTGATCGGCTGTTACTGATCGCTATACACGCGTTCAGACAGCTTCAAAAGGAATACATGTAATCCCCTAGTGGGTATAATTAACCCCTAGCGAGTGTGACAAAAAAAATGCTGATAGCAAAAAAAAATCCTTCTGTGACTAGATTGCTCCATATGCACTGCTTAGGCAGTGACCATATGTGCTGCTTAGGAAGTGATATACGGCAAGGAAGGGGTTAATAACTCCTAAAAGAGCCTTTGATATACTGTAATAAATCACAGTAAAAAAAATTAACCCCTAAAAAACTGCACAGACAGCAAAAAATGTGCTGCTGTGTAAGATCACTGCGTACACAGCGATAAATAGCAGGGAAGTTAAATACTGGAAACGGCTTTTATGAAAGCCTTTGGGTCTCAATTCTATTAAATATATTATAATTAAAAACTTACATTATACAGCTCTGTCTGTCTCCCTCACTGAAACTCAAGTGAGAGGGAGGCAGATCTACACGGGTCAGATCAAATATTTACAAATATTGATCTAACCAGACGAATGGTGATGCTCATCTGAGCAAACGCCAACCCGCCTTTGTCACTTATCAGCTGTTACCGATTGCTATACATGCGCTCAGATAGCTTAACATTTTTTTTGCGTTAAACGTAGTCCCCTAGTGGGTATAATTAACATGTGACGGGTGTAATAACATTTTTTTAAAAAAAAATTAATAATGCTTCTGCAGCAAGATTGCTGCATTTGCGTCAGATCGCTGCTTAGGCAGTGATCCACAGCAAGCAAGGGGTTAATCTCTCTTAAAAGAGCTTTTTTTATACTGTAATGAATTGCAGTAAAAAAAATTAACCCCTAAAAAATGCACAGACAGCAAAAAATGTGCTGCTGTGTATGATCACTGCGTACACAGCGATCAATGGCAGGGAAGGGGTTAAATGGCTTTTATAAAAGCCCTTGGTGTTTAAAATTTTAATAAATATTCTATTTTATTATTTTATTTTATTTTTTACTTTATCTGATCTGTCTCTCTCCCTTACTAAAACTAGTAAGGTGAGGGAGGCAGATCAATACTTGTCAAAGGCAATATTTACTAATATTGCCTTTGACTGTATGATAAGTGCTCATCAGAGCACTTATACATGCCTGCACACAGATCACACAGATCTGTTGTGCCGGCATCGATTGGCTCCCCCTAGAGCATCGGAAGGGAAATACTATCACTTCCGATGCTCTTGCCATTAGAAGGGAAGCGCTGCCTGTATAGGCAGCGTTCCCTTCTACTGAGCCGATGGGGTCGCTAGCTAGTGAGGCACTTTAGCAACACCGGAGATGCTTAGAAAGCGAACGAAAGCGAACATGAGTGCAGGGGAGCAGCCATTTTTAAATGACTGCTACGATCACTCCGCGGAGTGATCATAGCGCGCCCCTGCACTTTTTGGGGGTGTTGCACAATGCCTCTGCCTAGAGGCATTGTAGCAACAGCGATAGAGTACAGAAAGCGACCACTTTTCGCTCTCTTTACTCTGACGGGCCAGGCACGTCACCTGTCGGCAAGTCCTCGATTTGCCGTGACGTGCCTGGCACGTCATCTGTCCTTAAGGGGTTAAAAGAAAATATTATTTAAAAAAAACTTCTAATAAGGATACAATAAATCTTTGTTATCAAGCCAAGAGTATAGAAGGAAAATTGGTTAGTTTATTTTTGTCCAAAACATCCATATTTTATCAAATGATTTAACGTTTACATGTACCATGGCTGTACATCCTTAACTTATTTCTTAATAGTATGTAACGTTGGAGTTTTCCAACATAGATTATGACCCAAGATTCTAAACAAGATGTCTGCCCCCTGATAGAGCTACACAAGCAGAGAGTGTTCAATCAGTTCAATCAGGTACTTTATTTGAATACTTTCACTGTAACATTTCTACTTAAAATGCGTACATGTGATGCAGTCTTTCAGTTCAAGACAACTTAACCTTCTGCTAAAAGTTGTCCTCTACTAGCCGAACAGAAGATTGCATGAATAAAGCTGCCCACACCCCTACCAAGATGCTCACTGCTGACTCTGGATTGGGTGTATACAAGTCTACATCAGTCAGGGGAGGGCTGGCAGCCTTAGGCCTGGGGGGCAAATTCAGTCAAGTGGCCCATTGCACAATCGAATCGCCTCCCCATCCACGGCCATCTTTTTCTTGTTTTATAACGAATATTGCCAGGATTTTCCCCCACAATATGCCAGGATTTGCCATTTAATATGCTAGAATTTTCCCTTACAAAATGCCAGGATTATGCCCCTCAATATGCCAGGATTATGCCCCCTCAATATGCCAGGATTATGCCCCTCAATATGCCAGGATTTAGACACCCAATATGCCAGGATTTTCCCCTCAATATGCCAAGATGATGCCCCCTCAATATGCCAGGATTATGCCCCTCAATATCCCAGGATTATGCCCCTCAATATTCCAGGATTTTCCCCTCAATATGCCAAGATGATTCCCCCTCAATATGCCAGGATTTTCCCCCACAATATGCCAGGATTATGCCCCCTCAATATGCCAGGATTTTGCCCCTCAATATGCCAGGATTTTGCCCCTCAATATGCCAGGATTTTGCCCCCCAATATGCCCGGATTTCCCCCCTCAATATACCAGGATTATGCCCCTCAATATACCAGGATTATGCCCCTCAATATACCCGGATTTTCCCCCACAATATCCGAGGGTTTTGCCAGAATATTGACTACTTACCTCCTTGTTGCTCCTCTGTCTCCGTCTCCTGGTGCTCTCATCTGCCCATCTGTGGCTGTAAGGGAAGCGTTGTGCGCTCCCTTCCAGCCAAGCGTCTTCAATAAAGTTTGTTTAAACTTTTTTTTTCAACAAACTTTATTGAATGTGCATTGGCTCTAGGGGAGCGCAGGACGCTTCCCTCACAGCCACGGACCTGCAGCACCGGTGGACCGCAGCAAGGAGGTAAGTACTGGGAAAGTGGGGAGGCCGTCACCCAGTGGTGTATCTTGGTTTTGTGCTGCCCTAGGCAGACAACATTTGGGCACCCCCCCTACCCACGTTGCACACCTACGACATGACCCATAACCCATGTTGCACACCAGGACATGCCCCATCACCACATTTACATGCCTCCATCACCCCATAACATACACATTTCCAATATTATTCGCCATTAATATTCCCCAGCCAATTTGTCCCATAATATGCCAGTGTTATTCTGCAATTTAATATGACTCAGTAAATTTGCCCAATAATATTCCAAGGTTATCTGCCATTTAATATGCCCCTGCTAATTTGCCCAATATGCCAGTGTTAATTGCCATTTAATATTCCCCAGCCATTTTGCCCAATAATATGCCAGTCTTATTCTGCCATTTAATATTCCCCAGACGATTTGTCCAATAATATGCCAGTGTTATTCTGCCATTTAATATGCCCCAGTAAATTTGCCCAATAATATTCCAGTGTTATTAGCCATGTAATATTCCCCAGCCAATTTGCCCAATAATATGCCAGTCTTATTCTGCCATTTAATATTCCCCAGATGATTTGTCCAATAATATGCCAGTGTTATTCTGCCATTTAATATGCCCCAGTAAATTTGCCCAATAATATTCTAGTGTTATTAGCCATGTAATATGCCCCAGCCAATTTGCCCAATAATATGCCAGTGTTATTTGCCATGTAATATTCCCTAGCCAATTTGCCCAATAATATGCCAGTGTTTTTTGCCCCCCCTCCCCATCTCTTACCTTTTTCCCTGGTGGCTAGTGGCAGGACTTCCCTGGTGGCTAGTGGCAGAAGGACTTCCCTGGTGGCTAGTGGCAGGCAGCATGGTCCCTCCATGCTGCCTGTTCGGCCTCCCGGCGGTTGTGCCGACAGGTCACGTGATCGGCGCGCGTCTGACGTCAGAGCGCCGATCACGTGACTGTCGGCACTTCCGTGTCACACTGCACGGGGAGCCGAACAGGCAGCACGGAGGTTTCTCTGTGCTGCCTGTTCGGCTCCCCGTGCAGTTTTGCAGGCAAAGCGGAGGTGAGAGGGGATCTTCCGATCCCTTCTCACCTCCGTCTCTGCCTGCAAGCGCGTTTTTTTTGTTTTTTTTTTAACACAGGCCCAGCGGCCGTTTTAACAAACATTAGTGCGGCATGGGGGGCAATTGCCTCCCTGTCCCCCGGCCCAGCCCACCCCTGACATCAGTATATTGCTTGCCTCGTAATTTGTACTAAAGCATACCTCCAAACATTCCAGATTCGCCAATAAACAGACAAAAAAAAAAAAGACTGAATAATTGCCCTTGAAAAAAATTATGTTGTCGCATCAGTAACTTCGGAGGGGTAGGTGAAAAAATGGGTATTGAAACTCTGATCACCAATAGTAGAAAAAAATGACCTAAACCACTCACAATTAAAATGTTACCTTTTATTAAAATACCGTATTTGCTCGAATATAAGACGACCCTGATTATATGATGAACCACCAAACTTTGGATATTGATTTGGGAAAAAAAATTAAAACGCCTGAATACACGTTTTACTTATAAATATTCACATGTAAACTGTTTTTAACATAAAAAATAAAAATGATGACAGAAAAAAAATGCATTTCTTGTCTTTATTTCCTTTTTATTTGCAAATCTGCCCCCCCCCGACTTAGCCAATGCATCCCCCACACCGCCATCTGCCCCCCAGACTTAATAAATGCATCCCCGCACACAGCCATCTGCCCCCTAGACGTAGCCAATGCATTCCCAACACAGCCACTTGCCCCCCAGGCTTAGCCAATTGTGCCCCGTAGACTGAGCCAATGCTGCTCCCCCAGACTTGCCCATGATTCTCCCCCAGACTTTGGCCATGATGCTCACCCTTCCCCCCCAGATTTAACCCTCCCCAGACTTAACCCTCCAGATGGTGCTCCGTCTCCCTGGTGTCCAGTGGGGGCAGCCGGAGGATGTCTGCACTCATCGCGCAGACATCCACTGCTGCCTGCGAGGGGGATGTAGGTCTCCTGCAGCTCTGTGGGGACCTGGATATTAGTCTTATAGTCAGACATCTATATGAGGTCTGATTATAAGACAAACCTCGAATATAAGACAAAGCGACTTGTTCAGAGCAAATATGGTAGTATTAAAAAAAGTAATCCATGCTCTTAATAGGCTTCATGGGATGCAGTTCCATTTATATGTGTATTTATATATATATATATATATATATATATATATATATATATATATATATATGCAGGGTAATTAGACATGGGTCTGTCCGTCCACATAAAGGACACTTGGAAGGGATGGTTTAGCAATCCCATGTAGTATTAAAAGTCAAATTCAAGATAATTTAATGTACTGTATATATATTAAACGTGACAAACTGGTTTTATCTGCTGAGAAACGTCTAGGTGCCTATGTTTAAAGATGGAATGGACACATGTAGAAGCACTGTGTATATTATGTTTGGTAGGTACATGATTTAACAGCAATATTGTGTGGGACAATGGTCGTTAATTCAGGCTTTGTGAGAAGCTGAGGCAGACTGGATTGTTGGAGGAGTCTGTGGGAAGGTGGATCCTGCTGTTTCTGTATTTTTATCTGTCTCTTTCCTCATTTTTACACCACTGCAACTTTGCAGAGAATGCTTAAACGTCTGCTACATCATAATGAAAGGACAATATCTGACATTGCAGCAGGATCAGGGCACCCATAGCTCATTGACAGCCTCTGGATTGGGATAATAGAACATTTTAATTTAAGTTAAAGGACAACTAAACTTTATTTTTCACTTGTGCTTCTAATATAAAAGCACAAGGGAAAATGTAGTTGTCGCTAGTCTGACGATAAACTGGCAGGTACTTTTGAATAGTACATAGAAGTTTATGCTCTGACTGGCAGCGGCCATGATTCTGTGGGAATCAGTCGGCGACTGTCTCTTTCTATTAGCGTAGTACAATCTGCTGATCCCATGCAAAGATTAACACCTCTTCCTCTATATTCAGACCTTGATCTGCGGGGCAGACCTGCTGTGTAAACCAACGTGTATTAAGAGACACATCTGGTTTACTAAGGAGACGGCGGACATGTTTTTTTAATCCTTCAAGGACGCAAGTTTAATTGTCCTTTTTAAAAAGTCAGACAAAAAATAGCTGAATAAAGAATGGCATGTATCACTGGGTGTTATTCACAAACACGGAAACAAGTGAACTACAAGTCATCTGTATAGAGGATAGGGTTGCCACCTTTTATTCAAAAAAATACCGGCCAAGCTACTCCCTCCATAGACTTAACATTGGGGTAAAATACCGGCCAGGTGGCAACCCTAATAGAGGAGTTGGAAAAATTCTACAATTTTCCTGTCTTTTCAATTCAGTCCTTAATGCCTGGTTTTTTCAACTCATTTATCAGTCAAATTTCAGTGAATAGACCCCAGCGTGTAAGCATGTATTCAGTCATCTCTGTCAGAAAACAAGAATAGACGTGGATAACTATTATTTTCATTTAACCAATGTATAGTAAGGTAAACCGTTACCAAATATAAAACCTCTTGTAGTGTGGAGCTTGGGGTCCAAACATTGGCTTTCAGTAAGGCAAAGCTTCCCTCTGCGTTAAAGGGACTGTATCACCTATACATATTTTTTATTCTCTACACTCCCAGTAAAAACAGATTATTACCTAGACCTATACATTGTGTTGGGAAAATTGCCAGCAAATGCCTAAATTAGGAGAAAAATATGTTTCAAATGTGTCTGTGGAGTCTCCTGCGTATGACATCACCTGTGGCTTGGGTTGCCACCTGGCCGGTATTTTACCCGCAGCCCGGTAAAAAATTGGCATCAGGCCAATGTTAAGTCTATGGAGACAGTTCCAAGGCCGGTATTTTTTTTGAAGCAAAGGCAAAATGGGGACTGTCCCATGCAAAGTGGGACAGTTCGGGCCATGCACTAGTTGCTGCCAGACTGAAATGGTGGCCAAAAATATGGGAGCTGCCCTCAATCAACATCTGAAAAGTAAAAACGGGTAACAAGGGGAGAGATGGAAATAAGGGGCAGGAGGGGAAACGGAACAAAAATAAAATTGTAAGGCAGTTGTGAATCTAGGACTGTTATGAATGCAACAGTATAAAAAAGAAGAAGGTTCTTTTAAAACCTTTAAAACCACAGAGTTACAAATTTCTCTGAACTATATTTTTCCATATAGAGTAATATTTTGAACTGTAAATGTACAGTAGTGACTAATATATATAGCATGACATCAGAATAGAATTTTGACAGTGCGTGACATCACAATAGCAGAGCTGCATTACTTTCAAACCCAGCTCAGCTTTCAGCAGTTGGTGCAGTAGCAGATCCTGTTAACGTGTGAAGGCGCGAGACTCCCTCACAGAGCTCTCCAATCCATGCTGCCGCGAGGTCTGACGCCTGGAACACTATGCTTCACATTAGATTGTAAGCTCAGCAGAGCAGCTTAGGGTAGGGGTTTCCTTTCTCTGGATTGTATAGGTCTCAGATTGTGGGGGCAGAGTGGCTGAATGACAGAAAACCAGAGTTCATCTTTCTTTGGGGCAGTGAGAGGAGGGATTCGTTGGCTGAGCGAGATGGAATATAGGGTGTCATTAGCTCTGTCATGTTCTGTGACCCTTGATTGTTTAAGGCTCTGAAGGTCAGAAGGTCAATTTTAAAATATGTTCACCATTTAATTAGAAGCCAATGCAGGAGGCAAGTTAGTTTTATGGGACATTGTTTGTGGCGTTCAGGTAAAGGTATCTCTTCTTAGCAGCAGTAAGAGGGTTTCGGGGGAATATATATCAATGTGCTGTGTATCTCAGTGTAAAGAACACATTTAAGTAATGATAGGGGAAAGATGATGGTAAAACCCCTCACCTTAATTTCTTAAAGGGTTTGTTCTTTGTACAGCTCAAAGCCTCAAGCAGTAAGCCTGTAAAGCTGTACCATGAATGGTATTCTGGTTTCTGCATATACTTACCCAGAATCCCTTGCAGTGGCGGTAGCACTGTAAATGCGTGATTCTGTGGAGTAAAAGCAGCCTTCTGGCTTGTTTGGTGTGTGTCGATGTGTGTTTAGCATTCCCTCTGCTAGTCGAGATTGGTCTTATGGTATTTGTGGTGAATTTTGAAGGTAAGGAAGTTTAAAATGAAGATAATTCCTGGAGAGGTCAGGAATATGAGAAAAGAGTGTCAGCCAGCCGTATGGCTGGCCATGGAGTATGGTAGAGATGGTCCATGAACGGCTGAATGCTTGCTAGGTGGTTAGGGCAGGTGAGTCGCTCTGCAAGGCAGGGACCTCCAAACTCTGTATTCTATCCTTATTAGATTGTAAGCTCAGCAGAGCTGGTTAGAGCAGGTAAGTCGCTCTGCAGGGCAGGGACCTCCAAACTCTGTATTCTATCCTTATTAGATTGTAAGCTCAGCAGAGCTGGTTAGGGCAGGTAAGTCGCTCTGCAGGGCAGGGATCTCCTTACTCTGTATTCTATCCTTATTAGATTGTAAGCTCAGCAGAGCTGGTTAGGGCAGGTAAGTCGCTCTGCAGGGCAGGGATCTCCTTACTCTGTATTCTATCCTTATTAGATTGTAAGCTCAGCAGAGTTGGTTAGGGCAGGTGAGTCGCTCTGCAGGACATGGACCTCCTTACTCTGTATTCTATCCTTATTAGATTGTAAGCTTTTTGGGGACAGATTTTTTTGTATTGGATAACTTACCTTTGTCTGTAAGCTCAGCAGAGCTGGTTTGGGCAGATAAGGGACCTCTTTACTCTGTATTCTATCCTTATTAGATTGTAAGCTTTGTGGGGATAGATTTTTGAATTGTATAACTTACCTAAGACTGTAAGCTCTGCAGAGTTGGTCACAGCAGGTGAGTCGCTCTGCAGGGCAGGGAACTCTTTACTCTGTATTCTATCCTTATTAGATTGTAAGCTTTGTGGGGATAGATTTTTGTATTGTATAACTTACCTAAGACTGTAAGCTCTGCAGAGTTGGTCACAGCAGGTGAGTCGCTCTGCAGGGCAGGGACCTCTTTACTCTGTATTCTATCCTTATTAGATTGTAAGCTTTGTGGGGATAGATTTTTGTATTGTATAACTTACCTAGACTGTAAGCTCTGCAGAGTTGGTCACAGCAGGTGAGTCGCTATGCAGGGCAGGGACCTCTTTACTCTGTATTCTATCCTTATTAGATTGTAAGCTTTGTGGGGATAGATTTTTGTATTGTATAACTTACCTAGACTGTAAGCTCTGCAGAGTTGGTCACAGCAGGTGAGTCGCTCTGCAGGGCAGGGATCTCTTTACTCTGTATTCTATCCTTTTTAGATTGTAAGCTCTTTGGCCTGAGATCAATGTTATATATGTAAATGATTGTGTCCAGCAATATGCAGTTCGATAAACCAATTGAATGATCCAGGGACAAAACCGATCGCCATATTTGGGGTCAGGAAGGAATTTTTTTCCCCCAGCTGAGACAAAAAAGTTTCTCTGGGGTTTTCTTTGCCTTCCTCTGGATCAAGTAGTTATTAAAAATAATTTTTAAAATTACAGCAATATTTTAATTGCACATCTGCTTATTGCTTAAAAAAAAATAAAAAAGTATAAATTTATCCCTGTCTGTTTCGTGATTTATTTCATGGCACACAACACCCATCTATCTACACATCACATGGTTCATAAAAAGTTGAAAGGTTCGCAGGATACACAAGGTCATAAGCTGGGCTTGCCTTTTACAACACTGATCACAATAAGGAGCAGGTGCCAGATATGTGGCATATTGATCAGAATACAGAAGGAATTGTTGCCAGCAGTTTCAGACTTGAGAAGACAGACTTTTTTTTCCCCAGCAGATTTTTGAAGGGTGAAACATTAAAGGGATTGTCTAGTGCCCAAAATGCACCTTCGAATATTAAAGCATATTAAAGCATATTAATATCAAGACATTTTGACCTTGACTTTCCCTCGGTGACAAGGACTGTTTTTACATTTCTGGGGTGTTTGTGTTTAGCTGTAACTTTCTTCTTTCTTACCTACTGTACCCACACAAATGATATGTTGTTTTTATTGTCATAAGAAGGTTTTTTATTAAATACCATTGTGTTCATCATATCTTATAATTCACTACAAAAAAATCATAAAATATGATGAGAAAAAAAACAAAACCTTTTTCTAACTTTGACAAAATAAATATAATTTACACAAATATAATCATTTAAACAGATCCCATCTAAATACTTTCTAAATGTATTCCCAAGTTTAGAAATATGCATGTTTCCATATTTTCCTGCAGTTTTTTGCGAGTTATGGGACAAAAACCAAAAATAGTGTTTTTATCCCTATATTGGCCCTTTGACCCAAACCGAACCCTAAATTTAACCCTACATTTTGCCCCAACTCTAACCCTTATGTTAACCCTTAATATATTTTAATTTAATTGTAACCCTATCCCTTATGCCAACCCTAATTTAATTGTAACCCTAGCTGCTATTCTAACCCTTGACATTCTATGCTATTGGCTTTCTATAAACCGAAATAGAGTCCCTATTCTTATGAATGGGGACTCTATTTCAGTTTATAGAAAGCCTATAGCATTACATGTATTCCATAAACCGAAAGTCTATAAACCGAATGTCTTTCGGTTTATAGACTTTCGGTTTATGGAATACATGTAATGCTATTGGCTTTCTATAAACCGAAATAGAGTCATCATTCATACGAATAGGTCAATTGACCTATTCGTATGAATGGGGACACTCTTACCCACATTTTACTTCATTTTGCAGCCCTCTAGCCCTTTCCAGGACTTTTTTAGAGGCATTTTAGTGGTCAAAAGTTTGTGTCCCCATTGACTTCAATGGGGTTTGGGTTCGGGTCAAGTTCGGGGTCAAGTTCGAGCACGGACCCGGACATTTTTCCGAAGTTCGCTCGAACCTGCTGAACCCGAACATCCAGGTGTCCGCTCAACTCTACCGACAAGGCTCATAGTGACAACGAGGGATACTTTTGTTTTAGTGGGAGTGGCTGTGAGCGGGGAATTTTTAGGTCGTGACTTTATGGCCAATCGAGAGTCGTCGATGTAATTTGGTAAACAATTTAGAGTGAGAATAAAGCCCATTATTTACAGAAAACTGATGTATAAACACATTTACTGCATTTCAATGCACACATTATGAGGAGCTTTACGGCTGTGGAGCTCTGTCATACACTCATACATATCTAAAATTCAGACCTCTGTGAATATAGGAACTGCAGAGGAGGAAAGAGGGTTGTGGGGCAAAAACAGGGGACTTACTTTCCTCAATAGAGACATATGGTAGACATTAGGATGGCTAGCATGCAGCAAATTGAAGCTTCCCATCATTGATTTCGTGGTCATTTTATCAGGCACTGAATTACCTCTCATGCTCTGAGCCATCACAGACCCACGGATCATGGTAACAGCAGCAGGAAAAGCAGGTAGGTCAAAGACAGCAAGCTGTAGCAGAAGATACTGGCTGTAGACAGAAAAGAAAGGGTCAATTAGGAAGTTGTTTTCGAGACTGGGCTTTCATACATCATAACCAAGATGCTGGGTGACGAATGGTATGTTGTGAATGCTAAGTTCGTGAAGTCACAACAATAGTGATAAAATAACACACAAAACATCACACACACAAATCAAAATTGCAATATATATATATTTTTTAAACCATATAATAAAAACACAATATAACACAAAAAAGGCAGCCACTGATGTATCGTGGTCTCGATGTTTATTCTCTGGTTTTTGGAACTCCTGTCACAGTGTCCTGTCTCCTGTAGCCATGCCCCCAGCACAAATTAGGAGGTATGTTTTATTGGACATTGTCCTTGTTTTGGAGGGACAGAGTGTCATTTAGACCCCCGTGCCCTGTCCCCCTCTTCTGCCCTACTCTCCCTATTTAATAGTTCAGAATTGCTGGTACCACAGAGCTCCACAGCAATAAAATCACTAATATTTTTTTATATAAAATAATTTGTTCGTGTTCTAAAGTCACTTTTCACATGAATATGTGTCTATCTATGAAACCACCTAGAAATGCTTGGATGATGTCTTAGCCACGCCCCTAAAACATGCACATGATGTGCTGGGCACGCCCCAAAAACATGCACATGATGTCTTAGCCACGCCCCTAAAACATGCACATGATGTGCTGGGCACGCCCCAAAAACATGCACATGATGTCTTAGCCACGCCCCTAAAACACACTTATACACATAGCAAACTGGGTGCTGTTTTATGTACTGGGTGCTACAAGATGGCTGTGGCAAGTTATGTCAGTTCAACCATTTGTTGTAGGTGCAATGACAAGGTATGTGGGGGCAATAAAAAAGAAGGACAGGAGAAATTGAGCGTGGCATAGGAAGGGAATAAAAACAAAGAATTAATTTTTTAAGGCAGAGGAAACCTAGGGCCAATCCTGCGTGACTTGCATGATTGAGCTCCAGTGTGTGCGGGAGATGGTGTTTGGTGCTCATTTTACTGCACAGCATGGTGCAGAGGTGTAGGAATGCAGTAATGCCAGGGCAAACTCAATTTTGATGGACAGAACTCATGACTGTCTCTGAAAATTCACACTGAACGTTGGACAAACATAAAATACAACTGTTAGGAAAAATAAGTTCTGTTTAAGTGAAACATTGTATCAAGTGTAGACATTTTTAATAGAAATGCTTTAATGAACGAATATAAACAAAAGTACTTTGTTTAATCCTCTCTGCTTGTATAGCACCATCAGGAGGCAGACATCTTGGGTCAAATCTTCCTCCAACCGACCCCAAATTCTTTTTTTGTTTGTAAATTCTTTATTTTTTCACATTTTTAATTAATTATAAAAAATATTAAATATAACAAATAATACAAAATAAGTAACATAAAATAAAGTAACACAGGGCCAAAACATAAACAAGTTGATATACATTAACCCCTTAAGGACAGAGCCTTTGAAACATTTTTGTCCTTTCTGGACAGTGGCTATTTTAACATTTCTGTGCTGTTTGTGTTTAGCAGTAATTTTCTTCTTTGTCATTTGCTGTACCCACACATATTATATATTGTTTTTATCGGGACAAGAAGGGCTTTCTATGGATGCCATCTTTTTGATCATATCTTATAATATTATTTAAAAAAATAATAAAATATGGTAAAAAAAAAAAAAATACACAAATTGCCTGACTTTTATTTAAAAAACAACTTCTCCTCATCGACAAAAGCGAACGAAAAAACCTGCTAAATAGATTCTACTATTTCTCCTGAGTACAGGGATACCACCCATGCATAGGTTTGTTGGGTTGTTTGGGGGCTAAAGGGCCACATTTTGAAGGTGCACATTTTCGACTTGGAATTTTGACGTGTAGTCATCCTGAGCCCATCTTGCATTTGGGACTTTTTTTAAAAGTAGGACAGTGTATTTTACCCAAAAAAGTATATATTTTGTAAAAGTAGACACCCTAGGCTATTTTAAATGGTGGAATTTTAACACTTTCCATGCACCAATTCTACCACCAGCCTTTGTCAAAGTTTGTGGTAGTCATTTTATTGTGTATTTTTTCCCACATACATTGTACTTTAGACACAAAATCACATATTTCGGTATGTGTCACTGACAAACAATACCACAATATATGCTCAGCAACATCTCCCGAGCACAGGGATACCATCCATGCATAGCTTTGTCAGCTTTGTTGGGGGTTTAAAGGCTACATTTGAGAGGTGCGCATTTTGATTTTCAAACTTGGAATTTGAACATGTAGAGCAAGGAAGGGGTTAATAGCTCTTATAAGAGCCTTTGTAGTACTGTACAAAAAAATTAACCCCTAAAAATGCACAGACAAGAAAAAAATGTTCTGCTGTGCAGTGATCAGTGGCAGGGAAGGGGTTAATACACAGGCTACACTATACAAAGGGTATGGCTTTTATAAAAGCCCTTGGGACTCACAATTTTTTAACATTTTATTTAATTTATTACAATTAAAAAATTATATTATACAGATCTGTCTCTTTCCCTCACTAAAACTCAAGTGAGGAGAGGGAGGCAGATCCATATGGGTCAGAACAATATTTACCAATATTGATCGAACCAGACGAATGGTGATGCTCATCTGAGAAATCACCAAACCACCTTTGCCACTGATTGGCTGTTACTGATCGCTATACACGCGTTCAGACAGCTTCAAAAGGAATACATGTAATCCCCTAGTGGGTATAATTAACCCCTAGCGAGTGTGACAAAAAAAATGCTGATTGCAAAAAAAAATCCTTCTGTGACTAGATTGCTCCATATGCACTGCTTAGGCAGTGACCATATGTGCTGCTTAGGAAGTGATATACGGCAAGGAAGGGGTTAATAGCTCCTAAAAGAGCCTTTGATATACTGTAATAAATCACAGTAAAAAAAATTAACCCCTAAAAAACTGCACAGACAGCAAAAAATGTGCTGCTGTGTAAGATCACTGCGTACACAGCGATAAATAGCAGGGAAGTTAAATACTGGAAACGGCTTTTATGAAAGCCTTTGGGTCTCAATTCTATTAAATATATTATAATTAAAAACTTACATTATACAGCTCTGTCTGTCTCCCTCACTGAAACTCAAGTGAGAGGGAGGCAGATCTACACGGGTCAGATCAAATATTTACAAATATTGATCTAACCAGACGAATGGTGATGCTCATCTGAGCAAACGCCAACCCGCCTTTGTCACTTATCAGCTGTTACCGATTGCTATACATGCGCTCAGATAGCTTAACATTTTTTTTGCGTTAAACGTAGTCCCCTAGTGGGTATAATTAACATGTGACGGGTGTAATAACATTTTTTTAAAAAAAAATTAATAATGCTTCTGCAGCAAGATTGCTGCATTTGCATCAGATCGCTGCTTAGGCAGTGATCCACAGCAAGCAAGGGGTTAATCTCTCTTAAAAGAGCTTTTTTATACTGTAATGAATTGCAGTAAAAAAAATTAACCCCTAAAAAATGCACAGACAGCAAAAAATGTGCTGCTGTGTATGATCACTGCGTACACAGCGATCAATGGCAGGGAAGGGGTTAAATGGCTTTTATAAAAGCCCTTGGTGTTTAAAATTTTAATAAATATTCTATTTTATTATTTTATTTTATTTTTTACTTTATCTGATCTGTCTATCTCCCTTACTAAAACTAGTAAGGTGAGGGAGGCAGATCAATACTTGTCAAAGGCAATATTTACTAATATTGCCTTTGACTGTATGATAAGTGCTCATCAGAGCACTTATACATGCCTGCACACAGATCACACAGATCTGTTGTGCCGGCATCGATTGGCTCCCCCTAGAGCATCGGAAGGGAAATACTATCACTTCCGATGCTCTTGCCATTAGAAGGGAAGCGCTGCCTGTATAGGCAGCGTTCCCTTCTACTGAGCCGATGGGGTCGCTAGCTAGTGAGGCACTTTAGCAACACCGGAGATGCTTAGAAAGCGAACGAAAGCGAACATGAGTGCAGGGGAGCAGCCATTTTTAAATGGCTGCTACGATCACTCCTGGGAGTGATCATAGCGCGCCCCTGCACTTTTTGGGGGTGTTGCACAATGCCTCTACCTAGAGGCATTGTAGCAACAGCGATAGAGTACAGAAAGCGACCACTTTTCGCTCTCTTTACTCTGACGGGCCAGGCACGTCACCTGTCGGCAAGTCCTCGATTTGCCGTGACGTGCCTGGCACGTCATCTGTCCTTAAGGGGTTAAAAGAAAATATTATTTAAAAAAAACTTCTAATAAGGATACAATAAATCTTTGTTATCAAGCCAAGAGTATAGAAGGAAAATTGGTTAGTTTATTTTTGTCCAAAACATCCATATTTTATCAAATGATTTAACGTTTACATGTACCATGGCTGTACATCCTTAACTTATTTCTTAATAGTATGTAAGGTTGGAGTTTTCCAACATAGATTATGACCCAAGATTCTAAACAAGATGTCTGCCCCCTGATAGAGCTACACAAGCAGAGTGTTCAATCAGTTCAATCAGGTACTTTATTTGAATACTTTCACTGTAACATTTCTACTTAAAATGCGTACATGTGATGCAGTCTTTCAGTTCAAGACAACTTAACCTTCTGCTAAAAGTTGTCCTCTACTAGCCGAACAGAAGATTGCATGAATAAAGCTGCCCACACCCCTACCAAGGTGCTCACTGCTGACTCTGGATTGGGTGTATACAAGTCTACATCAGTCAGGGGAGGGCTGGCAGCCTTAGGCCTGGGGGGCAAATCCAGTCAAGTGGCCCATTGCACCATCGAATCGCCTCCCCATCCACGGCCATCTTTTCCTTGTTTTATAACGAATATTGCCAGGATTTTCCCCCACAATATGCCAGGATTTGCCATTTAATATGCTAGAATTTTCCCTTACAAAATGCCAGGATTATGCCCCTCAATATGCCAGGATTATGCCCCCTCAATATGCCAGGATTATGCCCCTCAATATGCCAGGATTTAGACACCCAATATGCCAGGATTTTCCCCTCAATATGCCAAGATGATGCCCCCTCAATATGCCAGGATTATGCCCCTCAATATGCCAGGATTATGCCCCTCAATATGCCAGGATTTTCCCCTCAATATGCCAAGATGATTCCCCCTCAATATGCCAGGATTTTCCCCCACAATATGCCAGGATTATGCCCCCTCAATATGCCAGGATTTTGCCCCTCAATATGCCAGGATTTTGCCCCTCAATATGCCAGGATTTTGCCCCCCAATATGCCCGGATTTCCCCCCTCAATATACCAGGATTATGCCCCTCAATATACCAGGATTATGCCCCTCAATATACCCGGATTTTCCCCCACAATATCCGAGGGTTTTGCCAGAATATTGACTACTTACCTCCTTGTTGCTCCTCTGTCTCCGTCTCCTGGTGCTCTCATCTGCCCATCTGTGGCTGTAAGGGAAGCGTTGTGCGCTCCCTTCCAGCCAAGCGTCTTCAATAAAGTTTGTTTAAACTTTTTTTTTCAACAAACTTTATTGAATGTGCATTGGCTCTAGGGGAGCGCAGAACGCTTCCCTCACAGCCACGGACCTGCAGCACCGGTGGACCGCAGCAAGGAGGTAAGTACTGGGAAAGTGGGGAGGCCGTCACCCAGTGGTGTATCTTGGTTTTGTGCTGCCCTAGGCAGACAACATTTGGGCACCCCCCCTACCCACGTTGCACACCTACGACATGACCCATAACCCATGTTGCACACCAGGACATGCCCCATCACCACATTTACATGCCTCCATCACCCCATTACATACACATTTCCAATATTATTTGCCATTAATATTCCCCAGCCAATTTGTCCCATAATATGCCAGTGTTATTCTGCAATTTAATATGACTCAGTAAATTTGCCCAATAATATTCCAAGGTTATCTGCCATTTAATATGCCCCTGCTAATTTGCCCAATATGCCAGTGTTAATTGCCATTTAATATTCCCCAGCCATTTTGCCCAATAATATGCCAGTCTTATTCTGCCATTTAATATTCCCCAGACGATTTGTCCAATAATATGCCAGTGTTATTCTGCCATTTAATATGCCCCAGTAAATTTGCCCAATAATATTCCAGTGTTATTAGCCATGTAATATTCCCCAGCCAATTTGCCCAATAATATGCCAGTCTTATTCTGCCATTTAATATTCCCCAGATGATTTGTCCAATAATATGCCAGTGTTATTCTGCCATTTAATATGCCCCAGTAAATTTGCCCAATAATATTCTAGTGTTATTAGCCATGTAATATGCCCCAGCCAATTTGCCCAATAATATGCCAGTGTTATTTGCCATGTAATATTCCCTAGCCAATTTGCCCAATAATATGCCAGTGTTTTTTGCCCCCTCTCCCCATCTCTTACCTTTTTCCCTGGTGGCTAGTGGCAGGACTTCCCTGGTGGCTAGTGGCAGAAGGACTTCCCTGGTGGCTAGTGGTCACGTGATCGGCGCGCGTCTGACGTCAGAGCGCCGATCACGTGACTGTCGGCACTTCCGTGTCACACTGCACGGGGAGCCGAACAGGCAGCACGGAGGTTTCTCTGTGCTGCCTGTTCGGCTCCCCGTGCAGTTTTGCAGGCAAAGCGGAGGTGAGAGGGGATCTTCCGATCCCTTCTCACCTCCGTCTCTGCCTGCAAGCGCGTTTTTTTTGTTTTTGTTTTTTTTTAACACAGGCCCAGCGGCCGTTTTAACAAACATTAGTGCGGCATGGGGGGCAATTGCCTCCCTGCTCCCCGGCCCAGCCCACCCCTGACATCAGTATATTGCTTGCCTCGTAATTTGTACTAAAGCATACCTCCAAACATTCCAGATTCGCCAATAAACAGACAAAAAAAAAAAAAGACTGAATAATTGCCCTTGAAAAAAATTATGTTGTCGCATCAGTAACTTCGGAGGTGTAGGTGAAAAAATGGGTATTGAAACTCTGATCACCAATAGTAGAAAAAAATGACCTAAACCACTCACAATTAAAATGTTACCTTTTATTAAAATACCGTATTTGCTCGAATATAAGACGACCCTGATTATATGATGAACCACCAAACTTTGGATATTGATTTGGGAAAAAAAATTAAAACGCCTGAATACACGTTTTACTTATAAATATTCACATGTAAACTGTTTTTAACATAAAAAATAAAAATGATGACAGAAAAAAAATGCATTTCTTGTCTTTATTTCCTTTTTATTTGCAAATCTGCCCCCCCCACCGACTTAGCCAATGCATCCCCCACACCGCCATCTGCCCCCCAGACTTAATAAATGCATCCCCGCACACAGCCATCTGCCCCCTAGACGTAGCCAATGCATTCCCAACACAGCCACTTGCCCCCCAAGCTTAGCCAATTGTGCCCCGTAGACTGAGCCAGTGCTGCTCCCCCAGACTTGCCCATGATTCTCCCCCAGACTTTGGCCATGATGCTCACCCTTCCCCCCCAGATTTAACCCTCCCCAGACTTAACCCTCCAGATGGTGCTCCGTCTCCCTGGTGTCCAGTGGGGGCAGCCGGAGGATGTCTGCACTCATCGCGCAGTCATCCACTGCTGCCTGCGAGGGGGATGTAGGTCTCCTGCAGCTCTGTGGGGACCTGGATATTAGTCTTATAGTCAGACATCTATATGAGGTCTGATTATAAGACAAACCTCGAATATAAGACAAAGCGACTTGTTCAGAGCAAATATGGTAGTATTAAAAAAAGTAATCCATGCTCTTAATAGGCTTCATGAGATGCAGTTCCATTTATATGTGTATTTATATATATATATATATATATATATATATATATATATATATATATATGCAGGGTAATTAGACAAGGGTCTGTCCGTCCACATAAAGGACACTTGGAAGGGATGGTTTAGCAATCCCATGTAGTATTAAAAGTCAAATTCAAGATAATTTAATGTACTGTATATATATTAAACGTGACAAACTGGTTTTATCTGCTGAGAAACGTCTAGGTGCCTATGTTTAAAGATGGAATGGACACATGTAGAAGCACTGTGTGTATATTATGTTTGGTAGGTACATGATTTAACAGCAATATTGTGTGGGACAATGGTCGTTAATTCAGGCTTTGTGAGAAGCTGAGGCAGACTGGATTGTTGGAGGAGTCTGTGGGAAGGTGGATTCCTGCTGTTTCTGTATTTTTATCTGTCTCTTTCCTCATGTTTACACCACTGCAACTTTGCAGAGAATGCTTAAACGTCTGCTACATCATAATGAAAGGACAATATCTGACATTGCAGCAGGATCAGGGCACCCATAGCTCATTGACAGCCTCTGGATTGGGATAATAGAACATTTTAATTTAAGTTAAAGGACAACTAAACTTTATTTTTCACTTGTGCTTCTAATATAAAAGCACAAGGGAAAATGTAGTTGTCGCTAGTCTGACGATAAACTGGCAGGTACTTTTGGATAGTACATAGAAGTTTATGCTCTGACTGGCAGCGGCCATGATTCTGTGGGAATCAGTCGGCGACTGTCTCTTTCTATTAGCGTAGTACAATCTGCTGATCCCATGCAAAGATTAACACCTCTTCCTCTATATTCAGACCTTGATCTGCGGGGCAGACCTGCTGTGTAAACCAACGTGTATTAAGAGACACATCTGGTTTACTAAGGAGACGGCGGACATGTTTTTTTAATCCTTCAAGGACGCAAGTTTAATTGTCCTTTTTAAAAAGTCAGAAAAAAATAGCAGAATAAAGAATGGCATGTATCACTGGGTGTTATTCACAAACACAGATACAAGTTTACTACAAGTCATCTGTATAGAGGATAGGGTTGCCACCTTTTGTTCAAAAAAATACCGGCCAAGCTACTCCCTCCATAGACTTAACATTGGGGTAAAATACCGGCCAGGTGGCAACCCTAATAGAGGAGTTGGAAAAATTCTACAATTTTCCTGTCTTTTCAATTCAGTCCTTAATGCCTGTTTTTTTCAACTCATTTATCAGTCAAATTTCAGTGAATAGACCCCAGCGTGTAAGCATGTATTCAGTCATCTCTGTCAGAAAACAAGAATAGACGTGGATAACTATTATTTTCCTTTAACCAATGTATAGTAAGGTAAACCGTTACCAAATATAAAACCTCTTGTAGTGTGGAGCTTGGGGTCCAAACATTGGCTTTCAGTAAGGCAAAGCTTCCCTCTGCGTTAAAGGGACTCTATCACCTATACATATTTTTTATTCTCTACACTCCCAGTAAAAACAGATTATTACCTAGACCTATACATTGTGTTGGGAAAATTGCCAGCAAATGCCTAAATTAGGAGAAAAATGTGTTTCAAATGTGTCTGTGGAGTCTCCTGCGTATGACATCACCTGTGGCTTGGGTTGCCACCTGGCCGGTATTTTACCCGCAGGCCGGTAACAAATTGGCATCAGGCCAATGTTAAGTCTATGGAGACAGTTCCAAGGCCGGTATTTTTTTTGAAGAAAAGGCAAAATGGGGACTGTCCCATGCAAAGTGGGACAGTTCGGGCCATGCACTAGTTGCTGCCAGACTGAAATGGTGGCCAAAAATATGGGAGCTGCCCTCAATCAACATCTGAAAAGTAAAAACGGGTAACAAGGGGAGAGATGGAAATAAGGGGCAGGAGGGGAAACGGAACAAAAATAAAATAAAATAAAATTGTAAGGCAGTTGTGAATCTAGGACTGTTATGAATGCAACAGTATAAAAAAGAAGAAGGTTCTTTTAAAACCTTTAAAACCACAGAGTTACACATTTCTCTGAACTATATTTTTCCATATGGAGTAATATTTTGAACTATAAATGTACAGTAGTGACTAATATATATAGCATGACATCAGAATAGAATTTTGACAGTGCGTGACATCACAATAGCAGAGCTGCATTACTTTCAAACCCAGCTCAGCTTTCAGCAGTTGGTGCAGTAGCAGATCCTGTTAACGTGTGAAGGCGCGAGACTCCCTCACAGAGCTCTCCAATCCATGCTGCCGCGAGGTCTGATGCCTGGAACACTATGCTTCACATTAGATTGTAAGCTCAGCAGAGCAGGTTAGGGTAGGGGTTTCCTTTCTCTGGATTGTATAGGTCTCAGATTGTGGGGGCAGAGTGGCTGAATGACAGAAAACCAGAGTTCATCTTCTTCGGGGCAGTGAGAGGAGGGATTCGTTGGCTGAGCGAGATGGAATATAGGGTGTCATTAGCTCTGTCATGTTCTGTGACCCTTGATTGTTTAAGGCTCTGAAGGTCAGAAGGTCAATTTTAAAATATGTTCACCATTTAATTAGAAGCCAATGCAGGAGGCAAGTTAGTTTTATGGGACATTGTTTGTGGCGTTCAGGTAAAGGTATCTCTTCTTAGCAGCAGTAAGAGGGTTTCGGGGGAATATATATCAATGTGCTGTGTATCTCAGTGTAAAGAACACATTTAAGTAATGATAGGGGAAAGATGATGGTAAAACCCCTCACCTTAATTTCTTAAAGGGTTTGTTCTTTGTACAGCTCAAAGCCTCAAGCAGTAAGCCTGTAAAGCTGTACCATGAATGGTATTCTGGTTTCTGCATATACTTACCCAGAATCCCTTGCAGTGGCGGTAGCACTGTAAATGCGTGATTCTGTGGGGTAAAAGCAGCCTTCTGGCTTGTTTGGTGTGTGTCGATGTGTGTTTAGCATTCCCTCTGCTAGTCGAGATTGGTCTTATGGTATTTGTGGTGAATTTTGAAGGTAAGGAAGTTTAAAATGAAGATAATTCCTGGAGAGGTCAGGAATATGAGAAAAGAGTGTCAGCCAGCCGTATGGCTGGCCATGGAGTATGGTAGAGATGGTCCATGAACGGCTGAATGCTTGCTAGGTGGTTAGGGCAGGTGAGTCGCTCTGCAAGGCAGGGACCTCCAAACTCTGTATTCTATCCTTATTAGATTGTAAGCTCAGCAGAGCTGGTTAGAGCAGGTAAGTCGCTCTGCAGGGCAGGGACCTCCAAACTCTGTATTCTATCCTTATTAGATTGTAAGCTCAGCAGAGCTGGTTAGGGCAGGTAAGTCGCTCTGCAGGGCAGGGATCTCCTTACTCTGTATTCTATCCTTATTAGATTGTAAGCTCAGCAGAGCTGGTTAGGGCAGGTAAGTCGCTCTGCAGGGCAGGGATCTCCTTACTCTGTATTCTATCCTTATTAGATTGTAAGCTCAGCAGAGTTGGTTAGTGCAGGTGAGTCGCTCTGCAGGACATGGACCTCCTTACTCTGTATTCTATCCTTATTAGATTGTAAGCTTTTTGGGGACAGATTTTTTTGTATTGGATAACTTACCTTTGTCTGTAAGCTCAGCAGAGCTGGTTTGGGCAGATAAGGGACCTCTTTACTCTGTATTCTATCCTTATTAGATTGTAAGCTTTGTGGGGATAGATTTTTGAATTGTATAACTTACCTAAGACTGTAAGCTCTGCAGAGTTGGTCACAGCAGGTGAGTCGCTCTGCAGGGCAGGGAACTCTTTACTCTGTATTCTATCCTTATTAGATTGTAAGCTTTGTGGGGATAGATTTTTGTATTGTATAACTTACCTAAGACTGTAAGCTCTGCAGAGTTGGTCACAGCAGGTGAGTCGCTCTGCAGGGCAGGGACCTCTTTACTCTGTATTCTATCCTTATTAGATTGTAAGCTTTGTGGGGATAGATTTTTGTATTGTATAACTTACCTAGACTGTAAGCTCTGCAGAGTTGGTCACAGCAGGTGAGTCGCTATGCAGGGCAGGGACCTCTTTACTCTGTATTCTATCCTTATTAGATTGTAAGCTTTGTGGGGATAGATTTTTGTATTGTATAACTTACCTAGACTGTAAGCTCTGCAGAGTTGGTCACAGCAGGTGAGTCGCTCTGCAGGGCAGGGATCTCTTTACTCTGTATTCTATCCTTTTTAGATTGTAAGCTCTTTGGCCTGAGATCAATGTTATATATGTAAATGATTGTGTCCAGCAATATGCAGTTCGATAAACCAATTGAATGATCCAGGGACAAAACCGATCGCCATATTTGGGGTCAGGAAGGAATTTTTTTCCCCCAGCTGAGACAAAAAAGTTTCTCTGGGGTTTTCTTTGCCTTCCTCTGGATCAAGTAGTTATTAAAAATAATTTTTAAAATTACAGCAATATTTTAATTGCACATCTGCTTATTGCTTAAAAAAAAATAAAAAAGTATAAATTTATCCCTGTCTGTTTCGTGATTTATTTCATGGCACACAACACCCATCTATCTACACATCACATGGTTCATAAAAAGTTGAAAGGTTCGCAGGATACACAAGGTCATAAGCTGGGCTTGCCTTTTACAACACTGATCACAATAAGGAGCAGGTGCCAGATATGTGGCATATTGATCAGAATACAGAAGGAATTGTTGCCAGCAGTTTCAGACTTGACAAGACAGACTTTTTTTTCCCCAGCAGATTTTTGAAGGGTGAAACATTAAAGGGATTGTCTAGTGCCCAAAATGCACCTTCGAATATTAAAGCATATTAATATCAAGACATTTTGACCTTGACTTTCCCTCGATGACAAGGACTGTTTTTACATTTCTGGAATGTTTGTGTTTAGCTGTAACTTTCTTCTTTCTTACCTACTGTACCCACACAAATGATATGTTGTTTTTATTGTCATAAGAAGGTTTTTTATTAAATACCATTGTGTTCATCATATCTTATAATTCACTACAAAAAAATCCTAAAATATGATGAGAAAAAAAACAAAACCTTTTTCTAACTTTGACAAAATAAATATAATTTACACAAATATAATCATTTAAACAGATCCCATCTAAATACTTTCTAAATGTATTCCCAAGTTCAGAAATATGCATGTTTCCATATTTTCCTGCAGTTTTTTGCGAGTTATGGGACAAAAACCAAAAATAGTGTTTTTGTCCCTATATTGGCCCTTTGACCCAAACCGAACCCTAAATTTAACCCTACATTTTGCCCCAACTCTAACCCTTATGCTAACCCTTAATATATTTTAATTTAATTGTAACCCTATCCCTTATGCCAACCCTAATTTAATTGTAACCCTAGCTGCTATTCTAACCCTAGACATTCTATGCTATTGGCTTTCTATAAACCGAAATAGAGTCCATATTCTTATGAATGGGGACTCTATTTCAGTTAATAGAAAGCCAATAGCATTACATGTATTCCATAAACCGAAAGTCTATAAACCGAATGTCTTTCGGTTTATAGACCTTCGGTTTATGGAATACATGTAATGCTATTGGCTTTCTATAAACCGAAATAGAGTCATCATTCATACGAATAGGTCAATTGACCTATTCGTATGAATGGGGACACTCTTACCCACATTTTACTTCATTTTGCAGCCCTCTAGCCCTTTCCAGGACTTTTTTAGAGGCATTTTAGTGGTCAAAAGTTTGTGTCCCCATTGACTTCAATGGGGTTCGGGTTCGGGTCAAGTTCGGGGTCAAGTTCGAGCACGGACCCGGACATTTTTCCGAAGTTCGCTCGAACCTGCTGAACCCGAACATCCAGGTGTCCGCTCAACTCTACCGACAAGGCTCATAGTGACAACGAGGGATACTTTTGTTTTAGTGGGAGTGGCTGTGAGCGGGGCATTTTTAGGTCGTGACTTTATGGCCAATCGAGAGTCGTCGATGTAATTTGGTAAACAATTTAGAGTGAGAATAAAGCCCATTATTTACAGAAAACTGATGTATAAACACATTTACTGCTTTTCAATACACACATTATGAGGAGCTTTACGGCTGTGGAGCTCTGTCATACACTCATACATATCTAAAATTCAGACCTCTGTGAATATAGGAACTGCAGAGGAGGAAAGAGGGGTGTGGGGCAAAAACAGGGGACTTACTTTCCTCAATAGAGACATATGGTAGACATTAGGATGGCTAGCATGCAGCAAATTGAAGCTTCCCATCATTGATTTCGTGGTCATTTTATCAGGCACTGAATTACCTCTCATTCTCTGAGCCGTCACAGACCCACGGATCATGGTAACAGCAGCAGGAAAAGCAGGTAGGTCAAAGACAGCAAGCTGTAGCAGAAGATACTGGCTGTAGACAGAAAAGAAAGGGTCAATTAGGAAGTTGTTTTCGAGACTGGGCTTTCATACATCATAACCAAGATGCTGGGTGACGAATGGTATGTTGTGAATGCTAAGTTCGTGAAGTCACAACAATAGTGATAAAATAACACACAAAACATCACACACACAAATCAAAATTGCTATATATATATATATATTTTTTTTAAACCATATAATAAAAACACAATATAACACAAAAAAGGCAGCCACTGATGTATCGTGGTCTCGATGTTTATTCTCTGGTTTTTGGAACTCCTGTCACAGTGTCCTGTCTCCTGTAGCCTTGCCCCCAGCACAAATTAGGAGGTATGTTTTATTGGACATTGTCCTTGTTTTGGAGGGACAGAGTGTGTTTTAGACCCCCATGCCCTGTCCCTCTCTTCTGCCCTACTCTCCCTTTTTAATAGTTCAGAATTGTTGGTACCACAGAGCTCCACAGCAATAAAATCACTAATATTTTTTTATATAAAATAATTTGTTCTTGTTCTAAAGTCACTTTTCACATGAATATGTGTCTATCTATGAAACCACCTAGAAATGCTTGGAATTTCCCAGCAAGCAGCCACTCCCCTAAAACATGCACATGATGTGCTAGCCACTCCCCTAAAACATGTACATGATGTCCTAGCCACTCCCCATAAACATGCACATGATGTGCTAGACACTCCCCATAAACATGCACATGATGTGCTAGCCACTCCCCTAAAACATGTACATGATGTACTAGCCACTCCCCTAAAACATGCACATGATGTGCTAGCCACTCCCCTAAAACATGCACATGATGTCCTAGCCACGCCCCTAAAATATACACATGATGTCCTAGCCAGACTCCAAAAACATGCACATGATGTGCTGGGCACGCCCCAAAAACATGCACATGATGTCTTAGCCATGCCCCTAAAACATGCACATGATGTGCTGGGCACGCCCCAAAAACATGCACATAATGTCTTAGCCACGCCCCTAAAACACACTTATACACATAGCAAACTGGGTGCTGTTTTATGTACTGGGTGCTACAAGATGGCTGTGGCAAGTTATGTCGGTTCAACCATTTGTTGTAGGTGCAATGACAAGGTATGTGGGGGCAATAAAAAAGAAGGACAGGAGAAATTGAGCGTGGCATAGGAAGGAAATAAAAACAAAGAATTAATTTTTTAAGGCAGAGGAAACCTAGGGCCAATCCTGCGTGACTTGCATGATTGAGCTCCAGTGTGTGCGGGAGATGGTGTTTGGTGCTCATCTTACTGCACAGCATGGTGCAGAGGTGTAGGAATGCAGTAATGCCAGGGCAAACTCAATTTTGATGGACAGAACTCTGAAAAAACATGACTGTCTCTGAAAATTCACACTGAACGTTGGACAAACATAAAATACAACTGTTAGGAAAAATAAGTTCTGTTTAAGTGAAACATTGTATCAAGTGTAGACATTTTTAATAGAAATGCTTTAATGAACGAATATAAACAAAAGTACTTTGTTTAATCCTCTCTGCTTGTATAGCACCATCAGGAGGCAGACATCTTGGGTCAGATCTTCCTCCAACCGACCCCAAATTCTTTTTTTGTTTGTAAATTCTTTATTTTTTCACATTTTTAATTAATTATAAAAAATATTAAATATAACAAATAATACAAAATAAGTAACATAAAATAAAGTAACACAGGGCCAAAACATAAACACGTTGATATACATTAACCCCTTAAGGACAGAGCCTTTGAAACATTTTTGTCCTTTCTGGACAATGGCTATTTTAACATGTATGATGTAAAGGGGAATGTTCCTTACTTATTTATAAACCCCATACCCTCTCCCAATAATGACACGAGACATGTATGGAGTTAAATAGGCCACAGCTTTCTTTATTTACAAACCAAGAGGAACTGTATGCCAAACCTTCTCCACTTTTTCATCTATTTCTTATAAATTATTAACTCTGTAAAATATAAATACTTTAATAACACACCAAAACATAATTAACATACAGCTCCAAATAGTCCTTGCCAATTGTAAACATTAAATCACCATCCTTTAAACTGGAGTCCCTAGAAGAGACACCCCTCTCCCCTCGTCCATACTAATTCCATCATTATTCCAAACCTAATGCTAACCACCAGCCGACAGTTAGCTCGGTGGGCACGACCATTAGCCATCCTTCTAATATTTGAGAGGTTAGGAGAGGGTCCACCCTATCCATCCTTTGACTCGATCCTCCATTCATAACAGTATTGGCAATGACCACCCCGCCTGCTGTGACAGAGAAAGGGTGTTAATACAAAATCAATAATACAATATAAACAATAGGGAGGGTGGGCGGGAGATTTTTCCTGCTGTGTCCGTTTGAAATTAAAATGGCTGCTGACTCCAAGATGGAGGGGTCCTTAAATACCCCAACCCACAGCCACTCCCCCACCAGCACTGTCATAGGTGCCACTCACACCCCTCACTCATACATGCCCCCTCCCACCTAGGCTTTGCCTGTTTCCCGGGGAACTTGTATGATGTAAAGGGGAATGTTCCTTACTTATTTATAAACCCCATACCCTCTCCCAATAATGACACGAGACATGTATGGAGTTAAATAGGCCACAGCTTTCTTTATTTACAAACCAAGAGGAACTGTATGCCAAACCTTCTCCACTTTTTCATCTATTTCTTATAAATTATTAACTCTGTAAAATATAAATACTTTAATAACACACCAAAACATAATTAACATACAGCTCCAAATAGTCCTTGCCAATTGTAAACATTAAATCACCATCCTTTAAACTGGAGTCCCTAGAAGAGACACCCCTCTCCCCTCGTCCATACTAATTCCATCATTATTCCAAACCTAATGCTAACCACCAGCCGACAGTTAGCTCGGTGGGCACGACCATTAGCCATCCTTCTAATATTTGAGAGGTTAGGAGAGGGTCCACCCTATCCATCCTTTGACTCGATCCTCCATTCATAACAGTATTGGCAAGGACCACCCCGCCACAGACACCGCTGTTTAACCCCCCTTAAATCAGCGGTGACCACCCACCAAAGCCATGGCCTGTTCCATAGCCTCCTGCAAGGCCAAATTGAAAAGGTCCAAACCAACGTCAGTCAGGTGAACCCCATCACTGCGGAAGAAAACAGCCGCATTCCTCTCAAACACCCTATGACGGACCGTAATCCCCCCTATACCCAACACAAATTTGGAGACCCTTTTATTTAACTTAATCCGAGAACGCTCCAGGGCCCTTTGATTCTGGGCACACCTCCAGTAATTCCTAGGGACGACCTCAGACCAAACCAAACCTACATCTGGGAATAAGACCTGCAACCTGGCCAAATCCCGCCTGATAGCGTCTCCTAATGCCAATACCGGAGCCGTGCCCAAATCATTACCCCCTAAGTGAATAACTATTATATCCGGGGGACCCACCCGCCGAGCCAACTGAACCACCTCAGGCAGGAAGTGGATCCACCTCATCCCTCTTGCCCCCAGCCATCGAACCTCCGCTTGAAAAGGAGAAAAACCCATCCGTTCCTCTCCCGGGCGGACAGCTGCACGCCGTCGAGCCCAGTAGATATAAGAGTGGCCGATCAGCCAAATCTTATATGGGCCATGATCTAAACGGGCAAGAAAGGTGAAGAATCAATTAGTCCAGCCGGGCGAACATACGATTGAAAGCGGCGCGATTCCCAACGCCCTATGCGCTGCACCGCCCGTGCCGAAAAACCCACTCTGGAGGCCTCTGTAGCCGCCCCTATCCGAAAGGAGTGCCCCCCAAATTCGGAACTAGCAATCCCCATAGCATCCAAGGATTTCTTAAACACCCGCAAGAACTGAAAGCGAGACAATGGGGACCCATCCAAGTGCAGTAGCAGAGAGCCGGGGGCCTCTGGGCGAATAAGAAGGTAGGAATCCAAGCATGCCACCGGGCATACCACCGAACCCCTAACCTCCTGTAAAACCACCCAAGCACCTTTTCCTGCCATATCGGTCTTAGATCGCCGTATCAAAAACCGCAGGGACCCCGGCTCCCGCAGCACGTCCTGCCGCAAGAGTCCCCCTTGTCTGGTCTTGGAGGGGCTCACCAATTCTCCAATCCGCAAAGCACCAAAAAAGGCAAAAGCCAACGCAACCTTGAACAATGACACTTCACCAGGAGATGAACAAACAGATGGCAACGTATGAAAGAGCCCCAACAGAAGGGCCCCAGACACCGGCCTGCGAGAGTCCCTACTCACCCTACCTCTGCGCCACCCCTTAAGGGCCTGGCGCACCACAAAGTCCTTCGTGATGTCCGTGACCCTGCGGATTTTAAATCCAAAGGCCAAACCCGCAAGTTTTCCCGAAACCGCCCCAGGGGATATCCCCGATGCCTCCCAATGCCATAGCAACCACAACAGACCCTGAATACTCTCCTCCAGGGTCCGGAAACCCCCATGGGACCTTTCCAAATTCTCCCATTCCGCCCAGGCCTTCCCGTACCTTTCCCAAGTTGCATGACATACCGACCCCTGAACCCAGTCCGCTACTCGTCCTGCCCAAGGTCCCACAGGTCCTGAGGGCAGGGGGAACCCTCCTCGTCCGCCCAAGGGGCCGCAGCCCTGAAGACCGGCCACTGCGAACGAGAAATGGCATCGGCTATGACATTCTGCACTCCGGGAATATGCACAGCCCTACAAGTCACGTTAATACAAAGACATCGCAGCACCAGGCGCCGCAGGAGCCTAATCACTGGAGGGGAAGAGGCCGTCAAGTTGTTTATAGCCATAACCACCCCCATATTATCGCAGTGGAAAACGACCCTGCGATCCCGCAGGGCCGACCCCCAAAGCTCCAACGCCACCAATATAGGGAACAATTCCAGAAATGCCAAATTCCGCGTCAAGCCAGATGTCCGCCATTCCGACGGCCACACACCCGAGGACCATTGCCTCCCCAAGATGGCCCCAAAACCCACAGACCCAGCCGCGTCGGTATATAAATGGAGATCCCCGTTGGACACCTCAGGGGCCTGCCATAGGGCTTTCCCATTGAAATTCTCCAAGAAAGAATCCCAAACCCCCAGATCCTCCCGCAAGGGCCTCGTTAAACGGATAAAATGGTGAGCATGAGCCACCCCAGCCGTGGCACCAGCCAAACGCCTATTGAAAACCCGGCCCATCGGAATAATCCGACAGGCAAAATTCAATTTACCCAACAAGGACTGCAATGGGCGAAGCTGTATCTTACTCACCCGCCGCGCCTCAGCCACCGCCACCCTGAGACCCGCCACTTTATCAGACGGCAGACGGCACTCCCCGGCCACCGAGTCAATTTCGATGCCCAGGAAGCTAAGGCACGTCGCTGGGCCCTCCGTCTTGCTAGGAGCCAATGGAACCCCGAACCAGCTCGAAACCATTTCCACCGATCTCAATAGGTGAGCACACACATTAGATCGGGGAGGGCCAACGCACAGGAAATCATCAAGATAGTGCAGCACAGAGTCACAACCCGCCTCCGTGCGCACCACCCATTCCAAGAATGTACTGAAGCATTCGAAATAAAAACAGGAAATTGAGCACCCCATGGGCAAGCACAAATCCACGTAAAATTCCCCTTCAAAGAAACATCCTAATAGATGATGACAATCCGGGTGCACGGGCAACAACCGAAAAGCCGACTCAACATCCGTTTTGGCCATAAGGGCCCCCACTCCCGCGGCCCTGACCATCCGTACCGCTGCGTCAAAGGACACGTACGACACCCGGCACAATTCCGCGTCAATGTCGTCATTCACCGAACCCCCGTGGGGATGCGATAAATGGTGTATAAGACGGAATTTGCCAGGCTCCTTCTTGGGTACCACCCCCAGGGGAGACACCCGCAAGTTATGCAGTGGAGGGTCCCGAAAGGGACCCGCCATTCTCCCCATAGCAATTTCCTTCGCCAACTTCTCCCTCACCACTGCCGGATAAGATGCCACTGACCGCAAGTTACGAAAAGACATCACCGTAGGTCGGTCCTGGAAAGGGATCCAAAATCCCTCTTCAAAACCTGATAACAGGATATCCGCAGCCCTGCGGTTGTGGTACCTATTTAACCACGGGCGCATCGCGGCGACGTCCACCGGCGTCCTCCCCCTTCGAGCCCATGTCCGACTTATCGCCTGACTTCCCACGTTTAAAGCAACGGGAGGAGGGGTGATTACCTCCGCACACCGAGCATTCGTGCTTAAACCTGCAGTTTGACCCCCACTTACACTGCCCGTCATTAAACTGCCAGCAAGACCCCGGCCGTTTTTGCACGGCCGACGGGGTGGGGGTGGTTCCACCCATCCCGCCGCCCCCCCCGAGAAAGGAAGATAGACCCCCTTGGGCCGATGCGGGCCGCGTCATAATAGACAGCCATAGCCCGATGTCCATTTGATCCCAGGAGAGCGTAGGACGCACGGCCAAGCGCTGGCGAAACTGCTCGTCGTATCGCCACCAACTCAGTCCCCCATAAACCCTACACGCCGTCCAAATCTGATCCTGATAGCAGAAAAGCGACGAGCATCGCTCAGGATATTTTTCCCCCATCACGCTAGCCAAAATAGAAAACCCCCTAATCCAGTTACCGTAGGTCTTAGGGATCTTACGGTACTTGTATTTCTCTTTTTCTTTTTCGGAGTCTTTCAACTCCTTCTCAGGAGGAGGAACATCCTCTAGGGGAATCAAAGAGAATATCTCCAGGAATTCCCCTTTCCAGATTTTCTCCTTAACCTCCTGCTTCAAGTGCAGGCCCAGCGGGCCCGACCAACACATATAGGAAGCCCCGTTAGCCACCGGGGCCACAACCGTAACCGGAGCCTCAAGCATACTAGCCCCAGGCTCCACCCCAGAGACCGTTGCATCCCCTGCCGTAGCTACTACCGGGGGAGATAAAGCCTGCAATGGGGCCTGTGCGGGGACCGCCCCGGGCCCAGTACCCATCACGCCCGTACCAGCCAACCCCCCGGCTTCCCACACCCCCCGCAGCTGCGCATCCAGCTGCTGTGATACAGAAGGAATCCCTGGAACCCCGGGCGCAGACAAATGCAGCAATACCCCTTGCAAACCCCGCATCAAACCCTCCCACGCAGGCGCCAAACCAGACCCCGGTAAAAAACCACACTCACCGGTTGGAGGTAGCAGCCCAGGCGCTGCTAGGCCGGAAGGCGCCAGACCCGCAGCGGGGACCGTAGGAAGGGCACCCGCTACCGACTGAATCACCGGAGGGGGCACCTGTTGCCCCACCGGAGCATGAGAAAAATGTACACCCTGAGGATAAGAAACAGTGCCATCAGCGACCCTCCCCCCCAAGTGGGGCCCAGTGGGCCCATGACCCTCAGCCAAAGCAGCACGGGCTGTCATCGAGGAATGGGGAACCGGGGAGGGGGTCCATACCTCATCCTCCCCTTCTGAGTAGCCCGACAGGGACCCCTCCGCAGGAGGAGCTGGGCCGGACGGCCTTGGAGGTAAGCGGGACGCCCTCCGTTCTCTCGCCCGTCTGCCACGTGCCTGGGGTGCACGGGGCCTCCTCCCCCCGCTGGGGGGACCAGGAGGCGTGGGCACCACCGGGGGCCTTACCGGAGGCGCGGTAACCACCGCTTGACCTCCAGGGGAGACAACACCGCCAGACCGGAGGATCCTGACCGGTGTGGAAGTAGGTAAGGCTGGGGAAGCGCTCTGGCGTGGGCCTGAAGCCCGACGGGCGGGCCTCGCGGCCGGCGACGGCCCGCCCTGGATAATGGGTGGGAGCGGGGAGACCTCCGGAGAGGCAGTAGGCCTTGTGGCCTGCAAGCGAGCACTACGGGGCAGGGATGGGGAAGGCCGGGGCCTTCCCGGCGTACTCACCGGCCTCGCGGGAAACGAGCGCCGCCGTCCCTCTTGATCTCCGGGGCTCCGACTCCGGTACCCACCGCTGGGGCCTGCAACAGGACTCAGGCGGGCGGGGGGGCGCGAAACACGCCAGCCCGACCCGCGACCAGTCTCAGGAACGGGGGCTCCAGACGGAGTCCCCCTCAGCCGAGCCATCTGCTGCTGGAGGTGTGCCCCACCATCCAGCAGCGCTTTAGCCCTAAGGGCCGCCAGAATGTGCTCCACATCCATCCCTTAGGCCGTTTCACTAAAGACACGAGCAGAGAGAGTTAGATTTTTCCTGCTGTGTCCGTTTGAAATTAAAATGGCTGCTGACTCCAAGATGGAGGGGTCCTTAAATACCCCAACCCACAGCCACTCCCCCACCAGCACTGTCATAGGTGCCACTCACACCCCTCACTCATACATGCCCCCTCCCACCTAGGCTTTGCCTGTTTCCCGGGGAACTTTTCTGTGCTGTTTGTGTTTAGCAGTAATTTTCTTCTTTGTCATTTGCTGTACCCACACATATTATATATTGTTTTTATCGGGACAAGAAGGGCTTTCTATGGATGCCATCTTTTTGATCATATCTTATAATATTATTTAAAAAAATAATAAAATATGGTAAAAAAAAAAAATACACAAATTTCCTGACTTTTATTTAAAAAACAACTTCTCCTCATCGACAAAAGCGAACGAAAAAACCTGCTAAATAGATTCTACTATTTCTCCTGAGTACAGGGATACCTCCCATGCATAGGTTTGTTTGATTGTTTGGGGGGTAAAAGGCCAAATTTGGGAGGTGCAGTTTTTGGTTTTCCAACTTGAAATTTTGACATGCAGACAGCCTGCACCCATGTCCAATTTGGGACATATTTGAAACCAGCCAGTGTATTTTACCCCATCAACCCATATATTTTTTTAAAAGTAGACATCCTAGGCTATCTCAAATGGTGGTATTTCAACACTTTCCATGCACTAATTCTACCACCAGCCTTTGTCAAAGTTTGTGGTAGTAATTTTTTTGTGTTTTTTTTTCACAAACCTTGTACTTCAGACATGAATTCACAGATTTTGGTATGTGTCACTGCCAAATAACACCCCAATAAGTGTTCAGCAACATCTACTGAGTACAGGGATACCACCCATGCATAGGTTTGTTGGGTTGTTTGGGGGCTAAAGGGCCACATTTTGAAGGTGCACATTTTCGACTTGGAATTTTGACGTGTAGTCATCCTGAGCCCATCTTGCATTTGGGACTTTTTTTAATAGTAGGACAGTGTATTTTACCCAAAAAAGTATATATTTTGTAAAAGTAGACACCCTAGGCTATTTTAAATGGTGGAATTTTAACACTTTCCATGCACCAATTCTACCACCAGCCTTTGTCAAAGTTTGTGGTAGTCATTTTATTGTGTATTTTTTCCCACATACATTGTACTTTAGACACAAAATCACATATTTCGGTATGTGTCACTGACAAACAATACCACAATATATGTTCAGCAACATCTCCCGAGCACAGGGATACCATCCATGCATAGCTTTGTCAGCTTTGTTGGGGGTTTAAAGGCTACATTTGAGAGGTGCGCATTTTGATTTTCAAACTTGGAATTTGAACATGTAGAGCAAGGAAGGGGTTAATAGCTCTTATAAGAGCCTTTGTAGTACTGTACAAAAAAATTAACCCCTAAAAATGCACAGACAAGAAAAAAATGTTCTGCTGTGCAGTGATCAGTGGCAGGGAAGGGGTTAATACACAGGCTACACTATACAAAGGGTATGGCTTTTATAAAAGCCCTTGGGACAATTTTTTAACATTTTATTTAATTTATTACAATTAAAAAATTATATTATACAGATCTGTCTCTTTCCCTCACTAAAACTCAAGTGAGGAGAGGGAGGCAGATCCATATGGGTCAGAACAATATTTACCAATATTGATCGAACCAGACGAATGGTGATGCTCATCTGAGAAATCACCAAACCACCTTTGCCACTGATTGGCTGTTACTGATCGCTATACACGCGTTCAGACAGCTTCAAAAGGAATACATGTAATCCCCTAGTGGGTATAATTAACCCCTAGCGAGTGTGACAAAAAAAATGCTGATAGCAAAAAAAAATCCTTCTGTGACTAGATTGCTCCATATGCACTGCTTAGGCAGTGACCATATGTGCTGCTTAGGAAGTGATATACGGCAAGGAAGGGGTTAATAGCTCCTAAAAGAGCCTTTGATATACTGTAATAAATCACAGTAAAAAAAATTAACCCCTAAAAAACTGCACAGACAGCAAAAAATGTGCTGCTGTGTAAGATCACTGCGTACACAGCGATAAATAGCAGGGAAGTTAAATACTGGAAACGGCTTTTATGAAAGCCTTTGGGTCTGAATTCTATTAAATATATTATAATTAAAAACTTACATTATACAGCTCTGTCTGTCTCCCTCACTGAAACTCAAGTGAGAGGGAGGCAGATCTACACGGGTCAGATCAAATATTTACAAATATTGATCTAACCAGACGAATGGTGATGCTCATCTGAGCAAACGCCAACCCGCCTTTGTCACTTATCAGCTGTTACCGATTGCTATACATGCGCTCAGATAGCTTAACATTTTTTTTGCGTTAAACGTAGTCCCCTAGTGGGTATAATTAACATGTGACGGGTGTAATAACATTTTTTTTAAAAAAAATTAATAATGCTTCTGCAGCAAGATTGCTGCATTTGCGTCAGATCGCTGCTTAGGCAGTGATCCACAGCAAGCAAGGGGTTAATCTCTCTTAAAAGAGCTTTTTTTATACTGTAATGAATTGCAGTAAAAAAAATTAACCCCTAAAAAATGCACAGACAGCAAAAAATGTGCTGCTGTGTATGATCACTGCGTACACAGCGATCAATGGCAGGGAAGGGGTTAAATGGCTTTTATAAAAGCCCTTGGTGTTTAAAATTTTAATAAATATTCTATTTTATTATTTTATTTTATTTTTTACTTTATCTGATCTGTCTCTCTCCCTTACTAAAACTAGTAAGGTGAGGGAGGCAGATCAATACTTGTCAAAGGCAATATTTACTAATATTGCCTTTGACTGTATGATAAGTGCTCATCAGAGCACTTATACATGCCTGCACACAGATCACACAGATCTGTTGTGCCGGCATCGATTGGCTCCCCCTAGAGCATCGGAAGGGAAATACTATCACTTCCGATGCTCTTGCCATTAGAAGGGAAGCGCTGCCTGTATAGGCAGCGTTCCCTTCTACTGAGCCGATGGGGTCGCTAGCTAGTGAGGCACTTTAGCAACACCGGAGATGCTTAGAAAGCGAACGAAAGCGAACATGAGTGCAGGGGAGCAGCCATTTTTAAATGGCTGCTACGATCACTCTGGGGAGTGATCATAGCGCGCCCCTGCACTTTTTGGGGGTGTTGCACAATGCCTCTACCTAGAGGCATTGTAGCAACAGCGATAGAGTACAGAAAGCGACCACTTTTCGCTCTCTTTACTCTGACGGCCTCCGATCCCTTCTCACCTCCGTCTCTGCCTGCAAGCGCGTTTTTTTTGTTTTTTTTTTAACACAGGCCCAGCGGCCGTTTTAACAAACATTAGTGCGGCATGGGGGGCAATTGCCTCCCTGCCCCCCGGCCCAGCCCACCCCTGACATCAGTATATTGCTTGCCTCGTAATTTGTACTAAAGCATACCTCCAAACATTCCAGATTCGCCAATAAACAGACAAAAAAAAAAAAGACTGAATAATTGCCCTTGAAAAAAATTATGTTGTCGCATCAGTAACTTCGGAGGGGTAGGTGAAAAAATGGGTATTGAAACTCTGATCACCAATAGTAGAAAAAAATGACCTAAACCACTCACAATTAAAATGTTACCTTTTATTAAAATACCGTATTTGCTCGAATATAAGACGACCCTGATTATATGATGAACCACCAAACTTTGGATATTGATTTGGGAAAAAAAATTAAAACGCCTGAATACACGTTTTACTTATAAATATTCACATGTAAACTGTTTTTAACATAAAAAATAAAAATGATGACAGAAAAAAAATGCATTTCTTGTCTTTATTTCCTTTTTATTTGCAAATCTGCCCCCCCCCCCGACTTAGCCAATGCATCCCCCACACCGCCATCTGCCCCCCAGACTTAATAAATGCATCCCCGCACACAGCCATCTGCCCCCTAGACGTAGCCAATGCATTCCCAACACAGCCACTTGCCCCCCAGGCTTAGCCAATTGTGCCCCGTAGACTGAGCCAATGCTGCTCCCCCAGACTTGCCCATGATTCTCCCCCAGACTTTGGCCATGATGCTCACCCTTCCCCCCCAGATTTAACCCTCCCCAGACTTAACCCTCCAGATGGTGCTCCGTCTCCCTGGTGTCCAGTGGGGGCAGCCGGAGGATGTCTGCACTCATCGCGCAGACATCCACTGCTGCCTGCGAGGGGGATGTAGGTCTCCTGCAGCTCTGTGGGGACCTGGATATTAGTCTTATAGTCAGACATCTATATGAGGTCTGATTATAAGACAAACCTCGAATATAAGACAAAGCGACTTGTTCAGAGCAAATATGGTAGTATTAAAAAAAGTAATCCATGCTCTTAATAGGCTTCATGAGATGCAGTTCCATTTATATGTGTATTTATATATATATATATATATATATATATATATATATATATATATGCAGGGTAATTAGACAAGGGTCTGTCCGTCCACATAAAGGACACTTGGAAGGGATGGTTTAGCAATCCCATGTAGTATTAAAAGTCAAATTCAAGATAATTTAATGTACTGTATATATATTAAACGTGACAAACTGGTTTTATCTGCTGAGAAACGTCTAGGTGCCTATGTTTAAAGATGGAATGGACACATGTAGAAGCACTGTGTATATTATGTTTGGTAGGTACATGATTTAACAGCAATATTGTGTGGGACAATGGTCGTTAATTCAGGCTTTGTGAGAAGCTGAGGCAGACTGGATTGTTGGAGGAGTCTGTGGGAAGGTGGATTCCTGCTGTTTCTGTATTTTTATCTGTCTCTTTCCTCATGTTTACACCACTGCAACTTTGCAGAGAATGCTTAAACGTCTGCTACATCATAATGAAAGGACAATATCTGACATTGCAGCAGGATCAGGGCACCCATAGCTCATTGACAGCCTCTGGATTGGGATAATAGAACATTTTAATTTAAGTTAAAGGACAACTAAACTTTATTTTTCACTTGTGCTTCTAATATAAAAGCACAAGGGAAAATGTAGTTGTCGCTAGTCTGACGATAAACTGGCAGGTACTTTTGGATAGTACATAGAAGTTTATGCTCTGACTGGCAGCGGCCATGATTCTGTGGGAATCAGTCGGCGACTGTCTCTTTCTATTAGCGTAGTACAATCTGCTGATCCCATGCAAAGATTAACACCTCTTCCTCTATATTCAGACCTTGATCTGCGGGGCAGACCTGCTGTGTAAACCAACGTGTATTAAGAGACACATCTGGTTTACTAAGGAGACGGCGGACATGTTTTTTTAATCCTTCAAGGACGCAAGTTTAATTGTCCTTTTTAAAAAGTCAGACAAAAAATAGCTGAATAAAGAATGGCATGTATCACTGGGTGTTATTCACAAACACGGAAACAAGTGAACTACAAGTCATCTGTATAGAGGATAGGGTTGCCACCTTTTATTCAAAAAAATACCGGCCAAGCTACTCCCTCCATAGACTTAACATTGGGGTAAAATACCGGCCAGGTGGCAACCCTAATAGAGGAGTTGGAAAAATTCTACAATTTTCCTGTCTTTTCAATTCAGTCCTTAATGCCTGGTTTTTTCAACTCATTTATCAGTCAAATTTCAGTGAATAGACCCCAGCGTGTAAGCATGTATTCAGTCATCTCTGTCAGAAAACAAGAATAGACGTGGATAACTATTATTTTCATTTAACCAATGTATAGTAAGGTAAACCGTTACCAAATATAAAACCTCTTGTAGTGTGGAGCTTGGGGTCCAAACATTGGCTTTCAGTAAGGCAAAGCTTCCCTCTGCGTTAAAGGGACTGTATCACCTATACATATTTTTTATTCTCTACACTCCCAGTAAAAACAGATTATTACCTAGACCTATACATTGTGTTGGGAAAATTGCCAGCAAATGCCTAAATTAGGAGAAAAATATGTTTCAAATGTGTCTGTGGAGTCTCCTGCGTATGACATCACCTGTGGCTTGGGTTGCCAAGGCAAAATGGGGACTGTCCCATGCAAAGTGGGACAGTTCGGGCCATGCACTAGTTGCTGCCAGACTGAAATGGTGGCCAAAAATATGGGAGCTGCCCTCAATCAACATCTGAAAAGTAAAAACGGGTAACAAGGGGAGAGATGGAAATAAGGGGCAGGAGGGGAAACGGAACAAAAATAAAATTGTAAGGCAGTTGTGAATCTAGGACTGTTATGAATGCAACAGTATAAAAAAGAAGAAGGTTCTTTTAAAACCTTTAAAACCACAGAGTTACACATTTCTCTGAACTATATTTTTCCATATGGAGTAATATTTTGAACTATAAATGTACAGTAGTGACTAATATATATAGCATGACATCAGAATAGAATTTTGACAGTGCGTGACATCACAATAGCAGAGCTGCATTACTTTCAAACCCAGCTCAGCTTTCAGCAGTTGGTGCAGTAGCAGATCCTGTTAACGTGTGAAGGCGCGAGACTCCCTCACAGAGCTCTCCAATCCATGCTGCCGCGAGGTCTGACGCCTGGAACACTATGCTTCACATTAGATTGTAAGCTCAGCAGAGCAGCTTAGGGTAGGGGTTTCCTTTCTCTGGATTGTATAGGTCTCAGATTGTGGGGGCAGAGTGGCTGAATGACAGAAAACCAGAGTTCATCTTTCTTCGGGGCAGTGAGAGGAGGGATTCGTTGGCTGAGCGAGATGGAATATAGGGTGTCATTAGCTCTGTCATGTTCGGTGACCCTTGATTGTTTAAGGCTCTGAAGGTCAGAAGGTCAATTTTAAAATATGTTCACCATTTAATTAGAAGCCAATGCAGGAGGCAAGTTAGTTTTATGGGACATTGTTTGTGGCGTTCAGGTAAAGGTATCTCTTCTTAGCAGCAGTATGAGGGTTTCGGGGGAATATATATCAATGTGCTGTGTATCTCAGTGTAAAGAACACATTTAAGTAATGATAGGGGAAAGATGATGGTAAAACCCCTCACCTTAATTTCTTAAAGGGTTTGTTCTTTGTACAGCTCAAAGCCTCAAGCAGTAAGCCTGTAAAGCTGTACCATGAATGGTATTCTGGTTTCTGCATATACTTACCCAGAATCCCTTGCAGTGGCGGTAGCACTGTAAATGCGTGATTCTGTGGAGTAAAAGCAGCCTTCTGGCTTGTTTGGTGTGTGTCGATGTGTGTTTAGCATTCCCTCTGCTAGTCGAGATTGGTCTTATGGTATTTGTGGTGAATTTTGAAGGTAAGGAAGTTTAAAATGAAGATAATTCCTGGAGAGGTCAGGAATATGAGAAAAGAGTGTCAGCCAGCCGTATGGCTGGCCATGGAGTATGGTAGAGATGGTCCATGAACGGCTGAATGCTTGCTAGGTGGTTAGGGCAGGTGAGTCGCTCTGCAAGGCAGGGACCTCCAAACTCTGTATTCTATCCTTATTAGATTGTAAGCTCAGCAGAGCTGGTTAGAGCAGGTAAGTCGCTCTGCAGGGCAGGGACCTCCAAACTCTGTATTCTATCCTTATTAGATTGTAAGCTCAGCAGAGCTGGTTAGGGCAGGTAAGTCGCTCTGCAGGGCAGGGATCTCCTTACTCTGTATTCTATCCTTATTAGATTGTAAGCTCAGCAGAGCTGGTTAGGGCAGGTAAGTCGCTCTGCAGGGCAGGGATCTCCTTACTCTGTATTCTATCCTTATTAGATTGTAAGCTCAGCAGAGTTGGTTAGGGCAGGTGAGTCACTCTGCAGGACATGGACCTCCTTACTCTGTATTCTATCCTTATTAGATTGTAAGCTTTTTGGGGACAGATTTTTTTGTATTGGATAACTTACCTTTGTCTGTAAGCTCAGCAGAGCTGGTTTGGGCAGATAAGGGACCTCTTTACTCTGTATTCTATCCTTATTAGATTGTAAGCTTTGTGGGGATAGATTTTTGAATTGTATAACTTACCTAAGACTGTAAGCTCTGCAGAGTTGGTCACAGCAGGTGAGTCGCTCTGCAGGGCAGGGAACTCTTTACTCTGTATTCTATCCTTATTAGATTGTAAGCTTTGTGGGGATAGATTTTTGTATTGTATAACTTACCTAAGACTGTAAGCTCTGCAGAGTTGGTCACAGCAGGTGAGTCGCTCTGCAGGGCAGGGACCTCTTTACTCTGTATTCTATCCTTATTAGATTGTAAGCTTTGTGGGGATAGATTTTTGTATTGTATAACTTACCTAGACTGTAAGCTCTGCAGAGTTGGTCACAGCAGGTGAGTCGCTATGCAGGGCAGGGACCTCTTTACTCTGTATTCTATCCTTATTAGATTGTAAGCTTTGTGGGGATAGATTTTTGTATTGTATAACTTACCTAGACTGTAAGCTCTGCAGAGTTGGTCACAGCAGGTGAGTCGCTCTGCAGGGCAGGGATCTCTTTACTCTGTATTCTATCCTTTTTAGATTGTAAGCTCTTTGGCCTGAGATCAATGTTATATATGTAAATGATTGTGTCCAGCAATATGCAGTTCGATAAACCAATTGAATGATCCAGGGACAAAACCGATCGCCATATTTGGGGTCAGGAAGGAATTTTTTTCCCCCAGCTGAGACAAAAAAGTTTCTCTGGGGTTTTCTTTGCCTTCCTCTGGATCAAGTAGTTATTAAAAATAATTTTTAAAATTACAGCAATATTTTAATTGCACATCTGCTTATTGCTTAAAAAAAAATAAAAAAGTATAAATTTATCCCTGTCTGTTTCGTGATTTATTTCATGGCACACAACACCCATCTATCTACACATCACATGGTTCATAAAAAGTTGAAAGGTTCGCAGGATACACAAGGTCATAAGCTGGGCTTGCCTTTTACAACACTGATCACAATAAGGAGCAGGTGCCAGATATGTGGCATATTGATCAGAATACAGAAGGAATTGTTGCCAGCAGTTTCAGACTTGAGAAGACAGACTTTTTTTTCCCCAGCAGATTTTTGAAGGGTGAAACATTAAAGGGATTGTCTAGTGCCCAAAATGCACCTTCGAATATTAAAGCATATTAATATCAAGACATTTTGACCTTGACTTTCCTTAGGTGACAAGGACTGTTTTTACATTTCTGGAATGTTTGTGTTTAGCTGTAACTTTCTTCTTTCTTACCTACTGTACCCACACAAATGATATGTTGTTTTTATTGTCATAAGAAGGTTTTTTATTAAATACCATTGTGTTCATCATATCTTATAATTCACTACAAAAAAATCATAAAATATGATGAGAAAAAAAACAAAACCTTTTTCTAACTTTGACAAAATAAATATAATTTACACAAATATAATCATTTAAACAGATCCCATCTAAATACTTTCTAAATGTATTCCCAAGTTCAGAAATATGCATGTTTCCATATTTTCCTGCAGTTTTTTGCGAGTTATGGGACAAAAACCAAAAATAGTGTTTTTGTCCCTATATTGGCCCTTTGACCCAAACCGAACCCTAAATTTAACCCTACATTTTGCCCCAACTCTAACCCTTATGCTAACCCTTAATATATTTTAATTTAATTGTAACCCTATCCCTTATGCCAACCCTAATTTAATTGTAACCCTAGCTGCTATTCTAACCCTAGACATTCTATGCTATTGGCTTTCTATAAACCGAAATAGAGTCCCTATTCTTATGAATGGGGACTCTATTTCAGTTTATAGAAAGCCAATAGCATTACATGTATTCCATAAACCGAAAGTCTATAAACCGAATGTCTTTCGGTTTATAGACTTTCGGTTTATGGAATACATGTAATGCTATTGGCTTTCTATAAACCGAAATAGAGTCATCATTCATACAAATAGGTCAATTGACCTATTCGTATGAATGGGGACACTCTTACCCACATTTTACTTCATTTTGCAGCCCTCTAGCCCTTTCCAGGACTTTTTTAGAGGCATTTTAGTGGTCAAAAGTTTGTGTCCCCATTGACTTCAATGGGGTTCGGGTTCGGGTCAAGTTCGGGGTCAAGTTCGAGCACGGACCCGGACATTTTTCCGAAGTTCGCTCGAACCTGCTGAACCCGAACATCCAGGTGTCCGCTCAACTCTACCGACAAGGCTCATAGTGACAACGAGGGATACTTTTGTTTTAGTGGGAGTGGCTGTGAGCGGGGCATTTTTAGGTCGTGACTTTATGGCCAATCGAGAGTCGTCGATGTAATTTGGTAAACAATTTAGAGTGAGAATAAAGCCCATTATTTACAGAAAACTGATGTATAAAAACATTTACTGCATTTCAATACACACATTATGAGGAGCTTTACGGCTGTGGAGCTCTGTCATACACTCATACATATCTAAAATTCAGACCTCTGTGAATATAGGAACTGCAGAGGAGGAAAGAGGGGTGTGGGGCAAAAACATGGGACTTACTTTCCTCAATAGAGACATATGGTAGACATTAGGATGGCTAGCATGCAGCAAATTGAAGCTTCCCATCATTGATTTCGTGGTCATTTTATCAGGCACTGAATTACCTCTCATTCTCTGAGCCGTCACAGACCCACGGATCATGGTAACAGCAGCAGGAAAAGCAGGTAGGTCAAAGACAGCAAGCTGTAGCAGAAGATACTGGCTGTAGACAGAAAAGAAAGGGTCAATTAGGAAGTTGTTTTCGAGACTGGGCTTTCATACATCATAACCAAGATGCTGGGTGACGAATGGTATGTTGTGAATGCTAAGTTCGTGAAGTCACAACAATAGTGATAAAATAACACACAAAACATCACACACACAAATCAAAATTGCTATATATATATATATATTTTTTTTTAAACCATATAATAAAAACACAATATAACACAAAAAAGGCAGCCACTGATGTATCGTGGTCTCGATGTTTATTTCTGGTTTTTGGAACTCCTGTCACAGTGTCCTGTCTCCTGTAGCCTTGCCCCCAGCACAAATTAGGAGGTATGTTTTATTGGACATTGTCCTTGTTTTGGAGGGACAGAGTGTCTTTTAGACCCCCATGCCCTGTCCCTCTCTTCTGCCCTACTCTCCCTTTTTAATAGTTCAGAATTGTTGGTACCACAGAGCTCCACAGCAATAAAATCACTAATATTTTTTTATATAAAATAATTTGTTCTTGTTCTAAAGTCACTTTTCACATGAATATGTGTCTATCTATGAAACCACCTAGAAATGCTTGGAATTTCCCAGCAAGCAGCCACTCCCCTAAAACATGCACATGATGTGCTAGCCACTCCCCTAAAACATGTACATGATGTCCTAGCCACTCCCCATAAACATGCACATGATGTGCTAGACACTCCCCATAAACATGCACATGATGTGCTAGCCACTCCCCTAAAACATGTACATGATGTACTAGCCACTCCCCTAAAACATGCACATGATGTGCTAGCCACTCCCCTAAAACATGCACATGATGTCCTAGCCACGCCCCTAAAATATACACATGATGTCCTAGCCACACTCCAAAAACATGCACATGATGTGCTGGGCACGCCCCAAAAACATGCACATGATGTCTTAGCCACGCCCCTAAAACATGCACATGATGTGCTGGGCACGCCCCAAAAACATGCACATAATGTCTTAGCCACGCCCCTAAAACACACTTATACACATAGCAAACTGGGTGCTGTTTTATGTACTGGGTGCTACAAGATGGCTGTGGCAAGTTATGTCGGTTCAACCATTTGTTGTAGGTGCAATGACAAGGTATGTGGGGGCAATAAAAAAGAAGGACAGGAGAAATTGAGCGTGGCATAGGAAGGAAATAAAAACAAAGAATTAATTTTTTAAGGCAGAGGAAACCTAGGGCCAATCCTGCGTGACTTGCATGATTGAGCTCCAGTGTGTGCGGGAGATGGTGTTTGGTGCTCATTTTACTGCACAGCATGGTGCAGAGGTGTAGGAATGCAGTAATGCCAGGGCAAACTCAATTTTGATGGACAGAACTCTGAAAAAACATGACTGTCTCTGAAAATTCACACTGAACGTTGGACAAACATAAAATACAACTGTTAGGAAAAATAAGTTCTGTTTAAGTGAAACATTGCATAAAGTGTAGACATTTTTAATAGAAATGCTTTAATGAACGAATATAAACAAAAGTACTTTGTTTAATCCTCTCTGCTTGTATAGCACCATCAGGAGGCAGACATCTTGGGTCAGATCTTCCTCCAACCGACCCCAAATTCTTTTTTTGTTTGTAAATTCTTTATTTTTTCACATTTTTAATTAATTATAAAAAATATTAAATATAACAAATAATACAAAATAAGTAACATAAAATAAAGTAACACAGGGCCGAAACATAAACACGTTGATATACATTAACCCCTTAAGGACAGAGCCTTTGAAACATTTTTGTCCTTTCTGGACAATGGCTATTTTAACATTTCTGTGCTGTTTGTGTTTAGCAGTAATTTTCTTCTTTGTCATTTGCTGTACCCACACATATTATATATTGTTTTTATCGGGACAAGAAGGGCTTTCTATGGATGCCATCTTTTTGATCATATCTTATAATATTATTTAAAAAAAATAATAAAATATGGTAAAAAAAAAAATACACAAATTTCCTGACTTTTATTTAAAAAACAACTTCTCCTCATCGACAAAAGCGAACGAAAAAACCTGCTAAATAGATTCTACTATTTCTCCTGAGTACAGGGATACCTCCCATGCATAGGTTTGTTTGATTGTTTGGGGGGTAAAAGGCCAAATTTGGGATGTGCAGTTTTTGGTTTTCCAACTTGAAATTTTGACATGCAGACAGCCTGCACCCATGTCCAATTTGGGACATATTTGAAACCAGCCAGTGTATTTTACCCCATCAACCCATATATATTTTTAAAAGTAGACACTCTAGGCTATCTCAAATGGTGGTATTTCAACACTTTCCATACACTAATTCTACCACCAGCCTTTGTCAAAGTTTGTGGTAGTAATTTTTTTGTGTTTTTTTTTCACAAACCTTGTACTTCAGACATGAATTCACAGATTTTGGTATGTGTCACTGCCAAATAACAACCCAATAAGTGTTCAGCAACATCTCCTGAGTACAGGGATACCACCCATGCATAGCTTTGTCAGCTTTGTTGGGGGTTTAAAGGCTACATTTGAGAGGTGCGCATTTTGATTTTCAAACTTGGAATTTGAACATGTAGAGCAAGGAAGGGGTTAATAGCTCTTATAAGAGCCTTTGTAGTACTGTACAAAAAAATTAACCCCTAAAAATGCACAGACAAGAAAAAAATGTTCTGCTGTGTAGTGATCAGTGGCAGGGAAGGGGTTCATACACAGGCTACACTATACAAAGGGTATGGCTTTTATAAAAGCCCTTGGGACTCACAATTTTTTAACATTTTATTTAATTTATTACAATTAAAAAATTATATTATACAGATCTGTCTCTTTCCCTCTCTAAAACTCAAGTGAGGAGAGGGAGGCAGATCCATATTGGTCAGAACAATATTTACCAATATTGATCGAACCAGACGAATGGTGATGCTCATCTGAGAAATCACCAAACCACCTTTGCCACTGATTGGCTGTTACTGATCGCTATACACGCGTTCAGACAGCTTCAAAAGGAATACATGTAATCCCCTAGTGGGTATAATTAACCCCTAGCGAGTGTGACAAAAAAAATGCTGATAGCAAAAAAAAATCCTTCTGTGACTAGATTGCTCCATATGCACTGCTTAGGCAGTGACCATATGTGCTGCTTAGGAAGTGATATACGGCAAGGAAGGGGTTAATAGCTCCTAAAAGAGCCTTTGATATACTGTAATAAATCACAGTAAAAAAAATTAACCCCTAAAAAACTGCACAGACAGCAAAAAATGTGCTGCTGTGTAAGATCACTGCGTACACAGCGATAAATTGCAGGGAAGGGGTTAAATACTGGAAACGGCTTTTATGAAAGCCTTTGGGTCTCAATTCTATTAAATATATTATAATTAAAAACTTACATTATACAGCTCTGTCTGTCTCCCTCACTGAAACTCAAGTGAGAGGGAGGCAGATCTACACGGGTCAGATCAAATATTTACAAATATTGATCTAACCAGACGAATGGTGATGCTCATCTGACCAAACGCCAACCCGCCTTTGTCACTTATCAGCTGTTACCGATTGCGATACATGCGCTCAGACAGCTAAAAAAAAATTTTTGCCGTTAAACGTAGTCCCCTAGTGGGTATAATTAACATGTGACGGGTGTAATAAAGTTTTTAAAAAAAAAATTAATAATGCTTCTGCAGCAAGATTGCTGCATTTGCGTCAGATCGCTGCTTAGGCAGTGATCCACAGCAAGCAAGGGGTTAATCTCTCTTAAAAGAGCTTTTTTTATACTGTAATGAATTGCAGTAAAAAAAATGAACCCCTAAAAAATGCACAGACAGCAAAAAATGTTCTGCTGTGTATGATCACTGCGTACACGGCGATCAATGGCAGGGAAGGGGTTAAATGGCTTTTATAAAAGCCCTTGGTGTTTAAAATTTTAATAAATATTCTATTTTATTATTTTATTTTATTTTTTACTTTATCTGATCTGTCTCTCTCCCTTACTAAAACTAGTAAGGTGAGGGAGGCAGATCAATACTTGTCAAAGGCAATATTTACTAATATTGCCTTTGACTGTATGATAAGTGCTCATCAGAGCACTTATCATACATGCCTGCACACAGATCACACAGATCTGTTGTGCCGGCATCGATTGGCTCCCCCTAGAGCATCGGAAGTGAAATACTATCACTTCCGATGGTGTTGCCATTAGAAGGGAAGCGCTGCCTGTATAGGCAGCGTTCCCTTCTACTGAGCCGATGGGGTCGCTAGCTAGTGAGGCACTTTAGCAACACCGGAGATGCTTAGATAGCGAACGAAAGCGAACATGTGTGCACGGGAGCAGCCAATTTTAAATGACTGCTACGATCACTCCGGGGAGTGATCGTAGCGCGCCCCTGCACTTTTTGGGGGTGTTGCACAATGCCTCTACCTAGAGGCATTGTAGCAACAGCGATAGAGTACAGAAAGCGACCACTGGTCGCTTTCTTTACTCTGTTAAGTGCATGACGGGCCAGGCACGTCACCTGTCGGCAAGTCCTCGATTTGCCGTGACGTGCCTGGCACGTCATCTGTCCTTAAGGGGTTAAAAGAAAATATTATTTAAAAAAAACTTCTAATAAGGATACAATAAATCTTTGTTATCAAGCCAAGAGTATAGAAGGAAAATTGGTTAGTTTATTTTTGTCCAAAACATCCATATTTTATCAAATGATTTAACGTTTACATGTACCATGGCTGTACATCCTTAACTTATTTCTTAATAGTATGTAACGTTGGAGTTTTCCAACATAGATTATGACCCAAGATTCTAAACAAGATGTCTGCCCCCTGATAGAGCTACACAAGCAGAGAGTGTTCAATCAGTTCAATCAGGTACTTTGTTTGAATACTTTCACTGTAACATTTCTACTTAAAATGCGTACATGTGATGCAGTCTTTCAGTTCAAGACAACTTAACCTTCTGCTAAAAGTTGTCCTCTACTAGCCGAACAGAAGATTGCATGAATAAAGCTGCCCACACCCCTACCAAGGTGCTCACTGCTGACTCTGGATTGGGTGTATACAAGTCTACATCAGTCAGGGGAGGGCTGGCAGCCTTAGGCCTGGGGGGCAAATCCAGTCAAGTGGCCCATTGCACCATCGAATCGCCTCCCCATCCACGGCCATCTTTTCCTTGTTTTATAACGAATATTGCCAGGATTTTCCCCCACAATATGCCAGGATTTGCCATTTAATATGCTAGAATTTTCCCTTACAAAATGCCAGGATTATGCCCCTCAATATGCCAGGATTATGCCCCCTCAATATGCCAGGATTATGCCCCTCAATATGCCAGGATTTAGACACCCAATATGCCAGGATTTTCCCCTCAATATGCCAAGATGATGCCCCCTCAATATGCCAGGATTATGCCCCTCAATATGCCAGGATTATGCCCCTCAATATGCCAGGATTTTCCCCTCAATATGCCAAGATGATTCCCCCTCAATATGCCAGGATTTTTCCCCACAATATGCCAGGATTATGCCCCCTCAATATGCCAGGATTTTGCCCATCAATATGCCAGGATTTTGCCCCCCAATATGCCCGGATTTCCCCCCTCAATATACCAGGATTATGACCCTCAATATACCAGGATTATGCCCCTCAATATACCCGGATTTTCCCCCACAATATCCGAGGGTTTTGCCAGAATATTGACTACTTACCTCCTTGTTGCTCCTCTGTCTCCGTCTCCTGGTGCTCTCATCTGCCCATCTGTGGCTGTAAGGGAAGCGTTGTGCGCTCCCTTCCAGCCAAGCGTCTTCAATAAAGTTTGTTTAAACTTTTTTTTTCAACAAACTTTATTGAATGTGCATTGGCTCTAGGGGAGCGCAGAACGCTTCCCTCACAGCCACGGACCTGCAGCACCGGTGGACCGCAGCAAGGAGGTAAGTACTGGGAAAGTGGGGAGGCCGTCACCCAGTGGTGTATCTTGGTTTTGTGCTGCCCTAGGTAGACAACATTTGGGCACCCCCCCTACCCACGTTGCACACCTACGACATGACCCATAACCCATGTTGCACACCAGGACATGCCCCATCACCACATTTACATGCCTCCATCACCCCATTACATACACATTTCCAATATTATTTGCCATTAATATTCCCCAGCCAATTTGTCCCATAATATGCCAGTGTTATTCTGCAATTTAATATGACTCAGTAAATTTGCCCAATAATATTCCAAGGTTATCTGCCATTTAATATGCCCCTGCTAATTTGCCCAATATGCCAGTGTTAATTGCCATTTAATATTCCCCAGCCATTTTGCCCAATAATATGCCAGTCTTATTCTGCCATTTAATATTCCCCAGACGATTTGTCCAATAATATGCCAGTGTTATTCTGCCATTTAATATGCCCCAGTAAATTTGCCCAATAATATTCCAGTGTTATTAGCCATGTAATATTCCCCAGCCAATTTGCCCAATAATATGCCAGTCTTATTCTGCCATTTAATATTCCCCAGATGATTTGTCCAATAATATGCCAGTGTTATTCTGCCATTTAATATGCCCCAGTAAATTTGCCCAATAATATTCTAGTGTTATTAGCCATGTAATATGCCCCAGCCAATTTGCCCAATAATATGCCAGTGTTATTTGCCATGTAATATTCCCCAGCCAATTTGCCCAATAATATGCCAGTGTTATTTGCCATGTAATATTCCCCAGCCAATTTGCCCAATAATATGCCAGTGTTTTTTGCCCCCCCCCCGACTCCCCATCTCTTACCTTTTTCCCTGGTGGCTAGTGGCAGGACTTCCCTGGTGGCTAGTGGCAGGAGGACTTCCCTGGTGGCTAGTGGCAGGCAGCATGGTCCCTCCATGCTGCCTGTTCGGCCTCCCGGCGGTTGTGCCGACAGGTCACGTGATCGGCGTGCGTCTGATGTCAGAGCGCCGATCACGTGACTGTCGGCACTTCCGTGTCACACTGCACGGGGAGCCGAACAGGCAGCACGGAGGTTTCTCTGTGCTGCCTGTTCGGCTCCCCGTGCAGTTTTGCAGGCAAAGCGGAGGTGAGAGGGGATCTTCCGATCCCTTCTCACCTCCGTCTCTGCCTGCAAGCGCGTTTTTTTTGTTTTTGTTTTTTTTTAACACAGGCCCAGCGGCCGTTTTAACAAACATTAGTGCGGCATGGGGGGCAATTGCCTCCCTGCTCCCCGGCCCAGCCCACCCCTGACATCAGTATATTGCTTGCCTCGTAATTTGTACTAAAGCATACCTCCAAACATTCCAGATTCGCCAATAAACAGACAAAAAAAAAAAAGACTGAATAATTGCCCTTGAAAAAAATTATGTTGTCGCATCAGTAACTTCGGAGGTGTAGGTGAAAAAATGGGTATTGAAACTCTGATCACCAATAGTAGAAAAAAATGACCTAAACCACTCACAATTAAAATGTTACCTTTTATTAAAATACCGTATTTGCTCGAATATAAGACGACCCTGATTATATGATGAACCACCAAACTTTGGATATTGATTTGGGAAAAAAAATTAAAACGCCTGAATACACGTTTTACTTATAAATATTCACATGTAAACTGTTTTTAACATAAAAAATAAAAATGATGACAGAAAAAAAATGCATTTCTTGTCTTTATTTCCGTTTTATTTGCAAATCTGCCCCCCCCGACTTATCCAATGCATCCCCCACACCGCCATCTGCCCCCCAGACTTAATAAATGCATCCCCGCACACAGCCATCTGCCCCCTAGACGTAGCCAATGCATTCCCAACACAGCCACTTGCCCCCCAAGCTTAGCCAATTGTGCCCCGTAGACTGAGCCAATGCTGCTCCCCCAGACTTGCCCATGATTCTCCCCCAGACTTTGGCCATGATGCTCACCCTTCCCCCCCAGATTTAACCCTCCCCCAGACTTAACCCTCCAGATGGTGCTCCGTCTCCCTGGTGTCCAGTGGGGGCAGCCGGAGGATGTCTGCACTCATCGCGCAGACATCCACTGCTGCCTGCGAGGGGGATGTAGGTCTCCTGCAGCTCTGCGGGGACCTGGATATCAGTCTTATAGTCAGACATCTATATGAGGTCTGATTATAAGACAAACCTCGAATATAAGACAAAGCGACTTGTTCAGAGCAAATATGGTAGTATTAAAAAAAGTAATCCATGCTCTTAATAGGCTTCATGAGATGCAGTTCCATTTATATGTGTATTTATATATATATATATATGCAGGGTAATTAGACAAGGGTCTGTCCGTCCACATAAAGGACACTTGGAAGGGATGGTTTAGCAATCCCATGTAGTATTAAAAGTCAAATTCAAGATAATTTAATGTACCGTATATATATTAAACGTGACAAACTGGTTTTATCTGCTGAGAAACGTCTAGGTGCCTATGTTTAAAGATGGAATGGACACATGTAGAAGCACTGTGTATATTATTTTTGGTAGGTACATGATTTAACAGCAATATTGTGTGGGACAATGGTCGTTAATTCAGGCTTTGTGAGAAGCTGAGGCAAACTGGATTGTTGGAGGAGTCTGTGGGAAGGTGGATTCCTGCTGTTTCTGGATTTTTATCTGTCTCTTTCCTCATGTTTACACGACTGCCACTTTGCAGAGAATGCTTAAACGTCTGCTACATCATAATGAAAGGACAATATCTGACATTGCAGCAGGATCAGGGCACCCATAGCTCATTGACAGCCTCTGGATTGGGATAATAGATCATTTTGATTTAAGTTAAAGGACAACTAAACTTTATTTTTCACTTGTGCTTCTAATATAAAAGCACAAGGGAAAATGTAGTTGTCGCTAGTCTGACGATAAACTGGCAGGTACTTTTGGATAGTACATAGAAGTTTATGCTCTGACTGGCAGCGGCCATGATTCTGTGGGAATCAGTCGGCGACTGTCTCTTTCTATTAGCGTAGTACAATCTGCTGATCCCATGCAAAGATTAACACCTCTTCCTCTATTTTCAGACCTTGATCTGCGGGGCAGACCTGCTGTGTAAACCAACGTGTATTAAGAGACACATCTGGTTTACTAAGGAGACGGCGGACATGTTTTTTTAACCCTTCAAGGACGCAAGTTTAATTGTCCTTTTAAAAAGTCAGAAAAAAAATAGCTGAATAAAGAATGGCATGTATCACTGAGTGTTATTCACAAACACAGATACAAGTTTACTACAAGTCATCTGTATAGAGGATAGGGTTGCCACCTTTTGTTCAAAAAAATACCGGCCAAGCTACTCCCTCCATAGACTTAACATTGGGGTCAAGCCAATTTTTTACCGGCCTGCCGGTAAAATACCGGTCAGGTGGCAACCCTAATAGAGGAGTTGGAAAAATTCTACAATTTTCCTGTCTTTTCAATTCAGTCCTTAATGCCTGGTTTTTTCAACTCATTTATCAGTCAAATTTCAGTTAATAGACCCCAGCGTGTAAGCATGTATTCAGTCATCTCTGTCAGAAAACAAGAATAGACGTAGATAACTATTATTTTCATTTAACCAATGTATAGTAAGGTAAACCGTTACCAAATATAAAACCTCTTGTAGTGTGGAGCTTGATGTCCAAACATTGGCTTTCAGTAAGGCAAAGCTTCCCTCTGTGTTAAAGGGACTGTATCACCTATACATATTTTTTATTCTCTACACTCCCAGTAAAAACAGATTATTACCTAGACCTATACATTGTGTTGGGAAAATTGCCAGCAAATGCCTAAATTAGGAGAAAAATATGTTTCAAACGTGTCTGTGGATTCTCCTGCGTATGACATCACCTGTTGCTTGGGTTGCCACCTGGCCGGTATTTTACCCGCAGGCCGGTAAAAAATTGGCATCAGGCCAATGTTAAGTCTATGGAGACAGTTCCAAGGCCGGTATTTTTTTTGAAGAAAAGGCAAAATGGGGACTGTCCCATGCAAAGTGGGACAGTTCGGGCCATGCACTAGTTGCTGCCAGACTGAAATGGTGGCCAAACATATGGGAGCTGCCCTCAATCAACATCTGAAAAGTAAAAACGGGTAACAAGGGGAGAGATGGAAATAAGGGGCAGGAGGGGAAACGGAACAAAAATAAAATAAAATAAAATTGTAAGGCAGTTGTGAATCTAGGACTGTTATGAATGCAACAGTATAAAAAAGAAGGTTCTTTTAAAACCTTTAAAACCACAGAGTTACAAATTTCTCTGAACTATATTTTTCCATATGGAGTAATATTTTGAACTATAAATGTACAGTAGTGACTAATATATATAGCATGACATCAGAATAGAATTTTGACAGTGCGTGACATCACAATAGCAGAGCTGCATTACTTTCAAACCCAGCTCAGCTTTCAGCAGTTGGTGCACTAGCAGATCCTGTTAACGTGTGAAGCGCGAGACTCCCTCACAGAGCTCTCCAATACATGCTGCCGCGAGGTCTGACGCCTGGAACACTATGCTTCACATTAGATTGTAAGCTCAGCAGAGCAGCTTAGGGTAGGGGTTTCCTTTCTCTGGATTGTATAGGTCTCAGATTGTGGGGGCAGAGTGGCTGAATGACAGAAAACCAGAGTTCATCTTTCTTCGGGGCAGTGAGAGGAGGGATTCGTTGGCTGAGCGAGATGGAATATAGGGTGTCATTAGCTCTGTCATGTTCTGTGACCCTTGATTGTTTAAAGCTCTGAAGGTCAGAAGGTCAATTTTAAAATATGTTCACCATTTAATTAGAAGCCAATGCAGGAGGCAAGTTAGTTTTATTGGACATTGTTTGTGGCGTTCAGGTAAAGGTATCTCTTCTTAGCAGCAGTAAGAGGGTTTCGGGGGAATATATATCAATGTGCTGTGTATCTCAGTGTAAAGAACACATTTAAGTAATGATAGGGGAAAGATGATGGTAAAACCCCTCACCTTAATTTCTTAAAGGGTTTGTTCTTTGTAAAGCTCAAAGCCTCAAGCAGTAAGCCTGTAAAGCTGTACCATGAATGGTATTCTGGTTTCTGCATATACTTACCCAGAATCCCTTGCAGTGGCGGTAGCACTGTAAATGCGTGATTCTGTGGGGTAAAAGCAGCCTTCTGGCTTGTTTGGTGTGTGTCGATGTGTGTTTAGCATTCCCTCTGCTAGTCGAGATTGGTCTTATGGTATTTGTGGTGAATTTTGAAGGTAAGGAAGTTTAAAATGAAGATAATTCCTGGAGAGGTCAGGAATATGAGAAAAGAGTGTCAGTCAGCCGTATGGCTGGCCATGGAGTATGGTAGAGATGGTCCAGGAATGGCTGAATGCTTGCTAGGTGGTTAGGACAGGTGAGTCGCTCTGCAAGGCAGGGACCTCCAAACTCTGTATTCTATCCTTATTAGATTGTAAGCTCAGCAGAGCTGGTTAGAGCAGGTAAGTCGCTCTGCAGGGCAGGGACCTCCTTACCCTGTATTCTATCCTTATTAGATTGTAAGCTCAGCAGAGCTGGTTAGGGCAGGTAAGTCGCTCTGCTGGGCAGGGACCTCCAAACTCTGTATTCTATCCTTATTAGATTGTAAGCTCAGCAGAGCTGGTTAGAGCAGGTAAGTCGCTCTGCAGGGCAGGGACCTCCAAACTCTGTATTCTATCCTTATTAGATTGTAAGCTCAGCAGAGCTGGTTAGGGCAGGTAAGTCGCTCTGCAGGGCAGGGATCTCCTTACTCAGTATTCTATCCTTATTAGATTGTAAGCTCAGCAGAGCTGGTTAGGGCAGGTAAGTCACTCTGCAGGGCAGGGATCTCCTTACTCTGTATTTTATCTATCCTTATTAGATTGTAAGCTCAGCAGAGCTGGTTAGGGCAGGTGAGTCGCTCTGCAGGGCAGGGATCTCCTTACTCTGTATTTTATCTATCCTTATTAGATTGTAAGCTCAGCAGAGTTGGTTAGGGCAGGTGAGTCGCTCTGCAGGACTGGGACCTCCTTACTCTGTATTCTATCCTTATTAGATTGTAAGCTTTTTGGGGACAGATTTTTTTTGTATTGGATAACTTACCTTAGTCTGTAAGCTCAGCAGAGCTGGTTTGGGCATATAAGGGACCTCTTTACTCTGTATTCTATCCTTATTAGATTGTAAGCTTTGTGGGGATAGATTTTTGTATTGTATAACTTACCTAAGACTGTAAGCTCTGCAGAGTTGGTCACAGCAGGTGAGTCGCTCTGCAGGGCAGGGACTTCTTTACTCTGTATTCTATCCTTATTAGATTGTCAGCTTTGTGGGGATAGATTTTTGTATTGTATAACTTACCTAAGACTGTAAGCTCTGCAGAGTTGGTCACAGCAGGTGAGTCGCTCTGCAGGGCAGGAAACGCCTTACTCTGTATTCTATCCTTATTAGATTGTAAGCTCTTTGGCCTGAGATCAATGTTATATATGTAAATGATTGTGTCCAGCAATATGCAGTTCGATAAACCAATTGAATGATCCAGGGACAAAACCGATCGCCATATTTGGGGTCAGGAAGGAATTTTTTTCCCCCAGCTGAGACAAAAAAGTTTCTCTGGGGTTTTCTTTGCCTTCCTCTGGATCAACTAGTTATTAAAAATAATTTTTAAAATTACAGCAATATTTTAATTGCACATCTGCTTATTGCTTAAAAAAAAAATAAAAAAGTATAAATTTATCCCTGTCTGTTTCCTGATTTATTTCATGGCACAGCACCCATCTATCTACACATCACATGGTTCATAAAAAGTTGAGGATTCGCAGGATACACAAGGTCATAAGCTGGGCTTGCCTTTTACCACACTGATCACAATAAGGAGCAGGTGCCAGATATGTGGCATATTGATCAGAATACAGAAGGAATTGTTGCCAGCAGTTTCAGACTTGACAAGACAGACTTTTTTTTCCCCAGCAGATTTTTGAAGGGTGAAACATTAAAGGGATTGTCTAGTGCCCAAAATGCACCTTCGGATATTAAAGCATATTAAAGCATATTAATGTGCTTTCAAAGTACTTTAACCCCTTAGTGACAAGACATTTTGACCTTGACTTTCCCTGGGTGACAAGGACTGTTTTTACATTTCTGGGGTGTTTGTGTTTAGCTGTAACATTCTTCTTTCTTACCAACTGTACCCACACAAACGATATGTTGTTTTTATTGTAATAAGAAGGTATTTCATTAAATACCATTATGTTCCTCATATCTTATAATTCACTACAAAAAAAATCATAAAATATGATGAGAAAAAAACAAAACCTTTTTCTAACTTTGACAAAATAAATATAATTTACACAAATATAATCATTTAAACAGATCCCATCTAAATAGTTTCTAAATGTTTTCCCAAGTTCAGAAATATGCATGTTTCCATATTTTCCTGCAGTTTTTTGCGAGTTATGGGACAAAAACCAAAAATAGTGTTTTTGTCCCTTTATTGACCCTTTGACCCAAACCGAACCCTAAATTTAACCCTACATTTTGCCCCAACTCTAACCCTTATGCTAACCCTTAATATATTTTAATTCAATTGTAACCCTATCCCTTATGCCAACCCTAATTTAATTGTAACCCTAGCTGCTATTCTAACCCTAGACATTCTATGCTATTGGCTTTCTATAAACCGAAATAGAGTCATCATTCATAAGAATAGGTCAATTGACCTATTCGTATGAATGGGGACACTCTTACCCACATTTTACTTCATTTTGCAGCCCTCTAGCCCTTTCCAGGACTTTTTTAGAGGCATTTTAGTGGCCAAAAGTTTGTGTCCCCATTGACTTCAATGGGGTTCGGGTTCGGGTCAAGTTCGGGGTCAAGTTCGAGCACGGACCCGGACATTTTTCCGAAGTTCGGCCGAACCTGCTGAACCCGAACATCCAGGTGTCCGCTCAACTCTACCGACAAGGCTCATAGTGACAACGAGGGATACTTTTGTTTTAGTGGGAGTGGCTGTGAGCGGGGCATTTTTAGGTCGTGACTTCATGGCCAATCGAGAGTCGTCGATATAATTTGGTAAACAATTGAGAGTGAGAATAATGCCCATTATTTACAGAAAACTGATGTATAAACATATTAACTGCATTTCAATACACACATTATGAGGAGCTTTACGGCTGTGGAGCTCTGTCATACACTCATACATATCTAAAATTCAGACCTCTGTGAATATAGGAACTGCAGAGGAGGAAAGAGGGGTGTGGGGCAAAAACATGGGACTTACTTTCCTCAATAGAGACATATGGTAGACATTAGGATGGCTAGCATGCAGCAAATTGAAGCTTCCCATCATTGATTTCGTGGTCATTTTATCAGGCACTGAATTACCTCTCATTCTCTGAGCCGTCACAGACCCATGGATCATGGTAACAGCAGCAGGAAACGCAGGTAGGTCAAAGACAGCAAGCTGTAGCAGAAGATACTGGCTGTAGACAGAAAAGAAAGGGTCAATTAGGAAGTTGTTTTCGAGACTGGGCTTTCATACATCATAACCAAGATGCTGGGTGACGAATGGTATGTTGTGAACGCTAAGTTCGTGAAGTCACAACAATGTGAAGTCAATATGAAGTCGACATTTCTTATATTGATAAAATAACACACAAAACATCACACACACAAATCAAAATTGCAATATATATATATATTTTTTAAACCATATAATAAAAACACAATATAACACAAAAAAGGCAGCTACTGATGTATCGTGGTCTCAATGTTTATTCTCTGGTTTTTGGAACTCCTGTCACAGTGTCCTGTCTCCTGTAGCCATGCCCCCAGCACAAATTAGGAGGTATGTTTTATTGGACATTGTCCTTGTTTTGGAGGGACAGAGTGTCTTTTAGACCCCCATGCCCTGTCCCTCTCTTCTGCCCTACTCTCCCTATTTAATAGTTCAGAATTGTTGGTACCACAGAGCTCCACAGCAATAAAATCACTAATATTTTTTTATATAAAATAATTTGTTCATGTTCTAAAGTCACTTTTCACATGAATATGTGTCTATCTATGAAACCACCTAGAAATGCTTGGAATTTCCCAGCAAGCAGCCACTCCCCTAAAACATGCACATGATGTCCTAGCCACTCCCCTAAAACATGCACATGATGTCCTAGACACTCCCCGAAACCATGCACATGATGTGCTAGCCACTCCCCTAAAACATGCACATGATGTGCTAGACACTCCCCTAAAACCATGCACATGATGTGCTAGCCACTCCCCTAAAACATGCACATGATGTGCTAGCCACTCCCCTAAAACATGCACATGATGTGCTGGACACTCCCCTAAAATATGCACATGATGTGCTAGCCACTCCCCTAAAACATGCACATGTCCTAGCCACTACCCTAAAACATGCACATGTCCTAGCCACTACCCTAAAACATGCACATGATGTGCTAGCCACTCCCCTAAAACATGCACATGATGTGCTAGCCACTACCCTAAAACATGCACATGATGTCCTAGCCACTCGCCTAAAACATGCACATGATGCCCTAGCCACGCCCCTAAAAAAAGCACATGATGTCCTAGCCACTCCCCCAAAACATGCACATGATGTGCTAGCCACTCCCCAAAAACATTCACATGATGTCCCAGCCACTCCCCAAAAACATGCACATGAATATGTGTCTATCTATGAAACCACCTAGAAATTATTGGAATTTCCCAGCAAGCAGCCACTCCCCTAAAACATGCACATGATGTGCTAGCCACTCCACTAAAAAAGCACATGATGTCCTAGCCACTCCCTAAAAACATGCACATAATGTCCTAGCCACGCCCCAAAAACATGCACATGAAGTCCTAGCCACTCCCCAAAAACATGTACATGATGTACTAGCCACTCCCCTAAAACATGCACATAATGTCCTAGCCACGCCCCAAAAACATGCACATGAAGTCCTAGCCACTCCCCAAAAACATGCACATGATGTCCTAGCCACTCCCCAAAAATATACACATGATGTCCTAGCCACGCCCCCAAAACATGCACATGATGTGCTGGCCACGCCTCAAAAACATGCACATGATGTCTTAGCCACGCCCCTAAAACATACTTATACACATAGCAAACTGGGTGCTGTTTCAAGTACTGGTTTCTACAAGATGGCTGTGGCAAGTTATGTCGGTTCAACCATTTGTTGTAGGTGCAATGACAAGGTATGTGGGGGCAATAAAAAAGAAGGGCAGGAGAAATTGAGCGTGGCATAGGAAGGAAATAAAAACAAAGAATTAATTTTTTAAGGCAGAGGAAACCTAGGGCCAATCCTGCGTGACTTGCATGATTGAGCTCCAGTGTGTGCGGGAGATGGTGTTTGGTGCTCATTTTACTGCACAGCATGGTGCAGAGGTGTAGGAATGCAGTAATGCCAGGGCAAACTAAATTTTGATGGACAGAACTCTGAAAAAACATGACTGTCTCTGAAAATTCACACTGAACGTTGGACAAACATAAAATACAACTGTTAGGAAAAATAAGTTCTGTTTAAGTGAAAAATTGTATCAAGTGTAGACATTTTTAATAGAAATGCTTTAATGAACGAATATAAACAAAAGTACTTTGTTTAATCCTCTCTGCTTGTATAGCACCATCAGGAGGCAGACATCTTGGGTCAGATCTTCCGACCCTAAATTCTTTATTTTTTCACATTTTTAATTAATTATAAAAAATATTAAATATAACAAATAATACAAAATAAGTAACATAAAATAACGTTACACAGGGCCAAAACATAAACAAGTTGATATACATTAATCCCTTAAGGACAGAGCCTTTGAAACATTTTTGTCCTTTCTGGACAATGGCTATTTTAACATTTCTGTGCTGTTTATGTTTAGCTGTAATTTTCTTCTTTGTCATTTGCTGTACCCACACATATTATATATTGTTTTTATCGGGACAAGAAGGGCTTTCTATGGATGCCATCTTTTTGATCATATCTTATAATATTATTAAAAAAAATAATAAAATATGGTAAAAAAAAAAAATACACAAATTTCCTGATTTATTTGAAACAACTTCTCCTCATCGCCAAAAGCGAATGAAAAAACCTGCTAAATAGATTCTACTATTTCTCCTGAGTACAGGGATACCCCCCATGCATAGGTTTGTTGGGTTGTTTGGGGGCTAAAATGCCAAATTTGGGAGGTGCAGTTTTTGGTTTTCCAACTTGAAATTTTGACATGCAGACAGCCTGCACCCATGTCCAATTTGGGACATATTTGAAACCAGCCAGTGTATTTTACCCCATCAACGAGACATGTGCAAAACTAAAATTTTCGTTTCGTTTTCGTCTAAAACGAATTTCGTTCATTACTGCATTCGTTTCAGACGAAATTCGTTCATTATTTTCGTTTCGTTAATTTGTTCGTTTTATAGAATACAATGTAATACTATTGGCTTTCTATAAACCGAACGAGAGCCCCATTCATAAGAAATTCTTATGGATGGGGCTTTCGTTCGGTTCATAGAAAGGCAATAGTACTACATGTGTTCTATAAGCCGAAAGTCTATAAACCGAACATTCGGTTTATAGATTTTCGGCTTATGGAATACATGTAATCCTATTGCTATTCTATAAACCGAACGTTCGGTTTATAGAATAGCCATAGGATTACATGTATTACATAAGCCGAAAGTCCATAAACCGAACGTTCGGTTTATAGGCTGTCGGCATTTAACTATACAGAGACAGAGTCTCCATTCATAAAATTATGAATGGAGACTTTGTCTCCGTGTAGTTAAATGCCGATTTTCGTTTATTAACCATTCGTTCATTCGGCTTTCGTTAGCTTAGCATTTTCGTTCTTCGTTTTTCGGGCGAATGGACGAAAATGCATTCGTCCGAAAACGAATGCACATGTCTAGTATATATTCACATGTAAATTGCTTTAATAAAAAATGATGATATAAAAAAATTAATTTCTTGTTTTTATTTCCTTTTATGTGACAATGCTGCCTCTCTCTTTCCCTTGCCCCCAGATTTGTCGCTCTCCCCTCCTTAGTGTTGTCTCTCTCTCACCCTCCCTTTGTCTCCCCCCTCGCTCCCCTTGTGTCTGTCTCTTCCCCCCCTTCCCTCCCCTTGTTTCTCTCTGCCCCCCTCCCCTTGTTTCTGTCTCTTCCCCCCTCCCTCCCATTGTTTCTCTCCCCCCCCCTCGTTACTCTGCCCCCCCCCCCTTGTTTTTCTGTCCCCCCCTCACCTGTTTCTTGCTCCCTGGTGGCTAGTGGGGGCAGCCGGGGGATGTATGCACTATACATAATAGACGGAAGTGTCGGGCAGCATGGAGGATGTCTGCACGATTCGTGCAGACATCCCCCAGCTGCCCAATTCTCCCTGGTGGCTAGCGGGCAGCGGAGGATGTCTGCGCGATGAGCGCAGACCTCCCCTGCTGCCGCCCGGAACGACCGCCAGGACTTTTATGAGGAAGCCGGAAGTACCCAGCTTCATCATAGAAGTCCCGGCGGTCATGCCGGGCGGCAGCAGGGGAGATCTGTGCTCATCGCGCAGACATCCCCTGCTGTTAGAGAGGGGGATCCAGGTCCCCTGCAGCTCTGCTGGGGACCTGGATCCCAGTCTTATAGTCTGACCTCAATTTGAGGTCAGATTATAAGACGACCTCGATTTGAACGACGTGCGGTTTATAGACTTTCGGCTTATAGAACAACAATAGCATTACATGTGTATTCTATAAACTGAACGTTGTTCGGTTTAAAGACTTTCGGCTTATAGAATACATGCAATGCTATTGGCTTTCTATAAACCGAAAGAGTCCCCATTCATACGAATAGGTCAATTGACCTATTCGTATGAATGGGAACTCAATTTCAGTTTATAGAAAGCCAATAGCATTACATGCATTCCATAAACCGAAAGTCGTTCATTATGTCGGTTTATGTAAGTAAAGTAATGCTATTGGTATTCTATAAACCGACTCTATTTTGGTTTAGAATGCCAATAGCACGAATGGACGAATGGACGAATGATTTTCGTTTATTAACCATTCGTTCATTCGGATTTTGTTAGTTAACATTTTCATTATTCGTTTTTCGGACGAATGGACGAAAATGCTATTTTCGTCCGAAAATGCATTCGTCCGAAAACGAATGCACATGTGTACCATCAACCCATATATTTTTTTAAAAGTAGACACCCTAGGCTATCTCAAATGGTGGTATTTTAACACTTTCCATGCACTAATTCTACCACCAGCCTTTGTCAAAGTTTGTGGTAGTAATTTTTTTGTGGTTTTTTTTCACAAACCTTGTATTTCAGACATGAATTCACAGATTTTGGTATGTGTCACTGCCAAATAACACCCCAATAAGTGATCAGCAACATCTCCTGAGTACAGGGATACCACCCATGCATAGGTTTGTTGGGTTGTTTGGGGGCTAAAGGGCCACATTTTGAAGGTGCACATTTTCGACTTGTAATTTTGACGTGTAGTCATCCTGAGCCCATCTTGCATTTGGGACTTTTTTTAAAGTAGGACAGTATATTTTACCCAAAAAAGTATATATTTTGTAAAAGTAGACACCCTAGGCTATTTTAAATGGTGTTATTTTAACACTTTCCATGCACCAATTCTACCACCAGCCTTTGTCAAAGTTTGTGGTAGTCATTTTATTGTGTATTTTTTCCCACATACATTATACTTTAGACACAAATTCACATATTTCGGTATGTGTCACTGACAAACAATACCACAATATATGTTAAGCAACATCTCCCGAGCACAGGGATACCACCCATGCATAGCTTTGTCAGCTTTGTTGGGGGTTTAAAGGCTACATTTGAAAGGTGCGCTTTTTGATTTTCAAACTTGGAATTTGAACATGTAGAGCAAGGAAGGGGTTAATAGCTCTTATAAGAGCCTTTGTAGTACTGTACAAAAAAATTAACCCCTAAAAATGCACAGACAAGAAAAAATGTTCTGCTGTGCAGTGATAAGTGGCAGGGAAAGGGTTAATACACAGGCTACACTATACAAAGGGTATGGCTTTTATAAAAGCCCTTGGGACTCACAATTTTTTAACATTTAATTTAATTTATTACAATTAAAAAATTATATTATACAGATCTGTCTCTTTCCGTCACTAAAACTCAAGTGAGGAGAGGGAGGCAGATCCAAATGGGTCAGAACAATATTTACCAATATTGATCGAACCAGACGAATGGTGATGCTCATCTGAGAAATCACCAAACCACCTTTGCCACTGATCGGCTGTTACTGATCGCTATACACGCGTTCAGACAGCTTCAAAAGGAATACATGTAATCCCCTAGTGCAGGGGTGTCCAAGTTTGTTTTGCAGAGGGCCACTTCACCGTAAATCTATTTGTGCGTGGGCCGCATTCATGTTTCCTTGAAAGTAAATGTATGTATGTATGTATACACATACATACATACATACATACGTGTGGATATATATATCACCGTAACATGCAGTGTGAGTGTAGCACAGATTCCCCAGTAAGACAGCAGCAATAAAAAAAACTCACATTCAATGCACACACATTTTCATGTGAATACACAAATAGGCAGTCCCACTTCCACACACATTCACACATAGTCCCACTTCCACACACATTCACACATACTCCCACTTCCACACACATTCACACATGGTCCCACTTCCACACACATTCACACATGGTCCCACTTCCACACACATTCACACATGGTCCCACTTCCACACACATTCACACATGGTCCCACTTCCACACACATTCACACATGGTCCCACTTCCACACACATTCACACATAGTCCCACTTCCACACACAGTCCCACTTCCACACACATTCTCACATAGTCCCACTTCCACACACAGTCCCACTTCCACACACATTCACACATGGTCCCACTTCCACACACATTCACACATGGTCCCACTTCCACACACATTCACACATAGTCCCACTTCCACACACAGTCCCACTTCCACACACATTCACACATGGTCCCACTTCCACACACATTCACACATGGTCCCACTTCCACACACATTCACACACAGTCCCACTTCCACACACATTCACACACAGTCCCACTTCCACATTCACACACTGTGTGACACTTCCACACGCACACACACATTCACACACTGTCACATTTCCACACGCACATAGACATTGCTACTCTTTTTTTTAAGAACCCCCCCCAGCATGTTAGATGGTTTGTTCCCCCTCCCTGCTCGTTTACCTGTATCTGCAGGGAGGGGGATTGTCCCATCTGTGGAGGTCCCATTCTTCATCTGAGCACCGGGATGTCACTGACACCCGGTGCTCCAACGGGGTCAGAGTGCGAGGGGCGGAGCTTTCTCCCCTGCGTGAGAGGAGAAAGCTCAGTCCCCTCGCGCACTGACTGTGTTGGAGCACCGGGTGTCAGTGACATCCCGGTGCGCACTTTGCTGGAGCGGGTGAGAGGTGCGGCTACCGCTGCCACTCTCAGACGGGCCGCACCTCTCTGGCCGGCGGGCCGCATTTGGCCCGCAGACGGCACGTTGGACGCCCGTGCCCTAGTGGGTATAATTAACCCCTAGCGAGTGTGACAAAAAAAATGCTGATAGCAAAAAATAATCCTTCTGTGACTAGATTGCTCCATATGCGCTGCTTAGGCATTGACCATATGCACTGCTTAGGCAGTGACCATATGTGCTGCTTAGGAAGTGATATACGGCAAGGAAGGGGTTAATAGTTCCTAAAAGAGCCTTTGATATACTGTAATAAATCACAGTAAAAAAAATTAACCCCTAAAAAAATGCACAGACAGCAAAAAATGTGCTGCTGTGTAAGATCACTGCGTACACAGCGATCAATTGCAGGAAAGGGGTTAAATACTGGAAACGGCTTTTATAAAAGCCTTTGGGTCTCAATTCTATTAAATATATTATAATTAAAAACTTACATTATAGAGCTCTGTCTGTCTCCCTCACTAAAACTCAAGTGAGAGGGAGGCAGATCTACACGCGTCAGATCAAATATTTACAAATATTGATCTAACCAGACGAATGGTGATGCTCATCTGAGCAAACGCCAACCCGCCTTTGTCACTTATCAGCTGTTACTGATTGCTATACATGCGCTCAGAGAGCTAAATAATTTTTTTTTGCGTTAAACGTAGTCCCCTAGTGGGTATAATTAACATGTGACGGGTGTAATAAAAAAAGTTTTAAAAAAATTAATAATGCTTCTGCAGCAAGATTGCTGCATTTGCGTCAGATCGCTGCTTAGGCAGTGATCTACAGCAAGCAAGGGGTTAATCTCTCATAAAAGAGCTTTTTTTATACTGTAATGAATTGCAGCAAAAAAAAATTAACCCCTAAAAAATGCACAGACAGCAAAAAATGTGCTGCTGTGTATGATCACTGCGTACACAGCGATCAATGGCAGGGAAGGGGTTAAATGGCTTTTATAAAAGCCTTTGGTGTTAAAATTTTAATAAATATTCTATTTTATTATTTTATTTTATTTTTTACTTTATCTGATCTGTCTCTCTCCCTTACTAAAACTAGTAAGGTGAGGGAGGCAGATCAATACTTGTCAAAGGCAATATTTACTAATATTGCCTTTGACTGTATGATAAGTGCTCATCAGAGCACTTATCATACATGCCTGCACACAGATCACACAGATCTGTTGTGCCGGCATCGATTGGCTCCCCCTAGAGCATCGGAAGTGAAATACTATCACTTACGATGCTCTTGCCATCAGAAGGGAAGCGCTGCTTGTATAGGCAGCGTTCCCTTCTACTGAGCCGATGGGGTCGCTAGCTAGCGAGGCACTTTAGCAACACCGGAGATGCTTAGAAAGCGAACGAAAGCGAACATGTGTGCACGGGAGCAGCCATTTTTAAATGGCTGCTACGATCACTCCGGGGAGTGATCGTAGCGCGCCCCTGCACTTTTTGGGGGTGTTGCACAATGCCTCTCCCTAGAGGCATTGTAGCAACACCGATAGAGTAAAGTGTTAAGTGCATGACGTGCCAGGCACGTCACCTGTCAGCAAGTCCTCGATTTGCCGTGACGTGCCTGGCACGTCATCTGTCCTTAAGGGGTTAAAAGAAAATATTATTTAAAAAAAACTTCTAATAAGGATACAATAAATCTTTGTTATCAAGCCAAGAGTATAGAAGGAAAATTAGTTAGTTTATTTTTGTCCAAAACATCCATATTTTATCAAATGATTTAACGTTTACATGTACCATGGCTGTACATCCTTAACTTATTTCTTAATAGTATGTAAGGTTGGAGTTTTCCAACATAGATTATGACCCAAGATTCTAAACAAGATGTCTGCCCCCTGATAGAGCTACACAAGTAGAGAGTGTTCAATCAGTTCAATCAGGTACTTTATTTGAATTCTTTCACTGTAACATTTCTACTTAAAATGCGTACATGTGATGCAGTCTTTCAGTTCAAGACAACTTAACCTTCTGCTAAAAGTTGTCCTCTACTAGCCGAACAGAAGATTCCATGAAAAAAGCTGCCCGCACCCCTACCAAGGTGCTCACTGCTGACTCTGGATTGGGTGTATACAAGTCTACATCAGTATATTGCTTGCCTCGTAATTTGTACTAAAGCATACCTCCAAACATTCCAGATTCGCCAATAAACAGACAAAAAAAAAACCAACTGAATAATTGCCCTTGAAAAAAATTATGTTGTCGCATCAGTAACTTCGGAGGGGTAGGTGAAAAAATGGGTATTGAAACTCTGATCACCAATAGTAGAAAAAAATGACCTAAACCACTCACAATTAAAATGTTACCTTTTATTAAAATACTGTATTTGCTCGAATATAAGACGACCCTGATTATATGATGAACCACCAAACTTTGGATATTGATTTGGGAAAAAAAATAGAACACCTGAATATAAATATTCACATGTAAACTGTTTTTAACCCCTTAGTGACATGACTTTTTTGGCTTGTCCGACGCTTGGTGACATGGGCTGTTTTAACATTTCTGAGGTGTTTGTGTTTTGCTGTAATTTATTTCTGTCTCATTTAGTGTACCCGCACAAACTATATATCGTTTTTATCGTTATAAGAAGGGCTTTCTTTTGATACCATTATTTTGATAATAGCATATAATTTGATGTAAAAAAAATAATAAAATATGGCAAAAAAATTGAAAAAATAATTTTTTTATGACTTTTATTTGAAAAATCGTATACTCATGTACAAGAGACAACAAAAAAACACTGCTAAAAAGTTTCTAATATATGTCCTGAGTTCAGAAATAGCCCATGTTTTTATGTTTTTGTGCTTTTTTATTCATGTTACAGGGCCAGAACTATAAGTGGTGCAAAGCTATTTTAAAATCCTTTCTTTCAAAATTAGCGATAGTGACATTGTAACACTGATTTCTGTACTAAATCCATGAATGACCCCCAACATGTACATATTTTTGAAAACTAGACAACTCAGGGCATTTAACTTGGGGTATTTTTTGACACATTTCATGTAGCCATTTTACCACCAATCTATGCCAAAGTTTGCAGCAAAAAATCTTTTTTTTTAATTTTTCACATATATTGCAATTTAGGTAAACATTATCTTAAAATGTGAAGGGGTATTTCCAAATAAAACCTCAATATGTGTTCAGCAACATCTCCTGAGTACAGGGATACCACCCATGCATAGGTTTGTTGGTTTGTTTTGGGGCTAAAAGGCCACATTTAGGGGGTGCGCATTTTGGTTTTCCAACTTGAAATTCTGACATGCAGAAAACTTGTGCCCATGTCCCATTTGGGACATTTTTGAAGCCAGAAAGTGTATTCTACCCCACAAAACCATATATTTTTTTAAACTAGACACCCTAGGGTATTTCAAATGGTAGTATTTTAACACTTTCCATGCACTAATTATACTACCAGCCTATGTCAATGTTTTGGGTAGTAATTTCTTTTCACATACATTGTACTTTGGGCATGAATTCACAGATCCTGTTATATGTCAGTGCCAAACAACACCTCAATATGTGTTCAGCAACATCTCCTGAGTACAGGGATACCCCCCATGTATAGGTTGGTTAGGTTATTTGGGGGTTAAAAGGCCACATTTGAGAGGTGCGCTTTTTGGTTTTCCAACTTGGAATTCTGACGTGCAGAAAACCTGCGCCCATGTCCCATTTGGGACATTTTTGAAGCCAAAAAGTGTATTCTATCCCACAAAACCATATATTTTTGAAAACTAGACACCCTAGGGTATTTCAAATGGTAGTATTTTAACACTTTCCATGCACTAATTATACTACCAGCCTATGTCAATATTATGGATAGTAATTTTTTTTCACATACATAGTACTTTGGGCATGAATTCACAGATCCTGTTATATGTCAGTGCCAAACAACACCTCAATATGTGTTCAGCAACATCCCCTGAGTACAGGGATACCACCCATGTATAGGTTGGTTAGGTTATTTGGGGGTTAAAAGGCCACATTTGAGAGGTGCGCTTTTTGGTTTTCCAACTTGGAATTCTGACGTGCAGAAAACCTGCGCCCATGTCCCATTTGGGACATTTTTGAAGCCAAAAAGTGTATTCTATCCCACAAAACCATATATTTTTGAAAACTAGACACCCTAGGGTATTTCAAATGGTAGTATTTTAACACTTTCCATGCACTAATTATACTACCAGCCTATGTCAATATTATGGATAGTAATTTTTTTTCACATACATAGTACTTTGGGCATGAATTCACAGATCCTGTTATATGTCAGTGCCAAACAACACCTCAATATGTGTTCAGCAACATCCCCTGAGTACAGGGATACCACCCATGTATAGGTTGGTTAGGTTATTTGGGGGTTAAAAGGCCACATTTGAGAGGTGCGCTTTTTGGTTTTCCAACTTGGAATTCTGACGTGCAGAAAACCTGCGCCCATGTCCCATTTGGGACATTTTTGAAGCCAAAAAGTGTATTCTACCCCACAAAACCATATATTTTTGAAAACTAGACACCCTAGGGTATTTCAAATGGTAGTATTTTAACACTTTTCATGCACTAATTCTACCACCAGCCTATGTCAATGTTATGGATAGTAATTTGTTTTTCACATTCATTGTACATCGGGCATGAATTCATAGATCCTATTATGTGTCAGTGCCAAACAACACCTTAATATGTGTTTAGCAACCTCTCCTGAGTACAGGGATACCACCCATGTGTAGGTTAGTTAGATTATTTGGGGGCTAAAAAGCCACGTTTAGGGGGGGTGCATTTCCAACTTGGAATTTTGACATGTAGTCAGCCTGCGCCCATGTTCCATTTGGGACACTTTTGAAGCCTTCAAAGTATTTTACCCCATAAAACCATATATTTTGGAAAACTAAACATCCTAGGGTCTTTAAAATTGTGGTATTTTAACACTTTCCAGGTGCTAATTTTACCACCAACCTATGTCAAAGGGTTGGGATGTCATTTTTTCCCTACACACATTGTAGTTCAGGCAGGAATTTTCAGATTCTGGTATTTGCCACTGCCAACCAACACCTCAATATGTGTTCAGCAACATCTCCTGAGTACAGGGATACCCCCTATGCATAGATTTGTTGGTTTGTATTGGGTCTAAAATTCCACATTTAGGGGGTGCGCAATTCCAACCTGGAATTTTGACATGTAGTCAGCCTGCGCCCATGTTCCATTTGGAACATTTTTGAAGCCGTCCAATGAATTTTACCCCATCAAACCATATATTTTTGGAAAATAGACATCCTAAGGTATTTCAAATGGTGGTATTTTAATACTGTATAGGTACTAATTCTACCACCAGCCTTTGTAAAAGTTTGTGGTAGTACTTTTTTGGGAGTTTTTTTTCCACATGCATTGTACTTCAGGCATGAATTCACAGATTCTGGTATATGTCACTGCCAAACAACAACCCAATATGTGTTCAGCAACATCTCCCGAGTACAGGGATAGCACCCATGCATAGGTTTGTTGGTTTGTTTTTGGCTAGAAGGCAACATTTGTGAGATGCGCAGCTCAAAATTCCAACTTGGAATTTTGACATGTAGTCAACCTGCGTCCGTGTCCTTTATGGGATATATCTTTGAAGCCAGCCAATGTAATTTACCCCCACCAAACCATATATTTTTTTATCGGTAGACCCCCATCACTACTTGTGGCAAGGGCTCAGCAGCCACCGATAAATCGCTCGATGATGTATCAGAAAGCTGAATAGGGTCAAAATCGAACCCTGAGTCCGCGGCCTCAGAATCAGTGCGTAAGCAGTGATCTCGAGCAAAGAAGGGGTTAATAGCCCTTAGAAGAGCCTATCTAGTACTGTAATACATTACAGTACAAAGAAATTAATCCATAAAACAGTGCAGACAGCAAAACATACTGTTGCTGTGCAAGATTACTGCTTACACAGTGATGAATGGCAGGGAAGGGGTTAATACACAGTGAAAGACTTTCATAAAACCTGACAATTTTATAAAATGTTATTTTATATCACTAATACTGATCTGTCTCTTTCCGTCACAAAAATGTAAGTGAGGAGAGGGAGGCAGATCAATATTTGTGAATATTGATCCGACCAATTTTGATCTGACCAGGGCGAATGGTGAGCTTAATTGAGAAATCACCAAACCGCCTTTGCCACTAATTCGCTGTTACTGATCGCTATGCGCTCAGGCAGCTTAAAAAAAAAAATCTCAAATATTTTTACTTTACATGTAATCCCCTAGCGGGTATGTGTAAAAAAAATAAATAAAATAAAAATATGCAGACAGATAAAAATTGCTTTGGCGTCAATATCATTGCGTAAGCAGTGATCGACGGCAAAGAAGGGGTTAATAACTCTTAGAAGAGCCTTTTTAGTACTGTAATAAATTACAGTACAAAAAAAAATTAACCCCTAAAAAATGCACAAACAGCAAAAATAAATGCTCTGATGTGCACGATCACTGCTTATGCAAGATCAGTGGCAGGGAAGGGGTTAAACGCAGAGAATTGCTTTAATAAATTTTTTTTTATTGTTTTATTATTTGTGTGTTGTGTATTTATTGTTTTTTTTAACTTTTACTTACTTTTAGAACTTTGATCTGTCTCTCTCCCTCACTAAAAAAAATGTGAGGAGAGGGAGGCAGATCATAACTGGTCAGATCAATATAGGGTTAATATTGATCTGACCAGTCAGTGGGGATGTTCAGCAGAAGAGGCAATCGTGTGGCTGCCTTCTGTGCTCTTGCCCTTAGAAGGGCAGCGCCATCTTGGTCACCCAGTGACCAAGATCGTGCATTTTTTTTTTGTGTTCCTGATTGCCTCGACTTGCGAGGCAATCAGGAACACTTTCTGAGCATAGGAAGCGAAAAATTCGCTTCCTATGCTCGTTTTTTAATGCCCTTCGTTTTAAAGGCGCTGTGCCTTTAAAACCGGCATTTCGATCGCTCTCCGGAGCGATCGAAATGCCGATGGGCATTTTTTTTAGCATTGTACGATGCTTCCACACGGAAGTGCTCACTAACGCCTCGGCACACAGGACGGACCTAGTCCGTCCTGTGTCGCCAAGGGGTTAACATAAAAAATAAAAATGATGACAGAAAAAAAATGAATTTATTGTCTTTATTTCCTTTTTATTTGGCAATCTGCCCCCCCGACTTAGCCAATGCATCCCCCACACCGCCATCTGCCCCCCAGACTTAATAAATGCATCCCCGCACACAGCCATCTGCCCCCTAGACGTAGCCAATGCATTCCCAACACAGCCACTTGCCCCCCAGGCTTAGCCAATTGTGCCCCGTAGACTGAGCCAATGCTGCTCCCCCAGACTTGCCCATGATTCTCCCCCAGACTTTGGCCATGATGCTCACCCTTCCCCCCCAGATTTAACCCTCCCCCAGACTTAACCCTCCAGATGGTGCTCCGTCTCCCTGGTGTCCAGTGGGGGCAGCCGGAGGATGTCTGCACTCATCGCGCAGACATCCACTGCTGCCTGCGAGGGGGATGCAGGTCTCCTGCAGCTCTGCGGGGACCTGGATATCAGTCTTATAGTCAGACATCTATATGAGGTCTGATTATAAGACAAACCTCGAATATAAGACAAAGCGACTTGTTCAGAGCAAATATGGTAGTATTAAAAAAGGTAATCCATGCTCTTAATAGGCTTCATGAGATGCGGTTCCATTTATATGTGTATATATATATATATATATATATATATATATATATATATGCAGGGTAATTAGACAAGGGTCTGTCCGTCCACATAAAGGACACTTGGAAGGGATGGTTTAGCAATCCCATGTAGTATTAAAAGTCAAATTCAAGATAATTTAATGTACCGTATATATATTAAACGTGACAAACTGGTTTTATCTGCTGAGAAACATCTAGGTGCCTATGTTTAAAGATGGAATGGACACACGTAGAAGCACTGTGTATATTATTTTTGGTAGGTACATGATTTAACAGCAATATTGTGTGGGACAATAGTCGTTAATTCAGGCTTTGTGAGAAGCTGAGGCAGACTGGATTGTTGGAGGAGTCTGTTGGAAGGTGGATTCCTGCTGTTTCTTGATTTTTATCTGTCTCTTTCCTCATGTTTACACGACTGCAACTTTGCAGAGAATGCTTAAACGTCTGCTACATCATAATGAAAGGACAACATCTGACATTGCAGCAGGATCAGGGCACCCATAGCTCATTGACAGCCTCTGGATTGGGATAATAGATCATTTTGATTTAAGTTAAAGGACAACTAAACTTTATTTTTCACTTGTGCTTCTAATATAAAAGCACAAGGGAAAATGTAGTTGTCGCTAGTCTTACGATAAACTGGCAGGTACTTTTGGATAGTACATGGAAGTTTATGCTCTGACTGGCAGCGGCCATGATTCTGTGGGAATCAGTCGGCGACTGTCTCTTTCTATTAGCGTAGTACAATCTGCTGATCCCATGCAAAGATTAACACCTCTTCCTCTATATTCAGACCTTGATCTGCGGGGCAGACCTGCTGTGTAAACCAACGTGTATTAAGAGACACATCTGGTTTACTAAGGAGACAGCGGACATGTTTTTTTAACCCTTCAAGGACGCAAGTTTAGTTGTCCTTTAAAAAGTCAGAAAAAAAATAGCTGAATAAAGAATGGCATGTATCACTGGGTGTTATTCACAAACACAGATACAAGTTTACTACAAGTCATCTGTATAGAGGATAGGGTTGCCACCTTTTATTCAAAAAAATACCGGCCAAGCTACTCCCTCCATAGACTTAACATTGGGGTAAAATACCGGCCAGGTGGCAACCCTAATAGAGGAGTTGGAAAAATTCTACAATTTTCCTGTCTTTTCAATTCAGTCCTTAATGCCTGTTTTTTTCAACTCATTTATCAGTCAAATTTCAGTGAATAGACCCCAGCGTGTAAGCATGTATTCAGTCATCTCTGTCAGAAAACAAGAATAGACGTGGATAACTATTATTTTCATTTAACCAATGTATAGTAAGGTAAACCGTTACCAAATATAAAACCTCTTGTAGTGTGGAGCTTGGGGTCCAAACATTGGCTTTCAGTAAGGCAAAGCTTCCCTCTGCGTTAAAGGGACTGTATCACCTATACATATTTTTTATTCTCTACACTCCCAGTAAAAACAGATTATTACCTAGACCTATACATTGTGTTGGGAAAATTGCCAGCAAATGCCTAAATTAGGAGAAAAATATGTTTCAAACGTGTCTGTGGAGTCTCCTGCGTATGACATCACCTGTTGCTTGGGTTGCCACCTGACCGGTATTTTACCCGCAGGCCGGTAAAAAATTGGCATCAGGCCAATGTTAAGTCTATGGAGACAGTTCCAAGGCTGGTATTTTTTTTGAAGAAAAGGCAAAATGGGGACTGTCCCATGCAAAGTGGGACAGTTCGGGCCATGCACTAGTTGCTGCCCGACTGAAATGGTGGCCAAAAATATGGGAGCTACCCTCAATCAACATCTGAAAAGTAAAAACGGGTAACAAGGGGAGAGATGGAAATAAGGGGCAGGAGGGGAAACGGAACAAAAATAAAATAGAATAAAATTGTAAGGCAGTTGTGAATCTAGGACTGTTATGAATGCAACAGTATAAAAAAGAAGAAGGTTCTTTTAAAACCTTTAAAACCACAGAGTTACAAATTTCTCTGAACTATATTTTTTCATATGGAGTAATATTTTGAACTATAAATGTACAGTAGTGACTAATATATATATATAGCATGACATCAGAATAGAATTTTGACAGTGCGTGACATCACAATAGCAGAGCTGCATTACTTTCAAACCCAGCTCAGCTTTCAGCAGTTGGTGCAGTAGCAGATCCTGTTAACGTGTGAAGGCGCGAGACTCCCTCACAGAGCTCTCCAATCCATGCTGCCGCGAGGTCTGACGCCTGGAACACTATGCTTCACATTAGATTGTAAGCTCAGCAGAGCAGCTTAGGGTAGGGGTTTCCTTTCTCTGGATTGTATAGGTCTCAGATTGTGGGGGCAGAGTGGCTGAATGACAGAAAACCAGAGTTCATCTTTCTTCGGGGCAGTGAGAGGAGGGATTCGTTGGCTGAGCGAGATGGAATATAGGGTGTCATTAGCTCTGTCATGTTCGGTGACCCTTGATTGTTTAAGGCTCTGAAGGTCAGAAGGTCAATTTTAAAATATGTTCACCATTTAATTAGAAGCCAATGCAGGAGGCAAGTTAGTTTTATTGGACATTGTTTGTGGCGTTCAGGTAAAGGTATCTCTTCTTAGCAGCAGTAAGAGGGTTTCGGGGGAATATATATCAATGTGCTGTGTATCTCAGTGTAAAGAACACATTTAAGTAATGATAGGGGAAAGATGATGGTAAAACCCCTCACCTTAATTTCTTAAAGGGTTTGTTCTTTGTACAGCTCAAAGCCTCAAGCAGTAAGCCTGTAAAGCTGTACCATGAATGGTATTCTGGTTTCTGCATATACTTACCCAGAATCCCTTGCAGTGGCGGTAGCACTGTAAATGCGTGATTCTGTGGGGTAAAAGCAGCCTTCTGGCTTGTTTGGTGTGTGTCGATGTGTGTTTAGCATTCCCTCTGCTAGTCAAGATTGGTCTTATGGTATTTGTGGGGAATTTTGAAGGTAAGGAAGTTTAAAATGAAGATAATTCCTGGAGAGGTCAGGAATATGAGAAAAAAGTGTCAGCCAGCCGTATGGCTGGCCATGGAGTATGGTAGAGATGGTCCAGGAATGGCTGAATGCTTGCTAGGTGGTTAGGGCAGGTAAGTCGCTCTGCAGGGCAGGGACCTCCAAACTCTGTATTCTATCCTTATTAGATTGTAAGCTCAGCAGAGCTGGTTAGAGCTGGTAAGTCGCTCTGCAGGGCAGGGACCTCCAAACTCTGTATTCTATCCTTATTAGATTGTAAGCTCAGCAGAGCTGGTTAGGGCAGGTAAGTCGCTCTGCAAGGCAGGGACCTCCATACTCTGTATTCTATCCTTATTAGATTGTAAGCTCAGCAGAGTTGGTCACAGCAGGTGAGTCGCTCTGCAGGGCAGGGATCTCCTTACTCTGTATTCTATCCTTATTAGATTGTAAGCTCAGCAGAGCTGGTTAGGGCAGGTAAGTCGCTCTGCAGGGCAGGGATCTCCTTACTCTGTATTCTATCCTTATTAGATTGTAAGCTCAGCAGAGCTGGTTAGGGCAGGTAAGTCGCTCTGCAGGGCAGGGATCTCCTTACTCTGTATTTTATCTATCCTTATTAGATTGTAAGCTCAGCAGAGCTGGTTAGGGCAGGTGAGTCGCTCTGCAGGGCAGGGATCTCCTTACTCTGTATTTTATCTATCCTTATTAGATTGTAAGCTCAGTAGAGCTGGTTAGAGCAGGTGAGTCGCTCTGCAGGACAGGGACCTCCTTACTCTGTATTCTATCCTTATTAGATTGTAAGCTTTTTGGGGACAGATTTTTTTTGTATTGGATAACTTACCTTAGTCTGTAAGCTCAGCATAGCTGGTTTGGGCAGATAAGGGACCTCTTTACTCTGTATTCTATCCTTATTAGATTGTAAGCTTTGTGGGGATAGATTTTTGTATTGTATAACTTACCTAAGACTGTAAGCTCTGCAGAGTTGGTCACAGCAGGTGAGTCGCTCTGCAGGGCAGGGACCTCTTTACTCTGTATTCTATCTTTATTAGATTGTAAGCTTTGTGGGGATAGATTTTTGTATTGTATAACTTACCTAGACTGTAAGCTCTGCAGAGTTGGTCACAGCAGGTGAGTCGCTCTGCAGGGCAGGGACCTCTTTACTCTGTATTCTATCCTTATTAGATTGTAAGCTTTGTGGGGATAGATTTTTGTATTGTATAACTTACCTTAGACTGTAAGCTCTGCAGAGTTGGTCACAGCAGGTGAGTCGCTCTGCAGGGCAGGAAACGCCTTACTCTGTATTCTATTCTTATTAGATTGTAAGCTCTTTGGCCTGAGATCAATGTTATATATGTAAATTATTGTGTCCAGCAATATGCAGTTCGATAAACCAATTGAATGATCCAGGGACAAAACCGATCGCCATATTTGGGGTCAGGAAGGAATTTTTTTCCCCCAGCTGAGACAAAAAATTTTCTCTGGGGTTTTCTTTGCCTTCCTCTGGATCAAGTAGTTATTAAAAATAATTTTTAAAATTACAGCAATATTTTAATTGCACATCTGCTTATTGCTTAAAAAAAAAATAAAAAAAGTATAAATTTATCCCTGTCTGTTTCCTGATTTATTTCATGGCACAGCACCCATCTCTCTACACATCACATGGTTCATAAAAAGTTGAAAGATTCGCAGGATACACAAGGTCATAAGCTGGGCTTGCCTTTTACCACACTGATCACAATAAGGAGCAGGTGCCAGATATGTGGCATATTGTTTAGAATACAGAAGGAATTTTTGACAGTAGTTTCAGACTTGACAAGACAGACTTTTTTTTCCCCAGCAGATTTTTGAAGGGTGAAACATTAAAGGGATTGTCTAGTGCCCAAAATGCACCTTTGGATATTAAAGCATATTAAAGCATATTAATGTGCTTTCAAAGTACTTTAACCCCTTAGTGACAAGACATTTTGACCTTGACTTTCCCTGGGTGACAAGGACTGTTTTTACATTTCTGGGGTGTTTGTGTTTAGCTGTAACATTCTTCTTTCTTACCAACTGTACCCACACAAACGATATGTTGTTTTTATTGTCATAAGAAGGTATTTCATTAAATACCATTATGTTCATCATATCTTATAATTCACTACAAAAAAATCATAAAATATGATGAGAAAAAAAAAAAACCCTTTTTCTAACTTTGACAAAATAAATATAATTTACACAAATATAATCATTTAAACAGATCCCATTTAAATAGTTTCTAAATGTTTTCCCAAGTTCAGAAATATGCATGTTTCCATATTTTCCTGCAGTTTTTTGCGAGTTATGGGACAAAAACCAAAAATAGTGTTTTTGTCCCTATATTGACCCTTTGACCCAAACCGAACCCTAAATTTAACCCTAAATTTTGCCCCAACTCTTAACCCTTATGCTAACCCTTAATATATTTTAATTTAATTGTAACCCTATCCCTTATGCCAACCCTAATTTAATTGTAACCCTAGCTGCTATTCTAACCCTAGACATTCTATGCTATTGGCTTTCTATAAACCGAAATAGAGTCCCTATTCTTATGAATGGGGACTCTATTTCAGTTTATAGAAAGCCAATAGCATTACATGTATTCCATAAACCGAAAGTCTATAAACCGAATGTCTTTCGGTTTATAGACTTTCGGTTTATGGAATACATGTAATGCTATTGGCTTATTATAAACCGAAATAGAGTCATCATTCATAAGAATAGGTCAATTGACCTATTCGTATGAATAGGGACACTCATACCCACATTTTACTTCATTTTGCAGCCCTCTAGCCCTTTCCAGGACTTTTTTATAGGCATTTTAGTGGCCAAAAGTTTGTTTCCCAATTGACTTCAATGGGGTTCGGGTCAAGTTCGGGGTCAAGTTCGAGCACGGACCCGGACATTTTTCCGAAGTTCTGTCATACACTCATACATATCTAAAATTCAGACCTCTGTGAAAATAGGAACTGCAGAGGAGGAAAGAGGGGTGTGGGGCAAAAACATGGGACTTACTTTCCTCAATAGAGACATATGGTAGACATTTCGTGGTCATTTTATCAGGCACTGAATTACCTCTCATTCTCTGAGCCGTCACAGACCCATGGATCATGGTAACAGCAGCAGGAAACGCAGGTAGGTCAAAGACAGCAAGCTGTAGCAGAAGATACTGGCTGTAGACAGAAAAGAAAGGGTCAATTAGGAAGTTGTTTTCGAGACTGGGCTTTCATACATCATAACCAAGATGCTGGGTGACGAATGGTATGTTGTGAATGCTAAGTTCGTGAAGTCACAACAATGTGAAGTCAATATGAAGTCGACATTTCTTATATTGATAAAATAACACACAAAACATCACACACACAAATCAAAATTGCAATATATATATATATTTTTTTTTTAAACCATATAATAAAAACACAATATAACACAAAAAAGGCAGCTACTGATGTATCGTGGTCTGAATGTTTATTCTCTGGTTTTTGGAACTCCTGTCACAGTGTCCTGTCTCCTGTAGCCATGCCCCCAGCACAAATTAGGAGGTATGTTTTATTGGACATTGTCCTTGTTTTGGAGGGACAGAGTGTCTTTTAGACCCCCATGCCCTGTCCCTCTCTTCTGCCCTACTCTCCCTTTTTAATAGTTCAGAATTGTTGGTACCACAGAGCTCCACAGCAATAAAATCACTAATATTTTTTTATATAAAATAATTTGTTCTTGTTCTAAAGTCACCTTTCACATGAATATGTGTCTATCTATGAAACCACCTAGAAATGCTTGGAATTTTCCAGCAAGCAGCCACTCCCCTAAAACATGTACATGATGTCCTAGCCACTCCCCTAAAACATGTACATGATGTCCTAGCCACTCCCCTAAAACATGCACATGATGTGCTAGCCACTCCCTTAAAACATGCACATGATGTCCTAGCCACTCCCCTAAAACATGCACATGATGTCCTAGCCACTCCCCTAAAACATGCACATGATGTCCTAGCCACTCCCCTAAAACATGCACATGATGTCCTAGCCACTCCCCTGAAACATGCACATGATGTCCTAGCCACTCCCCTAAAACATGCACATGATGTCCTAGCCACTCCCCTAAAACATGCACATGATGTCCTAGCCACTCCCCTAAAACATGTACATGATGTCCTAGCCACTCCCCTAAAACATGCACATGATGTCCTAGCCACTCCCCTAAAACATGCACATGATGTCCTAGCCACTCCCCTAAAAAAAAGCACATGATGTCCTAGCCACTCCCCAAAAACATGAACATGATGTCCTAGCCACTCCCCAAAAACATGCACATGATGTCCTAGCCACTCCCCTAAAAAAGCACATGATGTCCTAGCCACGCCCCAAAAACATGCACATGAAGTCCTAGCCACTCCCCAAAAACATGCACATGATGTCCTAGCCACGCCCCAAAAACATGCACATGAAGTCCTAGCCACTCCCCAAAAACATGCACATGATGTCCTAGCCACTCCCCAAAAATATACACATGATGTTCTAGCCACGCCCCAAAAACATGCACATGATGTGCTGGCCACGCCCCAAAAACATGCACATGATTTCTTAGCCACGCCCCTAAAACACACTTATACACATAGCAAACTGAACAACAACAAAAAAATACACACATTTCCTGACTTTTATTTGAAACAACTTCTCCTCATCGACAAAAGCGAACGAAAAAACCTGCTAAATAGATTCTACTATTTCTCCTGAGTACAGGGATACCCCCCATGCATAGGATTGTTGGATTGTTTGGGGGGTAAAAGGCCAAATTTGGGAGGTGCAGTTTTTGGTTTTCCAACTTGAAATTTTGACATGCAGACAGCCTGCACCCATGTCCAATTTGGGACATATTTGAAACCAGCCAGTGTATTTTACCCCATCAACCCATATATTTTTTTAAAAGTAGACACCCTATGCTATCTCAAATGGTGGTATTTTAACACTTTCCATGCACTAATTCTACTACCAGCCTTTGTCAAAGTTTGTGGTAGTAATTTTTTTTTTTCACAAACCTTGTACTTCAGACATGAATTCACAGATTTTGGTATGTGTCACTGCCAAATAACACCCCAATAAGTGTTCAGCAACATCTCCTGAGTACAGGGATACCACCCATGCATAGGTTTGTTGGGTTGTTTGGGGGCTAAAGGGCCACATTTTGAAGGTGCACATTTTCGACTTGGAATTTTGACGTGTAGTCATCCTGAGCCCATCTTGCATTTGGGACTTTTTTTAAAGTAGGACAGTGTATTTTACCAAAAAAAGTATATATTTTGTAAAAGTAGACACCCTAGGCTATTTTAAATGGTGGCATTTTAACACTTTCCATGCACCAATTCTACCACCAGCCTTTGTCAAAGTTTTGTGGTAGTCATTTTATTGTGTATTTTTTCCCACATACATTGTACTTTAGACACAAATTCACATATTTCGGTATGTGTCACTGACAAACAATACCACAATATATGTTCAGCAACATCTCCCGAGCACAGGGATACCACCGATGCATAGCTTTGTCAGCTTTGTTGGGGGTTTAAAGGCTACATTTGAGAGGTGCGCTTTTTGATTTTCAAACTTGGAATTTGAACATGTAGAGCAAGGAAGGGGTTAATAGCTCTTATATTTACCAATATTGATCGAACCAGACGAATGGTGATGCTCATCTGAGAAATCACCAAACCACCTTTGCCACTGATCGGCTGTTACTGATCGCTATACACGCGTTCAGACAGCTTCAAAAGGAATACATGTAATCCCCTAGTGGGTATAATTAACCTCTAGCGAGTGTGACAAAAAAAATGCTGATAGCAAAAAAAAATCCTTCAGTGACTAGATTGCTCCATATGCGCTGCTTAGGAAGTGACCAAATGCACTGCTTAGGCAGTGACCATATGTGCTGCTTAGGAAGTGATATACGGCAAGGAAGGGGTTAATAGCTCCTAAAAGAGCCTTTGATATACTGTAATAAATCACAGTAAAAAAAATTAACCCCTACAAAAATGCACAGACAGCAAAAAATGTGCTGCTGTGTAAGATCACTGCGTACACAGCGATCAATTGCAGGGAAGGGGTTAAATACTGGAAACGGCTTTTATAAAAGCCTTTGGGTCTCAATTCTATTAAATATATTATCATTAAAAACTTACATTATACAGCTCTGTCTGTCTCCCTCACAAAAACTCAAGTGAAAGGGAGGCAGATCTACACGGGTCAGATCAAATATTTACAAATATTGATCTAACCAGACGAATGGTGATGCTCATCTGAGCAAACGCCAACCCGCCTTTGTCACTTATCAGCTATTACTGATTGCTATACATGCGCTCAGACAGCTAAAAAAAATTTTTTTGCGTTAAACGTAGTCCCCTAGTGGGTATAATTAACATGTGACGGGTGTCATAAAAAAAGTTTTAAAAAAATTAAAAATGCTTCTGCAGCAAGATTGCTGCATTTGCGTCAGATCGCTGCTTAGGCAGTGATCTACAGCAAGCAAGGGGTTAATCTCTCTTAAAAGAGCTTTTTTTATACTGTAATGAATTACAGTAAAAAAAATTAACCCCTAAAAAATGCACAGACAGCAAAAAATGTGCTGCTGTGTATGATCACTGCGTACACAGCGATCAATGGCAGGGAAGGGGTTAAATGGCTTTTATAAAAGCCCTTGGTGTTTAAAATTTTAATAAATATTCTATTTTATTATTTTATTTTATTTTTTACTTTATCTCATCTGTCTCTCTCCCTTACTAAAACTAGTAAGGTGAGGGAGGCAGATCAATACTTATCAAAGGCAATATTTACTAATTTACTTATCATACATGCCTGCACACAGATCACACAGATCTGTTGTGTTGGCATCGATTTGCTCCCCCTAGAGCATCGGAAGTGAAATACTATCACTTCCGATGCTCTTGCCATTAGAAGGGAAGCGCTGCCTGTATAGGCAGCTTTCCCTTCTACTGAGCCGATGGGGTCGCTAGCTAGCGAGGCACTTTAGCAACACCGGAGATGCTTAGAAAGCGAACGAAAGCGAACATGTTTGCAGGGGAGCAGCCATTTTTAAATGGCTGCTACGATCACTCCGGGGAGTGATCGTAGCGCGCCCCTGCACTTTTTGGGGGTGTTGCACAATGCATTGTAGCAACACCGATAGAGTAAAGAAAGCGACCACTGGTCGCTTTCTTTACTCTGTTAAGTGCATGACGGGCCAGGCACGTCACCTGTCGGCAAGTCCTCGATTTGCCGTGACGTGCCTGGCACGTCATCTGTCCTTAAGGGGTTAAAAGAAAATATTATTTAAAAAAAAATTCTAATAAGGATACAATAAATCTTTGTTATCAAGCCAAGAGTATAGAAGGAAAATTAGTTAGTTTATTTTTGTCCAAAACATCCATATTTTATCAAATGATTTAACATTTACATGTACCATGGCTGTACATCCTTAACTTATTTCTTAATAGTATGTAACGTTGGAGTTTTCCAACATAGATTATGACCCAAGATTCTAAACAAGATGTCTGCCCCCTGATAGAGCTACACAATCAGAGAGTGTTCAATCAGTTCAATCAGGTACTTTATTTGAATTCTTTCACTGTAACATTTCTACTTAAAATGCGTACATGTGATGCAGTCTTTCAGTTCAAGACAACTTAACCTTCTGCTAAAAGTTGTCCTCTACTAGCCGAACAGAAGATTCCATGAAAAAGGCTGCCCGCACCCCTACCAAGGTGCTCACTGCCGACTCTGGATTGGGTGTATACAAGTCTACATCAGTATATTGCTTGCCTCGTAATTTGTACTAAAGCATACCTCCAAACATTCCAGATTCGCCAATAAACACACAAAAAAGACTGAATAATTGCCCTTGAAAAAAATTATGTTGTCGCATCAATAAGGTGAAAAAATGGGTATTGAAACTCTGATCACCAATAGTAGAAAAAAATAACCTAAACCACTCACAATTAAAATGTTACCTTTTATTAAAATACCGTATATGAATATAAGACAACCCTGATTATATGATGAACCACCAAACTTTGGATATTGATTTGGGAAAAAAAATAAAACGCCTGAATATAAATATTCACATGTAAACTGTTTTTAACATAAAAAATAAAAATGATGATAGAAAAAAAATGCATTTCTTGTCTTTATTTCCTTTTTATTTGCCAATCTGCCCCCCCGACTTAGCCAATGCATCCCCCACACCGCCATCTTCCCCCCCAGACTTAATAAATGCATCCACGCACACAGCCATCTGCCCCTAGACGTAGCCAATGCATTCCCAACACAGCCACTTGCACCCCAGGCTTAGCCAATTGTGCCCGTAGACTGAGCCAATGCTGCTCCCCCAAGACTTGCCAATGCTGCTCCCCCAGACTTGTCCATGATTCTCCCCCAGACTTTGGCCATGATGCTCACCCTTCCCCCCCAGATTTAACCCTCCCCCAGACTTAACCCTCCAGATGGTGCTCCGTCTCCCTGGTGTCCAGTGGGGGCAGCCGGAGGATGTCTGCACTCATCCACTGCTGCCTGCGAGGGGGATGCAGGTCTCCTGCAGCTCTGCGGGGACCTGGATATCAGTCTTATAGTCAGACATCTATATGAGGTCTGATTATAAGACAAACCTCGAATATAAGACAAAGTGACTTGTTCAGAGCAAATATGGTAGTATTAAAAAACGTAATCCATGCTCTTAATAGGCTTCATGGGATGCGGTTCCATTTATATGTGTATTTATATATATATATATATGCAGGGTAATTAGACAAGGGTCTGTCCGTCCACATAAAGGACACTTGGAAGGGATGGTTTAGCAATCCCATGTAGTATTAAAAGTCAAATTCAAGATAATTTAATGTACCGTATATATATTTTTTTTTTTTTTATTTGAAAATACAGATATTTAGTATACAAAACAGCAGTTTTTGATATTAACATAAATCCAGTTTACTTATACAAACATTTGGTAACAAATGATATTTTTGGAAATATATTTCACTTGTACCCATGATATACAAAATGCTTATATCACATGGAGTAAACTATGGTGAAAAAAGATTGTGGACTGTTTATGCTTATGAAGTATTTTTTTTTTTTCCATTTTGGAACAATGTGAAACTTTGCACATATAAGAAGGGAGGGAGGGAAAGAGAAAAGGGGAGGAGTAAGATAGAGAAGTTTCAAGACGGAGAGAAAAAAAAAAAGAAGAGGGGGGGGGGTAGGGGGGAAGAAGTGGGATCTTTCAGTCCGAGGAGTTTGCCTTCCGAATATGAATTGTAAGTGGGTCGTATTTGTCGATATGTTTTTTCCAGTGAGTCCATGTCTTTTCCCATTTTTGCAGTTTATCTTCTTGAATCGCAGACATTCTTTCATAGTCTGAGCTGATATTGATGGAGTTTATGAGGTCTGTCAGCTTAGGGGCTGTGGTCCTTTTCCAAGCTCTAGCTATTTCTGATTGGGCTGCTATCAAAATGTGTTTGGCTAGGAGTCGGGCGTGGGGGCTCACCGAGGTTGGAATAATTAAAAATAGGGCACATTCTACTGTGGCCGCCAGGGACGAGGATAACGTGTCATTGAGCAATTTAAAAACTTTTCCCCAAAATGCTTGGATCGATACGCATGACCACCAAATGTGCAACATAGTGCCGATCTCCGAGCATTGACGCCAGCACATATTCGAGCATGAACGGTATATTTTTGCTAATCTGGCCGGTACCAGGTACCATCTAAATATAACTTTCTTGTGCGTTTCGACATGGTTTAGGCATCTTGTCGTGCCTTTTAAAGCTGTGAGGGCCTGTTTCCATTGCGAGTCATTTAACGGGTACTTTAGTTCTTTCTCCCATTGTGTTCTGTAGTTGAGCTCTTTTAGGCCATATGATGTATTGAAAATATTGTAGCATTGGGTTAATGATGCCTTTGATTTCGGGGAATTGTTCCAGATGGATACTACTTGCTTGGTCGCAGGAATTTGGGTGTCCAGGGGTGGAAATTTTTTCAAAATGAGTTTTAGAGATTGATAGGTTAAGAATTCACCAGAAGAGATGTCGTATTTTTCCTGAATTTTTGGCAGCGATTTAACCATGTCTTGTTCATATAGGTCCCCAATCCATTTTACCCCGGCTTTTTCCCAAGCTCTAAGATTGATATTGTCGTTCATATATTCTAGGACCTTTATTGGGGATGTTTTGGTGAGAATGTATTTCGTGTTTAGTTTCTTCTTGAGTTTGATCCATGCATCTAGCATTGTTTTTGTAGTGGGGAGGATTTTTTGGGACTTTGGTAGGACAGTTGATGGATTCCACAGCAGAGAGGGTATGGAATGTGGGTGGATATATGTTTCTTCTATTTTCTGCCATGGTTCCGACGTGTTGTGTTCCCCAATAATCAAAGCTTGGCTAGTTAGGTTTGCCAGGTAATAGTTTGCAAAATTCGGGACCGCCAGGCCTCCTTTATTTTGTGGTAGCTGTAAAAGTTTTAGCGCAAGTCTGGGGGGTTTGTTTGCCCATATGAAGTTGTTCCAACATATCTGGATTTTTTTGATCAGTGAATTGGGCAGCGTGATGGGAAGGGTTCTCAGTAGGTAGAGAAATTTTGGGACTACCATCATTTTAAGTGAATTAATTCTGCCCATCCAAGACAATTCTAGCTTTGCCCATCGTTTTAAATCTTCCGCTGTCGTTTTTAAAAGATGTGTGAAATTCAGTTTGATACACTGGGAGAATGTCTTAGGCACTTTTGTTCCCAAGTATGTTATGTCTTTCGTTCGCCATTCGTATTGGTATGTTTGTTTAAGTTGTTCAATCAAGCACTTCGGATAGCCCATAGTGAGGACTTGGGTTTTTGTCACATTGAGTTTATAGTATGAAGCCTCTGAAAAGGATGTTAGAATTTTGTGCAGATTGGGGAGTGATATGGAGGGGTTTGTAAGGGACAGCATAATGTCATCTGCGAATAGGCCTATTTTCTGTTGTTCTCCTTGGACATTGACTCCGTGAATGAGAGGGTTATTTCGGATGGCTTGTGCCAGTGGTTCCATTGCTATCACAAAGATAGTGGGCGATAGTGGGCATCCTTGCCGAGTCCCATTAGTTATGGAGAAGGCCTCCGACAGAAACCCAGAGGTCAGCACCCGAGCAGATGGCTTAGTGTATAGCGCTAATATGGCTGTGATAAATGCGTCCGGGAAGTTAAATTTCTGTAGTACCTTTTCTAGGTATAGCCAGTGTATTCTGTCAAAGGCCTTTTCCGCGTCCAATGACATCAACAAACATTTCATGTGTTTCTCCTGTGCCATACAAACAATGTCCAGCATTTTCCTGGTATTGGCAAAAGCTTGTCTTCCTGGAACAAATCCCACCTGGTCTGGGTGAATGATCGTGGTTAGTACAGCTGAAATTCTATTTGACAAAATTCTTGCATATAATTTAGTGTCTGAGTTGAGTAGTGAGATTGGTCTGAAATTAGGACATTTGTCGGGCGGTTTGCCTGGCTTGGGCAGTGTAACAATTGTCGCCTCTAGCATCTCATCAGGCAATTTTCCAGCTTCCATGCATGAGTTAAAGAGATCTACCAGATAAGGCGTTAAGATAGATTTAAAAGATTTGTAGTAGATATTAGAAAGCCCATCTGGGCCTGGCGATTTGTGGAGTTTTAATGAGTTAATTGCGTTATTAACTTCTTCTGATGTGACGGGAGCCACAAGCTGGGTGTGTTGATTCGATGATAGGTGAGGTAATGTCAATGGTTGTAGGAACCGTTCTATGGAGTCAGCTGTTGGGTGTGTGATATGTGGGTCTGTTCTAAGATTATATAGGCTGCTGTAATATGCAGCGAATGTGTTGCTTATGTCTGCTGGGTTCATTATTTTGACATTCTTGTCGTCCTTTAGGAATGCAATAGCTTGCTTGGCTTGTTGGGTTCTCAATTTAGCTGCTAGTAATGAGCTAGCTTTGTTGCCTTTGCAGTAATATGATTGTCTCAATTTACGTAGCAGGTAACCAGTTTGCGTCAATTTGAGCGATTTTATTTCAGCTTGGGTCTGTAGGATTTCTGATTTATTCTCTGGAGATGGGGAAACTTGGTTTTTGGTTATGACTGCCTGTAGCTTGTTTTCCAGCTCGATTTGTTTTTTAGTCCTTAGTTTTTTAAGTTTTGATCCTTGTTGAATGCAGAGGCCCCTGAGTACTGCTTTGTGGGCATTCCATACGGTAGCTATCGAAAGGCCTGCGGTGTTGTTCAATTCGAAATATTCCTTCAAGGCTATTTGGATTTTTGCTTTAAATTCTTTATTAGATAGGAGGGACTCATTCAGTCTCCACTGACCTTTTCCCCTGTTCGTGACCTCTTCCTTTAGTTTCAATATTATTGGAGCATGGTCTGACCATTCCAGGAGACCTATCGAAACGTTATCTACTGCCTGTAGAGTGTGTTTGTCTACCAAGAATTTGTCTATGCGCGTATACGTATTGTGTACTGTTGAGTAAAAGGTGTATTCTCTTCTTGTCGGGTGGTAGGTTCTCCAAGCATCATGTAAGTCATATGAAGAGATGGTAGAGCGCATTGCTGTGGCCACATTGGTTTGGTGTCTCTTGTACTGGCCTGTCAAATTAGCTGACGTATCAAGAACTATATCTGAGATTGAATTAAAATCTCCACAGATCACCACTTTACTTTCTTGTGTTTTGGACAATTTTCGTAGCATTTTTTTCAGGAATGCCGATTGATTGCTGTTGGGTGCATATAGGTTAAGAATTGTGAACCGTTGATTATTTAAGAGGCAGGTGAGGATAATGTAGCGTCCCTTTGGATCCATATCCAAATTAATCTCTTGGTAAGCAACGCTGTTGTGGATCAAAATGGAGACCCCCGCTTTTTTGTGTTGGGTGGTGGCGTGGTATTGAGTGGGGTAAAGCTTAGGGTAGAACAGCGCGTGGGCCTTTTGTTTAAAATGAGTCTCTTGGTAGCAGATTACTTGGGCTCCATGTTTGTTATTTTCTTGCATTGCTCTGTTTCTTTTGTAGGGCGAGTTCAGCCCTTTAGTGTTCATGGATAATAAAGTTAACGGCATTGTTTAGTGATTAGAAGTTTGATGATTTTAGAGCGGATTTCAGTTTTGGTCTCGGGCTAGTCCCACGGACCTGTAACTCCTCGGACTGACATGGAAACAGAAAAAAGAAAGGGGAGAGAGGGGTGTAGCAAAGAAAAAAAAAGGGGAAGGAAAAAAAAGGGAGAGACAATATATACATGCACAGGTGGATCAACCACAAACTTGGTGGAAGATAGAGAGAGGATCCTAAATCCTCACAGCCACTCCGGGGTGGCTCTATTTTACATGCCAATTGTCTGGTCAGACCAAAACTTGGGTCACCAGACCGTCCTCCTGTTCTTGGCATAAACGGGATAAGTGCTCGGGGCTCCAGTGGTCAAGGGGGATCTACCAGGTAGCCGGGTGGCCAATCGTGGAGTATTCAGGCCGGATTGGTTGGCACTCATGTTTTAATTCTCATCCCAATTGTCCCCTCCTATTTGTACCAGGGCCGCTGCTGTACTACATCGTGTTACTGCCGTGGTAGTGTTGGGTTCAACGATGTGTTATGCCGTTCGACGTATATGTATAGTATTTTACAGTGTCATAAGTGGGTTTGCTTAGTGGCTTTGGCACCAACTATCCTGCTTGCATGAGTACCAGCAGTGTATGAGGGACGACTTTCTGGACCTCGTTCCCCTTTGGTCTGTCCCTGAATTTGGGTGCTTTCGACACTTCACGCCAATCACAATGGTATCTAACAGGAACATTGTTATTCGAGCCATTACGTATTCTACATATATATCTATTTATCTTGTGTTTCCCACCCTGGGGGGGGGGGGGGGGGAGAGAAATTGAGCTACGGGGAGTGAGTGAGGAAGGAGTGGGGGGGGGGGAGAGAAATTAAGCTATGGGGAATGAGTGAGTAAAGAGATGTTAGTGTAAGTGTTGTAGAGTGAGCACGGGCTTGGTAATGGGGAGGGGGGTAGGAATAGTTTTGGCTTCAAGTTGTATGTGTGTGTGAAGGTGTGACAGATATAAGGTGAATGTGTGTGTACGATTGAGGGGTGTAGGCAACATCAGGGTCCCCAATTTACGCAAACAGGTAATACAATAAAACCATATGAAACTTGCGTTTTGTTACTACTGATATCAGGATGAGTTGCCCTTGTGTGGTTCCTCTCGGAACCCACTTTCTTCACATTTGCTGCCACTTTAATCTCCATAGTTCAAGCAGGGAACCAAGATGTATGGATCTGGGTTAAATGTCCCTCTGACATCGCTCAGAGATATCTTGGGTGTAGTAGGTCGCTGCTCCGTCCATGATCTTGCGGCTCTGCTTGCGTTGGGTCTTCCATTCCGTAGGAATCATCGCTAGTTTGGTGGCAGTTATTGGGGTTTGAGCACAACTCAGGCCCCATCTCTCCATCGCTGTGTAGGCATCTTCTGGTGTGTTGAAGACTTTAGTGGATCCATCTTTGAATACCAGCAGTTTCAGGGGATATCCCCAGGCGTATTTGATGGAGGCTTCCCTTAGGGAGGCAGTTATAGTACCAAATTCTCTTCGTTTATTCATGGTCCATTGGGATAGATCATTATAGAACTGCAGATGCGCATATTTGTCAGGTATCGCTACTCTCTCTCTCGCCGCTTTCATTATGGATTCTTTGGATTCATAGAAATGGATCCTGGCAATTACGTCCCTTGATTGGCTATTCGGTGCTCTCCTGGGCTTGGGGAGTCGGTGCACCCTATCAATTGTGAGTTCTAGGGGGGGTATATCTGGTGTCAGCATTTGGAACATGTCACGGAGGTATGCTGGTAAGTCCTCTGGTTGTACTTCTTCCGATATCCCTCTGATCTTGATATTATTTCGGCGCGACCTGTCTTCCAGGTCCGCCAGCTTCATTTCAAGTCTGTGGTGCTTGATGTCCAGGGATAGGTGCGCTTCTGTGAGGTTATTGTGGGCTTCTGAGATGGACTCCACCTTGGTTTCCAGGTAAGCGGTCCTTTCTCCAATATCTTTTAAGTCTGCCCGAATATCTTTCGACAGTTGCTGCATTTCAGCCTGGACTGTTTTTTTTAAGTCTACTATCATGGACTTCAGCGATATTTTGTCAGTCAGTACTTTCCTCTGGCCATGTTCTTCACCTTCAGAATCAGACATAAATTCCCGCTGCGCGCACGAGTCCTCGGCGCCGCCATCTTGGGTTTCATTCCTCTTTCCCGCTCTTGGCGTGAAGAACTCAGCGGGACGGTCTTTCTTCCCCTTGGGCAGGTTGGAGTGTGGGTCTTTAGGTTTCCCCATGGCAATTGGCGTCGGAGAAGGTAAGTTTCCGTTTCGTTGATAACTTTCAGTAGCTAATTTCGTCTCTGTCGCGGCCTAGGAGCTCCGTCCACGCACGTCCTACTCCATTCGCTAGCAGGACACGCCCCCCGTACCGTATATATTTTAAACGTGACAAACTGGTTTTATCTGCTGAGAAACATCTAGGTGCCTATGTGTAAAGATGGAATGGATTGGACACATGTAGAAGCACTGTGTATATTATGTTTGGTAGGTACTTGATTTAACAGCAATATTGGTACAATGGTCGTTAATTCAGGCTTTGTGAGAAGCTGAGGCAAACTGGATTGTTGGAGGAGTCTGTGGGAAGGTGGATTCCTGCTGTTTCTGGATTTTTATCTGTCTCTTTCCTCATGTTTACACGACTGCAACTTTGCAGAGAATGCTTAAACGTCTGCTACATCATTATGAAAGGACAACATCTGACATTGCAGCAGGATCAGGGCACCCATAGCTCATTGACAGCCTCTGGATTGGGATAATATAACATTTAAATTTTAGTTAACGGAACACTAAACTTTATTTTTCACTTGTGCTTCTAATATAAAAGCACAAGGGAAAATGTAGTTGTCGCTAGTCTGACGATAAACTGGCAGGTACTTTTGGATAGCTGGGAGACACAGCCAGGAGTAAACTCATGTGCATTTATTGAGATGCATGTCGGATTTACTCTGCAAAAACAAGACGTTTTTTTTTTTTTGTTTTTTTTTAACCTAAGGCAGCAAGGGTTAAAATTAAGGTTACTTGTTCTTTAACCCAGTGTTGTCCAACTTTTTTTTTTTTTTAAGAATCCCATGAAAAAGCTTATGTCGGGGGACCGGACAAAACTAATTTCCTGCGGTATACTGTAGAATAAATGCTTTTTAGCAAGTATAGGGGCTGCATAAAAAGCCTTGAGGACCCCAAGTGTCAATATTTGAACCTCGAAGCCTACTAGAAAGTAGATTAGACAAAGGAAGGGGCATTCATTGCATATATATATGCTCTCAGTACATTTATTATACCACAATACAAAAAGAAAGTGTCTCTATCCTCATTTTGCTACACAGCACCACAATTACGGTTCCCACTAAATATTCCCCCAGTATAAAATCCCTTGAGATCTCTGTCAATATATCTCAGTACAGAATGCACCTGTAGTCATCGTATATTTATTTTTCCTGTGTTAAGTTTGTTTGTTTGTAATATTATTTTGTGTTTGTAGTATTATTCTGTAACCTATTGTGACAATGCAATGATCATGGACCAAGTATATACCTGAAAATGAGCGTAATCTCAATATAACCCTTCCAGGTAAAGTACTTTAAAAAAATAAATATTCACTCCATGTAAAAATGAAAAAATAGTAAAGTGCTCTGAAAGCTGTATTAGAATAATCCTTTATTAATATATAGAGTGCTTTTAGGGTAAAATAACACTTTCTCATGTTGTCCTCACAATTAAAAATAAATCTATATTTTGATTGTTATCTCAGTGCTGTGTACACATTAACATTGCACCTTTCAGATATGTGAAACCTTTAATGGGTCTGTCAAAAAGCTTAAAACCATATTCTTTTGGAAGAGTGTCACAGTAACAAGACAAACTGGATAGCGCTTTTAGGGTTAATCAGCTCAAAGACTCCAGACGGCTGAATCTCTTGCAGGAGACTGACAGCTCAACTATTCGGTTACACAGACAGACAGCGAGGCAGAGTGAAAAACACAGTATTGATAGGGACTAGAGCTTTCATACAGCACCCATTTGTGTACGTGAAAGAGCTGTTGTGATTGGCGGCTGCTTCCAAGGACCGGGAGCTGGGAAGGCTCCATGGGAGACAGACAGAGTACAGTCTGGAGAAGGAAAGAGAAATGGAGTTCCTGAGTTGGTGACCTGCTGGCTGCAAGAAGACAAAGATCAGTAGCACAAAGGTCTGATTTGCATATGGGTGCTGTATGAGTAATCTGTGGGTGATATGGGGTTGGTGTATGGGGGATCTGTAGTTGGTGAACGGGTGATATGCGGGTGGTGAATGGAGGCTCGGTCAGTGGTGAATGGGGGTCTGTGGGTGGTGTTTTGGGGATCTGGGGGTACTGTATTTGGGGATCTGGGGGTGGTATATTGGGAATCTGTATGGGGAGTTCTGGGGTGGTGTATGGGGGGTTCTAGGGTGGTGTATGGGGGATCTGGGGGTGGTGAATGGATGGTGTATTGGGGATCTGGGGGTGGTGAATGGGTGGTGATCCACAGGTGCTTGATGAGTGATCTGTGGGTTCTGTGTTAGTATATATTATTAGAAAGTCTTGGGAATCATGTAGATGTCAGATTGCATACTACATTTATAATATACATACAGTCATTACTATACAGGAGACATTTCAGAGAATTAGCCCCTTTTAGCAGACAGGCTGTTTCAGAGAATGAACCCCTCTATTAGTAGATATTTCAGAAAAATAAGCTCTCTTAGCAGACAAGCAGTTTCATAGAATTAGCTTCTCTATTAGCAGGTAAGCAGTTTTGTAGATTTATCTACTCTATTAGCAGAAAGGAAGTTTCAGATAAATAACCCCTCTATTAGCAGATTGCAGAGAATGAATCCTTTGTTACTATCCATTACACACAGTCACTTACAGTCTCTCTCTCTCTCACACACACACACACACACACACACACACACACAGTTATAGAAACAGTCTGTTGCTTACACATACATATATACATATACACACAGATTCAGAGAGAGAGAGAGAGAGAGAGAGAGAGAGAGAGAGTATGTGCATTGAGGGTGCTCAGGACTCTGGACATAAAGTCCCATTGCAGGACTGTCCTGGGAAATCCAGGACAAGCGGTCACCCTATTTATGACTAATCTGTAGTTGCTTTGTTAATTAGCTGTGGGTGGTGTATGGGTGATCTGTGGGGTGGTGTATGGGTGATATGTGGTTGTTATTTTATTGATTTGTGGTTTTTCTGTATCTGTATACATGATGTACTGCACATATATAAATACATTGTTCTAGATATTAGGGGTCAATATTTTGACCTCCCCCTGCGGATGCCCATTTCACTAGTGAAGGACACTATGGTACTTTCAAATATAGAGCAACATAAATCCAGCCCCAAGTTAAAAAAGCATATATTAATCAGTTATTGATTGTACGTCCTTTAGAATGTTCCCAAACAAAAACATGAGGGTCTACTTAATAAAGAGAGAAATGCAGGGACGTACAGGGAATTCACATTGGAATTTCAAACTTTAGGCTATCATAGCCAATGTAGCAGAATGGGAGAATTTTTCCAACTCGGCTACTTTGGCCTAAAGTTTGAAATTCCTGTCTCAATTCCCTGAAATTCACACAATGCCCGGCACTCAAAGATACACTTTCTTTAATCCGCAAGTGGCAACGTTTCAACCAAAAAGTCTTTCTCGAGCCGTTTGATCAAAATGTTGGCACTTGAGGCTTAAAAATATCTCACGTTTCAGTGCTGAGCATTGTGTGATCATTTAATATTTGGGGACTTGGTGGAGCCTGGTTTATGAGAAATAAGGCATATCAAACCCCATCTGTCCACCCTAAAATCAAGCCAATACAGTAAATATATGTATGAGCAAGCATGCAGCGTACACATAGCTTAATAGAAAATATTTTTGTGTGGAGTAAAATGAATATTCCACTCATAACTGTATACTAAGGTTGCCACCCGGACAGTATTGTACAATCACAGGCAGGACTGGATTACTAATGGGCTTTAGGGGCTGTAGCCCAGGGGCCTCGGCAAAATAGGGGCCTCGAGGACTATAGCTCGAGGTCCATGCCTTAATATGGCCAACAAAAAAAAGAAAAGAAAAAAAGATTGCCGCAGAGGCACTAGCTGGGGAGCAGCTCCCTGACTGCAAGCAGGCAGCATGGAGTCTGTGCGCTGGCCGAGCACACAGACATGTTTCCATGCTGCCTGTCTCATGCACCCCATCACTCTCATCGCGGCAGGTCATGTGATGAGAGTACTGGGGAGCGCTGGAGACAGAGCAGCAGGAAAGTGAGTACTGGGGAGGGGAGTAAAACAAATTTGTGGCATACAATTAGTGGCATATTAATGGGCAGACTTATAGTGGCATACTAATAGCGGCATATTAATGAGCAAATTGGCTGTGGCATATTAATGGGCATACTAATAGTGGCATATTAATGGGCAAATTGGGTGTGGAATATTAATGGGCATAGTAAAAGTGGCATATTTAATGGGCATACTAACAGTGGCATATTTATGGGCACATTGGCTGTGGTATATTCATGGGCAAATTTGTTGTGGTATATTTATGGCCAAATTGGCTGTGGTATATTAATGGGAAAAATGGCTGTGTCATATTAATGGGCAGACTAAGCGTGGCATACCAACGGACAAATTATTTGTGGCATATTAATGGGCAAATAGGGGCATATTAATGGGCAACTGTCACTGGCTGTGAGAATACATTGGCAAGTCTGATTGTAAAATGTCAAGTGTGGGGATGCATTAACAAGTCTGAGGCACAGATTGACAGGTCGGAAGCGGCAGATTGGCAAGCTTGGGAATGCATTGTCAAATATGTGGGGCAGATTGGCAAATAAAAGGAAATCAAAACAACAAATGCATTTTCTCAATCATAGGTTTTATTAAATATGGAATACAACAGTTTACATGAAAATTGTTATTTACTAGTTAAACTTTTGTTCATGTAAGGTCATCTTATATTTATGGGGGGCCTCACAATCCCTGTAGCCCAGGGGCCTACAATGTCTTAATCCGGCCTTGGTCATAGGCGGTAATTGAGCCTTTGGAGCCAGGGTGCAGCCTTGGCTCAGCAGCTGGTAGTATGCATTATTTGGTGTGCGTAGCACCTGTATTGCACGCTGTGTACGTGTGTCAGCATCTCACGCAATGCCCATGTCACCCAGTCCATGTGGGAAGATGGCATGGGAGCAACTGCCCCGCAACTATCCTGCTGCAGTCACATTATGAAACCACCATCCCATGGCTGCAGTAACACATTGGGAGATATGCAAGTGCACTGATTATTACACACAATAGCTTTGTATCAATCTCTTTAGTTATGCCTAGTATGGACACAGCTGCATGCTACAGACTGGAGATGCAGTTCTTTATTAAGAGATATTGTTATTGTTAAGTGTTCCGGCGCCCTGTGCGGGATTCCCCCGTGGCGCCCCCCCCCCCCCCATGTATGGATCTCTATCCCTTCCCATGTTTGTCCCTTTCCTCTTCATTGCCCTGTCTGTCTCTCTCTAACTCCCCCATACCTGTTCTCTCTCTCACTCTGTTCTGTCTCTCTCCTCCCCTTCCTCTGTTCACAGGGTGGGGACGGAGCTACACCGCTCAGCCGGTTAGCTCCGCCCCTCCCCGGATCTAGAAGAGCATGCAGAGCAGAGGGCTGGTGAGGGGGATCTTTTGATCTCCCCCATCCAGTGGCTCTACCGTTTTTTTTTTACTTTTTTTTTTAACGGGCGGGCAGGCGCCCCCTGGGGTGTTGCGCCCTGACGGTACCAACCCACTGACTACTGCCAATGCACTGCTTCTACTCACTCTCTGCACCTAGCGCATCTGCACACTGCCTGGTACAAAATACACACCCTAGAAACATCCAAAGAAAAATCCATAATCACACCAGATGGCAGAGTGTAGTAGAGAATCCAAGTGTATTGATTAAAAAAAAGGTATAAAAACAATCCTTGAATAGCCTTGAACAGTGTTGGAAAGATATTCGCTGCAAATCAAACCTGCGCATACCACACAGGTAGTTAATTATCGGCTAATTAGAGAATGAATATCAGCCATTAAAGTAACAATGCGCCTTCAGTTAATTAATTTTCTAAGGTAGCCTCATCTGCTGTTCAGAAAAAAGAAAACAAATAAAAACATCCATAGTGAATTATACAAACAAAATACAAACGCGGTATTCATAGTATGCGAGAGCAGTAGTTCACTAAAATCTGTTTAACTCCTGATATACATAGTAAGGTGATATTATATCATTGTTGTATTAAAGCACATATTACACAATACAGATTTCAAGATATAAGGGAGATAAACACACATTCAGGAAAAAAAAACCATAGGATTGAAAACTGGTAGAAATACAAGGATGATAGGATGCTATATATCTGTATAAGTATGGGTGTATAAATTAGTTTGTATTGAATTTTGTATAAATTGACTTTTGAGAAAATTCTTCTTTAAAGATCTTATATTGTCTGACGATAATTTTGTTTCAGTCGATCAACCAGCTCTGGAAATTCTAAATATTGACCCACCAACATCATGGGATAATTTAGATTAGCTGTTGAAGATCAATATGTTCAAGCTATTGTATGATTTAGAATATGTATTGGGCAGTAACCCTAAAGATTACTTAGTGGCTCTGATATATTAGGGGGGGAGAGGGAGGGAACAATGTTGTAGATCTAAGTCATTATTTTACCCTGTACAAACTAGGGGAGACACTACTGTTTTTGAGAATTATGTGGAAAATGAGCTGTGTAAATTACATGATGAAATAAAACATGCCCCCCGCCAACTGTCTGATGCTTGCCTACATTTGAAGTCAAATTCCACAAATCATGTTACAATAGAACTTTATGGCTTGGTAGACAGGGCTCAGGCTGTTGGTATAATTACTCGGGAGGTTTTGGAATATGTTTAAGTATCTGAACCTATTATTCCTATTTTCCAAATGTTTTCCCAAACTTGTGTAATACCTAAGGGTCATCCCAGTTTAGCTGTCATTGGATCTCTTAATAAACACTTATTGCAATGGGTGAGTTTATACCTGAAGCCCTTGGTATGAATATTTACAATATACAAAACATGTTTTGAACAGTCTTGAGGCATTTGAATGGTATAGGTATGCTTGGGTAACAATGGACGTTGAGACATATTATTCTTCAATACCCCATGATAAAGGTGTGGAGGCTGTATCTTGTTTTGAACAGTCTTGAGGCATTTGAATGGTAAAGGCATGCATGGTTAACAATGGACGTTGAGACATAATATTCTTTAATACCCCATGATAAAGGTGTGGAGGCTGTTATCATCTATCTAAATACACAGGTTTTGAGCTAGAATTTATATTATTTTATTGCCTGTGAAATAATATTTGTGTCATAATTTCTTTATGTTTGGCTCTTTTATCTCCATAAATGTGGGACTGCTATGGGCACAAAGTTTGTACCTTCCTTTGCCAACCTCTATATGTGGTGGTGGTGGTGGTGGTGGTAGGCGTACCTTATCTTTGGAGGTGAAGTGGATGGGTCGCGCATTAGACACATAAAGTTTTATTTGAGATATATTGATGACCTTTTGTTAATTTGGGATCGTCCCACCCCACCCCCTGTCTTTTGCAGGATGCATTATTAGGGCGAGGTTATTTTTTTTCTAAGGGAATTCCAGGAGAGGGTAAGCACCTATTTTATGGAGTGTATCAATAGAGATTTGAGAAAATCCAGGGTTCATGGCATCAATAAATTAATATGTCCACAAAGGGGAGGAAGCTACTTTAAAGAGTCAACTCAAATAGAAAGTAAGTGGATTTTTCACCTTAATACCTGAAAACCCCTTGGGTTAAAATCAAGATTTGATGTACAACATTATATAGCGTAATTGGTATATCTAGGTATTTGGTTATTTATTAAAATCCAATTCTACTAAATAATTACATTTAATAAACCACTGTCCCGGTATTCCTATCAGTTTTCAATCCCAATGTTTTTTTCTGAATGTGTTTCTCTCCCTTGAAAGCTTTATAGTGTAATATGTGTTTTAATATAATAGGGAGTTGAACACATTTTCTTGTATACTGCTCACACATACTATAGACCTCTGCTCTGTAATATAGTAAAACAATTGATTTTGTTGCATTTGTATTTGTTTTTATTATTCCCTATGGATTTTTTTTAAATATGTTTTTGTTTATTTGGTTTATCGGAAGTCTGAATTGCCGAGGATGTTACCTTAGGAAATTAATAAATTGTAGGTATTGTTTCTTTCTAGGTAAAGTGCTTCACTAGTTAAATGGCTTCTATTCAGTTTGTAGTTACCCGTGTGGTACGAAACGCGCCAGGCAGGTTTGATATGCAACCAATATCTTCCCAAGCTTTTCAGGTCTACCAAGGATTGTTATTATGCTTTTTGTATCCATAAATTTGGTTCTTATGCTACACTCTTTCGCCTGGTCTGATTATGGACAACTAAGGCTGCTTTTTCCTTCTGGATGTTGGTACAAATTGGCTGATTAAAACCTTCAGACGTCGTACTATTCCGTACCTACACCGTAAGAACATTTGTTACTTTGTTTCCCGTGGTAGCATTTTATTGGTTTGCCCACACTCTCTAGACCCCCTTGTTAGCTACTATGTCTTGAACAAATATTACTGTACTGCCAAATACTGTCTGCACTGCACCGCACCGCAGATGAAAAGTTATCTCAATTAGAAGGACCAGGACTTCAGTAAAGTCATTGTATATGATTAGATTCTGGACACATGATGGCCAACCTTTGACCCACCATCTGGACTATAGTTTCCCATCCATAATAATGGGCTGTTCAAATGATATTTAACCTTTAGTACCCCTGCTCTTGTAGACTACATTCCCCACAATGCTCTGCAGGAACCATGGGAAATGCAATCTTAAACAAGTGGGTTGCCACTGATTAGCCATCAGTGTTCAATCCAGGTTCACAATAACAATACATCCACAAATATGTTTTGTATAGAAGGGAGCAGTGATGTTCAACACCATGCGCCTGAGGGAGCTGAACTTTTGCCATTTTGTACCAAGCCTTCAACATACATACACAATGCATGCCATCCAGGAGACATGTGTTAGATGTCAGAGGTTACTGCATACAAGCCCTTGCAGATGTCCAGCACCCCACCGCACTGGCGCAAAGTTCTAAAAGTGGAGCTGTCACCATGGAAACAAATGGAATGTTACTGCTGATTGGAGCTTCAGGGAGGTCGAGTGTCAGCGCTGTCACTCAAACTCATTGAAAATCGGGATTTTACCCCACAAGTGACCGCTTTACAGAGCGGTCCGGATGTCAACATCCGCTAGTTTACTGGTGGCCAAATAATCCTGCATATGCACAGAGTAGGGCACAGTACCTCTGACACGTCCCCTTTCAAGCCACACACACCCCTGACATCCTGTCTTGCAGAGTCGATGGGGCAAGTTGGGATGTATGGGAATAATATACGGCCTACCATAGACTGATGCAATACATTGCAAACGAGTTAAAATATTTTATCACCATGTACATTATTTATATAAAATACTCGTTTTGTGTTTTTTAAAATTCATTTTTATTCATTCCGCTGGTTCCACTGTCTTGCTATATGCCTGATAGAGTGGGATGATCCTGTTATAATTAGCTGAGCTGAGTAAAGAATAGAATATGTATCGGGAGAACAAAGGGAGATATTCGGAAGATTCTCTTGCTGAAGGACAGTAATGCTAAAACAGATTAGGGAATTGGCTCCATAAAATAAGACAGGGTCGTACCAGGAGATTTCTCTTTCTTTCCGTAAAATGAAGAACAGATATAAATCCAGGACTATGCTGCATTCACGGCGTGTATCAAAAATAAAAACCACAAAAAGTGACATAGGTAATACCAGGGAATAACATGACCTATCATATACTATCAGTCAAAGCACGTTCCTTGCCTAGTTTGTCTCCTAAAACATATGATTTAAACTGTACTTTGTACGCCTCCGGGGCTTTCCTTGTACACACTGGCAAGAGATAGCTCTGAATTTTTTACATCAATGGAACTGGTTTGAATCTTTCCTTTTTAACTCCTTTTATCCCAAAACAGGGATGCGTTGCTAGCTAGAGGAGAGCTGTGCAGCTCAATAGTCACAGAAAGGAGTCCAGTGGGTTAATGCACTGGCAGTCGAATTGTTCAATCCTCAACATTCCTGATTTGGTTCTTGACTGTGTGTAATTGGAACATTCCCAGGGTGTTCTAGAATGCTGGAGAATATTTCCCTTCCTATTAAATACGGCGATTTATTATCATTATATTATATGCCGAAATATTTTATTTCTTAAAATATATGTTGTAATTTGTGGTTATTAATGCAAATTTGAGAGATGTAATACGCATTTGAATACGGAAACATCATGTTCGTTAAAGGAATGTTAATTCCATTTATGTTATTGCTGGGATGGAACACATCCACAATCCTGTCAATACCGTAAAGACTGCTTAATCAGGGAATCCATGTGCTAATCCCAACCTGACTGTGACACTGGAACTCTGTAATCCTCAATATTGCTCCTACTGTGAATGTAGAGAATGCTAAATGAGCTATACATTGTGTTAGCGGTAATTCAAATATTAGGATAAAAATATATTTTTAAATGTGTCTGTGTTGTCACCTGCTTATGACATCACCTTGTAATTTGATATGCAAATTACTCATTTAGCATTGAAAAGTATTTCATTTGCATATCAAATCACAAGGTGATGTCATCAGCAGTAGACTCCACAGACACATTTATGCATTTGTTTCCAATTTTGCTAATACACTCTATTGTTTTTTTTTCTTTTGTATTTTTTACATTCACGTTATAAGCAATTTTCAAGTTGAGTTCTTTTAATTTTGATTATTTTCACCTTGTTTATATATTTTTAAAAACATACACTAATACGTCTAAATGCCAAATTTATAAACAATAGTTTATGCCTAAATTATGGAATAGGTTGGTCCACTCAAATGTCACACCAGGTCAAAAGAAAGAATACAGATAGACAGACAGATAATCCAAGCAGGGCCGGCCTTAGGTGTTCAGGCACCCTGTACGTGCCACCCCTGTGCCACCCTGCTTTCAAGTACACCCTAAGCAAATGATTTGCCTAATTTAATCTGAAGGGGTGAGTCTACCCCACCAGGTAGGGAACCTGCAAATCTGAAAACTGGACAGAGTCAGATGGTGCACTAGCCCACTTAGCTATTTCACTGGCATCCTGATTCTATATACTAGGATTAAATCTGAATTAAGACTGATCTGCTGTCCTGGAGTCTAAGACACACTATTCATGAAGAGACCAGATTAACAACAGACACAGTTTTTGTAGCAGTTCAAACAAGGTCAATGTTTTCTAATGAATCCTTACTGCTTTGTTATGAGTTGTATGCTACAGTTCATAAAATTATGTTGTTTTACTTTTTTTTTTTCCTCTTGATTTTGGTAAATATATAATTGCAATACATTAAATCATATGCTGTCATATTGTATAAATTCATCTCTTGTTTTGCATGAATAGAGAATATTTTATTTAAATTAAGTTTAGGTAGCCTCAGTTCACTGCTGCTGTTCTTGTGGAGAATAAGGCCGCACAGCCATTTGCCCACCACACTTAGCCAATGCTACCCTTACCCCCCCAGACTTAACCAGTGCTGCCTCCCCCTTCCTCCCCCAGACTTGCCCAATGCTGCCTCTCCCTCCCCCCAAGACTTGCCCAATGCTGCCTCTCCATCCCCCCTCACCCAATGCTACCTAACCCCCCCCCCCCCCATCCCTCCCTCACCCAATGCTGGCTCTAATCCCTCCCTACCTCACCCAATGCTGGCTCTAATCCCTCCCTCACCCAATGCTGGCTCTCCCTTCCTAACCCAATGCTGCCTCTGTCCCCCCCCCCCCCCCCATCTCCCTCCCTCTCCCAGACTTAGCCAATTTCCCTGGTGGCTAGTGGGGGCAGCCGGTGGATCATCCGCTGCTGCCCGACACACACTTCAGTCTTCTATAACGGTCCGCCGTCATAGAAGTCCCCGCAGAAGTGTCAGGAAGCAGCGGAGGATGTATACACGTATGTTCAGACATTCACTGGCTGCCCCAATCTCCCTGGTGGCTAGTGAAGGCAGCCAGAGGATGTCTGCACGATACGAGCAGACATCCTCCGCTGCTGCTCGGACTTCTATGACGGAATGCTGGAAGGTCGCGTGACCTCCTGGCTTTCGTCATAGCAGTCCCGGTAAAAGTGCCGGGCACCAGCAGAGGATGTCCACCGGCTGCTTGCGAGGAGGATCCAGGTCCCCTGCAGCTCTTCGGGGGACCTGGATCCCAGTCTTATATTCAGACCTCGATTTCAGGTCTGATTATAAGATGGACCTCAAATGTAAGACTAGGGGAATTTTTCAGAGCATTTGCTCTGAAAAAAACCCTTGTGTTATATTCGAGCAAATACAGTAATCTGTAATTGATTCTTGCAGGAATATTATTAATCTTGCAAATATAATCACTTTCTCCTATGTAGGTCCAGCTCTTTAACACCTTCTTCCTCCTCAAGATTTAGACATCTCTGCGCACAGCGTTTTTACCTTTCTTTCTCTATCTCTTTAACCATCTCTCTCTGACCATGCTTTAACTATACTATTCTCCCCATCCAGCTTCATATTCTCTCTCTGCTTCTAGAAAAGAACATGATTTATAGCATGTATATGATATATGTTGGAGGCAGCATTGCCCATCTTTCATGGTGATGAATATTGTGCCATTCAGAGCCCAGTAATATTATGCCAGTCAGATGCCAGGAATATTATGCCAGTCAGATGCCAGGAATATTATGCCAGTCAGAGCCCAGTAATATTGTGCCAGTCAAATACAAGTATAATTGTGCCATTCAGATCCCAGTAATATTGTGCCAGTCAGATACCAGTAATATTGTGCCATTCAGATACCAGGAATATTGTGCCAGTCAGAACCCAGTAATATTGTGCCAGTCAGAACCCAGTAATATTGTGCCAGTCAGAACCCAGTAATATTGTGCCAGTCAGCTACCAGTAATATTGTGTTATTCCAGTGCTCGTTAGTAGCAATAAATCCTGTGAAATGCATCACTCACAATATATGGGTTCTACTCAATAAAGAGAGAATTGTAGGGAACGGAGAAGGGAATTTCAGACTTTAGGCCAAAGAAAATTCTCCATTGCAGTTGAAATTCCCATGTCAATTCCCTGCAATTCACTCTTTATTGAATAGACCCATAACACAGTTATGTCTTTGTTACTTTATTATAATATTCCTTATTTGTGCTATTTATATTTCTCTACACTGAATGTTGTTTTCATCCTATATTTCAACAGTAATTTACTCTTATGCTTTTATTTGTTCGAACAGTACATGTGGATATGTAAAGTAATCTCGCTAATTCGGTTGAACCATAAATATTGTTCTCTGTGCTCAGGTGACGCTAATCTTCGGGGAAATTACAGTCACAGCTACGTGAATATTACAATGTATCATCTACTCCAATAAATCAGTTGTCATTAAACTAAACTCATACCTCCCAACTTCTACTTCGGACAAGACAGAGCTTGAAAGAGAGCGGGACATTTGGGAGGCATGTAAACATGATAGCGCTTCACAATGTTCAACATTTATGTCCTGTTTCGAGCTCTGTATATCTCTCTCAGGGGGCGGACATGTTGATCGGAATCTTGGGTGAGATCTATCTGATCCAAATTGAAGGAAGGTCTCGTCCAACATTCCATGGCAGCCCTGAGACGTAGCTTTAAAGAGCACGGAAGGCTTGATAAGATACTTTTATTTGTATTATTCCACTATTGAGAAGTCATTTTTTTGTATATTGTTGTCCTTTATTATTTTTTTGCACCGAGTGAGTTCACGTTAATAACACATATAATCCCAATATCCATACACACCAGATATTAGGGAAGGTTTTGGAATGGTGGATATTTTGGATTAGATTGTGTGAAGTGATAAATTCCAGAGACAGAAAACACTGAGAAGACAATGAACATGTTTGAAAAGGTCTGATATGAATCCCCATACAAAACAAATTAACAGACAGGGGATAGAACTTGTACCTTTGTTGCAAACTGTAGACTTGTAAATTCCAGTCTCTACCTGACCTCATGGCAATCAGCAATTAGCACACAAAATTTATAAATCCAGGATATTATTGCAAAACGGCTCCATATTGAAATATAAAAAAATGTTTTTTATCCCATTTGTGAGTTAAAACTAAAGTCACATACAGCCAAAACAGAAATAGAGTTTTTTGTTGTTGTTTTTTTTGCACTTGTTCTCCGGATTTATACATTTTGTATGAATCCTCATACAATGGACACTGTGGGCTTTATGCAGTCAGTCCTACAAAGGATGTGGGTAGTTCCAAGGACCAGGCAGCACTTTAAGAAACGTGGCAGGTTTCACCACCCTCACCACCATCCTGGACTCACTGGGATAAAGTCTCGGCCTTGCACTCAGTGCTTTAAAAAGTGCCAGAGCACCAGTTGTCATGAGAGGAACTTTTCTGTTCGTGAATTGGCAGTGGTGTATCTTGGTTTTGTGCTGCCGTAGGCAGACTAAATTAGGGCACCACACCACACTCACATTGCGTCAGCACGTGCCCTATCACCCACGTTACACACCCAGGACATGCCCCATCACCCACATGCAGCATTAAATGCAGAGTTTATTTATCTCATAAAAATCAAAGTAATACATCAGCCTGCTATCTTAATATTTTCAGTGCTTGTATAATTTTAACAGGCCTTTTTGTGCCCCCCCCCCCCCATGCTTTGCCTATGTGATTTTATAATTTTGATTAATGTACTTATTATTATCACTTGTGTTGTTGCCCAGCAAAACAGTCTTATTTGCATTCATCTTATAAAATGAGCTGTAAAGACTGAATTCCTCCATCAGGTGTTTTAAAAATTCCACTGGGTCAGACAATGCTATCAAGAGATCATCAGCATACATGTTTATTTTTAGCTCAGATGGTTTGGAAACCCCTTTATAGCCAACGGCTCTAAAGAGACAACATATAGAAGAGGGGATAAGAGGCACCCTTGGCATGTGCCGTTTCTCAGCTGGAACCAAGCTGAACACAAATATGGGCCGACAATCCTAGCCGCAGGGTTCGAGTATAAGGCCATTACCGCTTTATGGATCCAACCCTGTATACCAAATTCTTGGCTCAAGAAAGCCCAGTTGACCCAGTCGAACGCCTTCTCAGCGTCAACCGCCAATGTCAGCAGATATACTCCAAACCTAGTACGGGCATATCCATGATATCTATTACTCGTCTAGTAGTGTAATACGATGATCTGCCAAAGTGATACAAAACCAAAGTGATCAGGATGGTTCACTTTGACCTCTCAGCCAATATTAATGAAAACCATTTCACATCAAAATTAATTAGGGAGATAGGTCGGTAGTTAGAGATATCTGTGGGCCCCTTACCCTCGTTTAAGATTGGCACCACGTAGGCCCTGATCATTTCAGCTGGGAAATTTTCTAGATGTACAATCCCATTAAATATCTCTGCCAGTGGTGGACCCAACTGTAACCTGAACATCTTGTAGAACATATTGATTAGACAATGGGGTATTATATCCTATTAATCTAGTGATGGCTTGATCAATTTCTTTACTGGTAATAGAGATATTTAGTCCTTCCATCTGAGCCATTGATTTCTTTGGCATTTTTGTTCTTTCAAAATATGTATCTAATTCTTCCTCACTTGTAACCTGAAGTAAATTATACAAACGGCCCTAATATCTTTGGAAGTAGTTACTGATATCGTCTGGTGTCATGTATACTTGGTTTCCATCTATTAATTGAGTTATTTTAGTTACTGACATCATCTGGTGTCATGTATACTTGGTTTCCATCTATTAATTGAGTTATTTTAGTTTATTAATTATCATGCCCTTTTAGGTGTCCTCCACTGACCCTTTTCCTGCCAGATGCCACTCACCTAGATTGGGACAATGATGTCCAATGAATGTAGCCTCCGAGCTGATCTTCTCACAGAGTAATACACGCTAGGCTGAATGACAGGAGCTTTGGTTATGCAGTGATAGATAAAATATACAGTGACAAGGACCTGAAGCTCTCTTACACAAGGACGCATAAAAGATGAAGAGTTCATCTTTAATCAATCTTGAAGCACAAGAAGTGTTTGACCTCAGTAGAACTTCGTGCTAGGTACCTTGGCTGTTCCAGGTACCCCCAGTATGGCTTTGGAGCCATGATAATGGGCCAGGACCTTCCTGTTGTCACTCTGAGCTTGTCAGTACTGGTTATGTCTCGTAGAAGTAGAAACTAAATAGAGAGCGGCAGAAACACACATTAAAATACTTAAGTGGCCCATTTAGTCTGCCTAATACTTATCCATTCCCTGCTCTGTACAGATGGCCTGATCATCTCTCTCACAGGAATTTTGACATCATAATTGTATTATCCTGTGCAAAGGCCCTTATTTACACATTTTCTATCCTTAGAACTTTACTGTCCAAATTCTACATGTTAAATTGGCACTAAACATTTTTATTAGTATTGTCAGCACTATTTGTATTTACTCCCTTAATGCTATTTATATTTACTCCCTTATTTACTTGTTTAATGCTATTTCTGTTTTTATAAATGTTATGTTGTTTTAATCCTATATACTGTTATGCTATTATTGATATCAACAATACATTTGGATATGTATTTACTCTCGCATTACTGTTTACTCTGAGCTCTGCCCTTAGCTTGACAGGCCGAATCTTGGGCTTGTCTCTCGCATCACATGGGATCTGGTTGATGCTCACTGTCTGCTAGTTCAGCATGAGAGACCCTCATTACACATGGAATTACTGTGAATTTGATTATAAACAATATGTAAAATTACATACTGCATTTGCTTGAATATAAGATTACCCTAATTATAAGATGACACATGATATAGGACGACCCCCCCCCCAAAAAAAAAAACTTTGGATATAATTTAGGGGAAAAAAAGCCTAAATATAAGACGGCCGTATAGGAAAAAAGTTTTATTACACATGTAAATAGTTTTTTCATATGTAATAAAACATGACTGAAATATGGATTTCTAGTTTTTATTTCCTTTTATTTGACGTTTGTGATTTACAAGATGACCTTAAAGGAACACTAAACGTTATTTTTCGTTTGTGCTTCTAATATAGAAGCACACGTGAAATGTTAGTTGTTCCTATTGTGAGGATGAACTGGCCTGTACTTTTGATAGTACAAGCCAGTTTATCCTCTGACCGACAGCTGCCATGCTTCCATAGGAAGCAGGCAACCATCTGGTCGGTGACCGGTTCAGACCCTTTCATTTGGTAGTCAGAGAGGGCCGGGTCCCCGCTCAGCACGCGACAACCAGAATTGCTGTGTCTCGCATGTGAGACACAGCAGATAGTAAACCCGCGTGTATCTATTAAGATACACGTTGGGTTTACTTAAAATTCCTGGGACATGTTTTATTTAACCCTTGCTTCCTTCAAGGTTAAACAAGGTTTAATGTTCCTTTAAATAAGGACAAGTGGCCTTTATCAAAGCATATTCTCTGAAAAAAACCTTGTGGGTAATGTATAAAAAGTGTCGGGAGTTTTATAAAAAAGGCGCAATTGCTGTTTGTTATGTATAATGGTGATTAATTACATTAGGGTGGAGGCCTCATAGGACCTATCATGATTAATTAATTGGATTGAGTCTATGTGTATAGGATCCTACATACTATCACTCCTTAGCATGTGGAACACATAAGTAAAAAAAAAAATGGCTCTTTCTTTGAAAACCTTTTAAACGTGGCTCTTCTTTAATAAGGTATTACAATATAATCTAGTAGTATCAAAGCTTACCCCCATGCTTTTGATGGCTTAAAGGACAAACACATCAATATTACTACATCAAATTTTTTTTTTGCAAATATACTAAATGGGGTTAGGAGACCCCAGATGAATCATACTACTTCTCACAGTCTAATTACTGTATTAGCATTTCATTGTATTTTTTTATTTCCTGATTTGATTACTTGTAATTTAGTAAAATGTGGTGAACTTGTTATAACCTTTTACAACAAATCCTCTAATAGTCATTTTTTTTTTTTTTTTTTTTACATTCAAATGGGATCTGACTCTTTGATCTGGTAACCTAAATCCTGAATCTTTTTATGATCTCACATATCTTAGAAGCTCATTATAAACCAAATACTCTGGGGCCTATAAACTAAACAGTGAATTGTGACTTGCTAGTGCAAAGGAGGGCTGCAAAATGAATAAAGGTAATGTACAAAGAACAAGAGGTCAACCTCCTAGCCTGGAAGAGGGACAATCCCGGCCAAAAATGAAAAGGTTTTATTTTTTTATTTTGCAGTGCTGATTTCACATGTCTTTTTTTTTTTTTTTTATGTGGGTTTATTTAATAAAATGTTTTACACACAACAAGTGTGACTGGACTCCTCCATTTTGTGAAATAGTGTTTTTGGGTGCCCCCCCCCCCCAGTGATTTTTGGTACCTCACTATGGGGCTGGGGACACAGAATGCAGTCTATAAGTTAGATACATAATAGAATCAACATTAATATTTGGAGCTTATTCATCTTGCTATTCTTTTGTCAATTCACCCCAAATTGTTGCTGTTCTTTTGTATATAAACCCTATTGACCGAATGGACCTTTCAGTTGTAGCTTGTATGAATACTGTAAGCCCGCTTTGGTACGGTCCCTTTTACATTATTTTCTAGCATTTGTTACACTACCTGCAGTTTGCGCCTTTTGAGCAGCCTTTGGGCTACTCGCTAATAAGAATAAGAAATAATATAAAATAATAATATTGCTCTGGGATCAGAAAACACATTGAGATGTAGATCATTTAAATCTGAGTATTTGGGGGCTCCATTAACATTTTGCAGTTGCATATCTTCAACGTTTTTTTTCATTTGCTGAAATAGATACATTTTTGACAGGTTATTAATAGTCAAATACATCTGCAGCCTGAGAAACAAAACCCTGCATTTATCAAGCATGGATGACATGCATTTCTAATGAATAGCCAAGTAAGAGACTCACTGTGCTCCTGTAGGCTTTTTTCATTATCAGAGTAAGACAGCTAGTGACACATTTGTTGCTAATTTAACATATGCTTCTTCTGCATTCATTGATTTGCTAAAGTCACACAATACCTACTGTTCATTAAGTGTTCTTGCAGAGCAAGACCACTTAATATTATCTCACATATATATTCTTATTCGTATTCTTATTGTAGCCAAATTTACCACCCTAACTCCTCCCACAGTTTTTATAGACAGTAATATACCGAAACGTGCGGATTGTTCCCGATTGGTGTGCTATTACTTTGTGCATAGGCGTGCGCAGCCTATTGCATTAGGGTGTGCACCCTAAAGCACAAACACACACACCGCACACGTGTGTGTGTATAGATATATAGATAGATATATATCTATCTATATATCTATACACACACACATACACAAATGCACTCTGCATACTTACATACAGACCCGCACAGACCCTGTGCTCTGCTCTGCACCCTCTCCTCTGGCACTGCGGCTGGGCCTCACCCTTGCGTTGCCGTGACTCCGCCTCTGCGTGACGTCACGGAACGCGTGTACGCGAACGCGTACATTACAGGGGAGGTCTGAGGGAGGAGAAAGTCCGTCCTTCACTATGCGGCGCTCCTGCTCGCATAGTGAAGGATCGGATTAGGAGACAAACTCGGGCGGCAGACGGCAGTGCAGCACGGAGGTGAGAGAGCCTCAATTTGAGGCTTGATTAGGGCAGGGCCGGTGCAAGGATTTTTGCCGCCCTAGGCAAAATAAAATTTGCCGCCCCCCCCCATTATCATATTATTTTCCCATATCATGACATCACATGTTCCACCCCTTTCTCAGCATTTAAATTAAAAGAGAGTTAACAGAGTTACATGTTGCAATAAAGCCCCCTATTAAGAATGGTGGAGAATAAGTAACATAACTTAAGCCTCAATATGCCAGGATTATTCCCCTCAATACCCCAGGATTATGCTCCGCAATATGCCAGGATTTAGCCACCCAATATGCCAGGATTATTCCCCTCAATACCCCAGGATTATGCTCCGCAATATGCCAGGATTTAGCCACCCAATATGCCAGGATTATTCCCCTCAATATCCCAGGATTATGCCCACAATATGCCAGGATTATTCCCCTCAATATCCCAGGATTATGCCCCACAATATGCCAGGATTATTCCCCTCAATATCCCAGGATTATGCCGCTCAATATGCCAGGATTATGCCCCTCAATACCCCAGGATTATGCCCCTCAATACCCCAGGATTATGCCCCTCAATATGCCAGTATTATTCCCTTCAATATCCCAGGATTATGCCCCTCAATGTCCCATTATTATGCCCCTCATTATCCCAGGATTATGCCCCTCAATATGCCAGGATTATGCCCCTCAATACCCCAGGATTATGCCCCTCAATATGCCAGGATTATGCCACCCAATATCCCAGGATTATGCCCCTCAATGTCCCAGGATTATGCCACCCAATATCCCAGGATTATGCCACCCAATATGCCAGGATTATGCCCCTCAATATGCCAGGACTTTCCCCCAAAATATGCCAGGACTTAAACACCCAATATGCCAGGACTTTCCCCAGCAATATGCCAGGACTTTCCCCCAAAATATGCCTGGACTTAGCCACCCAATATGCCAGGACTTAAACACCCAATATGCCAGGACTGTCCCCAGCAATATGCCAGGACTTTCCCCAGCAATATGCCAGGACTTTCCCCCAAAATATGCCTGGACTTAGCCACCCAATATGCCAGCCAGGACTTCCTTCCTTTACTTACCTCGTCGCTGCTGCTGCTGCTGCTCTGTCTCCGGTGCTGGGCCGCCTGTGGCTGAGAGGGAAGCGTTGTGCGCTCCCCTCCAGCCAATGCGCTTTCAATAAAGTTTAAAAAAAAAAACTTTACTGAATGCGCATTGGCTGGAGGGGAGCGCACAACGCTTCCCTCTCAGCCACAGGCGCCCCAGCACCGGAGACGCAGCGATGCCGACGAGGTAAGTAAGGAGGAGGATTTTTTTTACTGGTGGCGCCGGCCCTGGATTAGGGTGTGCCCAGGCACACCCGACACACCCCGTGCGCACGCCTATGACTTTGTGGAACGTTTCGCCGAATGGTTCACGAAATATTGTCGTTTTTGTGGTGAAATTGGTCCCAAAGGAATGAATGTCGGAATGTTCAAAACTAGAGTGTGAGCTGACAAAAGCTAGAGTGTGAGCTGAAAAATCAGGACATGATAAACTACCACCACTCCCTCGTTTTCAAGCCCACCTACACAAATCTTATCAAAACGTTCAGCTATCCCTGCTGCCACTAAACATGTCCACGGCTAAGCCATAGTCCTGATAGTTTTCACAATATGACCATTTGTTTGCAACTCACGCCGTCCATTGACATTCATTGAAACTCCACTCTAGCCACCTCACATTTGAAGGGCAATATCTAAACTGCGACTGTGCCTTCATTTTTAATATTTCAGAGACATACTATGCAAAATGTAGGTCTGGGTCTTGTGATTCTCACAAAATAAAGTTCTTCGCTGTAGGATTTATAGTTTTTTAAAATATGACCGTTTGGAGATGGCAACCGCACTCCAACCTTTCCACAGTTACTCCAGCCACTCCAACCACACAACAGTTACTCAAGCCACTCCACCCAGTTACTCCGCCCACTCCAGTTGTAGACTACTGGTGGAGGCAAGAACACTTCACACAATTTCCCCAGAGATTGTAGCTTTTCTAGTTAACATATAAAATACCAAAGAGTCTACACAATATATCCCGATGCATTCTGAAATGGGTTCAGATCAGGCATAGTAGCCAACACCAACACAGAGCAGAACAGGCGACGATGTCGCTCCAGCAAGCGACACTAAATAGAAGTGCTCAGATAGGTATGACTTGATCCAAGAGAGTGCTGTACCACCTATGCACACGATCCTTGTTTCTTTTCACAACTCAAGGACATAGTCTAAAATTAGAGGGGCAACGATTTAAAAGTAATATCAGGAAGTATTACTTTACTGAGAGGTTAGTGGATGTATGGAATAGCCTTTCAGCGGAAGTGGTAGAGGTAAACACAGTCAAGGATTTTAAGCATGCGTGGGATAGACACAAGGCTATCCTAGCTATAAGATAGGGAATTGGCTTTCTATAAACCGAACGAGAGCCCCATTCATAAGAAAAGGTGGTTCGGTTTATAGACTTTCGGTTTATAGAATACATAGAATTACATGTAATTCTATGTATTCTATAAACCGAAAGTCTATAAACCGAAATACCTTCTTATGAATGGGGACTCCATTCATAATTTCTTATGAATGGGGCTCTCGTTCGGTTTATAGAAAGCCAATAGTATTACACGTATTCTATAAAACGAACAAATAAAATGAAACGAAAAAAATGAACGAATTTCGTCTGAAACGAATGTAATAATGAACGAAATTCGTTTTAGACTAAATAACATTTTCGTCCGAATGGGCGAAAACGAAACGAAAAATTTCGTTTTGCACATGTCTACTGCCGACACATTCTATATTTGTATGCCAAATGAGGATAATCTGTTAAGAAGGAGGCGGTTGTCAACGGTGTCAAAGGCAGCAGAGAGTTCTAAGAGGATCATCACTGAAAAGTGGCCTAAAGACCATAGCAATATCATGGTCTGACATTTCTGACCTTAACCCCTTGACGACAAAGGACGTGCCAGGCACGTCCTGGGAGAAACTCCCTTAACGACAAAGGACGTGCCTGGCACGTCCTGCATTGAATGAAGCGGTTTTCGCGATCAACGATCGCGAAAACCGCTTTAACAGTGCTGGTCTATTGCCTCGACATCGAGGCAATAGCCAGCACCGATATTTCTATTTCGGGACCCCCACGATCGCCCCACGGAGCGATTGTGTGGAGCCATATTGACGGAGCATGCTGCTCCGTCAATATGGCTAAGTCCTCTGCCGGTCTGAGCTTCGGAAGTGAAAGTAACTTCACTTCCGTCGCTCTGAATATGCTACTTGACTACCCCTAATGGTAGTTTAGTAGCATTGCAATGGGAAATAATTAAAATAAATATTTAATTAATTAAAAACAGGTTATTTAGCTATATTAGCCTATAGGGTTAAAATTAAATATTTTTTAGCATAAGGGATAGGGTTAAAATTAAAAAATATTAAGGGATATAATAAGGATTAGAGTTGGGGTTAAATTTAGTGTTAGGGTTAAATTTTGGGTTCGGGTTGGGGTCAAAAGATCAATAACTCGCAAAAAAATACCGAAAAATATGGAAGCATGCATATTTTTGAACTCGGGAGAACATTTAGAAACTATTTAGACGGGGTCTTTTTTAATGATTTTATTTGTGTCAATTATATTTTAGGTCAAAGTTAGAAAAAGTGGGTTTTTTTAAATTTTTCATCATATTTTATGATTTTTTTGTAGTAAATTATAAGATATGATGAACATAATGGTATCTAATGAAAGCCCTTCTTATGACGATAAAAACAACATATAATTTGTGTGGGTACAGTATGTGAGAAAGAAAAAAATTACAGCTAAACACAAACACCCTAGAAATGTCAAAACAGCCATATTCACCAAGAGAAAGTCAAGGTGAAAATGTCTTGTCACTAAGGGGTTAAAGGGACAGTTCCACTTACAGAGTAAAAACATTTTGGGGGGTTTTAAGAGCTGCATTAAATGAAGTAAAAAAAAAAAAAAATGAAACAGCTCTGCCTCACCAGTTTCTTCAACTTGTCCTAACACCTAAAAATGGCAAATAAATTATAATAGGCAGGACTATTGGTATAGCAACATCAATACATCACCTTATTGTATGTCACTGAATCCGGAGGCCCCGGTGAAATTAATTACAATGTAAAACTACAGAAGAACTGTACATTTTTAAAGTAAAAAAAAGTTCAAGTCACATATATTAGCAACAGGTACAACATACGGAAAATAAGCTGGGTGAATCTGCCCTTTTTAACAAGAAACTGTTTTGATTGTTTTATTAAAAGGACACTGTCTATTTTTTTTTTCCAGTTTTTCATGTCAGAAATGCTTTGTTTTACAATTCACTGCAAACCACTGCTTGCTGGTATTTTAATTATAATATAAAGGCTATACCTATCTGTATGCATCTTGGCATCCGAATATTCCAATATGGAAGCAGGCAGCGATGCACATGCCTCTGCCTGCCCCAAGTGATGACATCACATTCCCACAGTGCTTAGCGTGTGAGCGGCACATTTGGCTAGAACAGACTGTACTCACATCTTTTCATCGACTTTAAAGTGAGACTTTTTGTTGGCATTTTTGCATTACAATAACCTTTAATTACATTTTTGGAAAATGTATTAATTTAATTTTGGCTCAGGAAATCATTTATTAACACATTGGCGACAAAATGTTGGCAGCAGAGAATTACAGTATTTACGATTTGCTTAATTGCCTGCAAATGAGTCTGCCACAGACCAACAATATGACTCTTTCCCATAAAAAATCCATTGGGATGTGATCAGTATAAACAGTATTTGTATGTTTGTATTTATTTGTTAGAGCACATTACAATGTGACTAATTCTTATAACAGGATGTCCATATACAAGGGGTGTCCAAGTTTATTCTGCAAAGGGCCACTTCGCTAGAAATGTATGCGTGCGTGGGCCGCATTAATTTTTCATTCATTCAGAGAATAATATATATAATTATATACATGTGTGTGTATGTAAATATATATATATATATATATATATATATTTTACACTAATGTGTAGTGGTCACATTAACTACAAACACACACATTCATACACAGTCACACTTACCCCCCCTTCCCACACACACAGTCACAATTACCCCACACACACATACACATTTATACACACATACTCACATACATACACTTACCCCACACACATACATATTTATACACACACACACTCACATACATACATACATACACTTACCCCACACCCACTTAACATGCACTCACATAGATACACATTTATACACATACTCGCATACATACACTTACCCCACTCACACACATACACATTTATACACACACTCACATACATACATACATACATACAGTTACCCCACACACTCACATACACAGTGGTGTATCTTGATTTTGTGCTGCCCTAGGCAGACAAAATCCGGGCACCCCCCTACCCAAGCTGCACACCCACGTTACACACCTAAGACATGCCCCATCATTCAGACTCACATCAAGCTCACACTCCCATCACACTCAGTCACACACTCCTACTCCCCTCACACTCAGTCACACACCTACTCCCATCACGCACACTCCGACTCCCATCACACTCAGTCACACACACTGTCTCGCATCACACACAATCTGACTCCCATCACACTCAGTCACACACACTGTCTCCCATCACACACACTCTGACTCCCATCACACTCAGTCACACACACTGTCTCCCATCACACACACTCTGACTCACATCCCACTCAGTCACACACACTGTCTCCCATCACACACACTCTGACTCCCATCACACTCAGTCACACACACTGTCTCCCATCACACACACTCTGACTCCCATCACACTCAGTCACACACACACTGTCTCCCATCACACACACTCTGACTCCCATCACACTCAGTCACACACACTGTCTCCCATCACACACACTCTGACTCCCATCACACTCAGTCACACACACTGTCTCCCATCACACACACTCTGACTCCCATCACACTCAGTCACACACACTGTCTCCCATCACACACACTCTGACTCCCATCACACTCAGTCACACACACTGTCTCCCATCACACACACTCTGACTTCCATCACACTCAGTCACACACACTGTCTCCCATCACACACACACACACACTCTGACTCCCATCACACTCAGTCACACACACACACACACACACACACACACACTCTCTCTCCCATCAGCACTTACCTTTCATTGGTGGCTAGTGGCAGGCAGCATGGTCCCTCCATGCTGCCTGTTCGGCTTCCCGGCGACAGGTCACGTGACCAGGCGCGCGTATGATGTCAGCGCGCCCGTCACGTGACTGCCGGCACTTCCGTGTCGGCACACTGCACGGGGAGCCGAACAGGCAACACGGAGGTTTCTCTCCGGATTTTTTTTTTTTTTTAAATTTTTTTTTTTTTAAATTTTTTTTTTTTTTACATTTTTTTTTTTTTTCAGTGCTGGGGGGCGCTGCCGCCCCCCAAAATTTGCCGCCATAGGCATCCGCCTAGGATGCCTCGCGGTAAATACAGCACTGCACATACATACACTTACCCCACACACACACTCACATACACTTACCCCACACACTAATACACATTTATACACACACACACACACTCACATACATACACTTAACCCACAGACACATTGATACACACACTCACATACATACATACACTTACCCCCACACACATACACATTTATACAGACACTCACAAACATACATACACTTAACCCCCACACACATCCACATTTATACACACACTCACATACATACAGTTACCCCACACACACACATACATACACGTACCCCACACCACACTCACATACACTTACCCCACACACTAATGCACATTTATACACACTCACATACATACATACACTTAACCGACACACACATTGATACACACACTCACATACATACATACATACACTTACCCCACACACTAATACACATTTATACACACACACATACACACATACATACATACACTTAACCCACACACACATTGATACACACACACACATTGATACACACACTCACATACATACATACATACACTTACCACACACACGTGGCTGTGGACTCCCGGTGCGCTTCTTCCCTCCCTCTGACCCTTGCGCATGACCTCATGCGCTGTCATAACTTACCTCGCAGCAGATCCCCAGAGTATCCTCTCCTAATCGCGCACCCGGCTGTACCTGATTACACACAGCCGGGGACGCGCGTTTCTCCACTATCGGAGCTCAGGCGCGCCCCCGATGACGTCAGCACGCGACTAGCGGGAACATTTAAAAGTGCTCCTCACAGTAATACCTGTGCTTGATGATTCTCGTGTTTTCCCTGAACTCCTGGCGTTTTCCTATACTTGATTACTTGTTGCCGATTTGGATTGTTTCCTGGATTATTCTGATCTTCTGGTTTCCCTACTCCTGGTCTGTTATCCGTTTTGCTGCTTTTCTGTGTATGACCCTGGATTGTTTAAACGTTTATGAAGATTGCTGATTCCCCTGATTCTGGATTGTTTACGAAAATAAAGTTTGCCGATTCCCCTGATCTTGGATTTGTACCCGACTATTCTATTCTCGCATACCCTGGTTTATCCTGCATAGCGGTCTCTCACTCCTCCTTATATCTGATTATCACATAATCATCAAGCCATCAATATGGAGGCCGCAGGATTAGCAGAAGCACTTACCGCTCTAACCCAACAACTGGCGACTATGACTCAATCCATCCAAGAGTTACAAGCCGGGCAGACCCAATTACAGCAACAAGTGCAACATCTGCAAACTGCTCGTGCTAATGCACCTGAACCTGCCGCTGCATTCCCGGTACCTCCCCCGACCCCAGTATTACTGGACGGGGCCACTGCATCAGAACCCCAAGTGGTACTCCCTGATAAATTTACAGGTGACAGAAAGAAATATCGCACTTTTATTACTTCCTGCCAGATCCTCTTTGCTCTACGACCACGTACATATGCTTCAGACTACGTACGTATCCACACCGTTATATCCCTACTTACAGAAGAACCCCAGTTATGGGCTCATCATCTGTTACATATTAATAGCCCATTATTGGAATCTTGGTCTTCATTTCGACAAGCACTGGACTCCTTATATGAAGACCCTTTCCGAGTTGCATCTGCCACCAACACCCTTCGTACCCTTAGACAAGGACGCAGACCTGTGGAGGAATATATAACGGAATTCCGTAGGATAGCACTGGAGACTACGTGGAACGAATCGGCCTTGCTGGACCAATTTCGACTAGGGTTATCAGACTCATTAAAGGATGAACTAGCTCGAGTTGGTATTCCCGCTGCCCTGGATGATCTCACCAGACTGGTGACACAGATTGACAGAAGATTAAGAGAGAGAAGAGCGGAAAGAAGCACTTCACCTCAAACTCATGTTCCTGTGTACAATTACCCTCACTCAGAAAGCAACACTACGGTCCCCACCTCCACAGAGGAACCAATGCAAATTGGACTAGTGCGGGGTCCTCTTACTCAGGAGGAGAAGAATAGAAGGAGGAGTCTTAATTTATGCCTATATTGTGGTAAACCTGGACACATGTATAAAGAGTGTCGTTCCCGACGACCACGCATGGACGGTAAGCCTTCCTCCACCTTTTTTGAACCCAATACCATATTCCCTTCTTCTAGTTCACACCACTTATCCATCCCTCTCTCCATACAGGGAACTAAAGGATCCATCTCTCTGACCGCAATGATTGACTCAGGAGCCAGCGGATGTTTTTTGGATACAAAATTGGCCAAAACTATGGACATTCCTACTCGGTTAAAATCCGCCCCAATGCATATCCAACTTGTTGATGGCAGTTCCCTAAAGACCGGACCCATCACACATGAGACCCCACCAATCATTGTCACCATCGGCGAGGGGCATCAAGAGACACTACAATTTAATATTGTACCAGCTCCTGTCTTTTCTATTATACTGGGACTCCCTTGGTTACGCAAACACAATCCTGTGATTAACTGGGAGACCGGCACCCTATCTTTTACCTCTCCCCAATGTGTGAACCACTGTCTCACATCATCCTCAGTATGCCTCACCTCTGATTCAAGCACGATAATCAAGGTCCCTGATCCCTATCGGGATTTCCATGATGTATTTGAAAAGAAGAAGGCTGATACACTTCCACCTCACAGGCATTATGATTGCCCTATTGACCTGCTCCCAGGGGCTCCTATACCTTTTGGAAGAATATACCCATTGGCTGAACCCGAACTGAAGGTTCTGAAAGAGTATATTGAAGAAAACCTAACCAAAGGATTTATACAACCTTCCACATCACCAGCAGGTGCAGGAATATTCTTTGTTAAAAAGAAGGATGGAGGATTAAGACCCTGTATCGACTACAGAGAATTGAACAACATCACTACTAAGAATCGTTATCCATTACCCTTGATCTCAGAATTATTAGATCATCTACGTACAGCCAGTATATTTACTAAAATTGACCTCCGAGGAGCATATAATCTTGTCAGAATTCGGAAAGGAGATGAATGGAAGACAGCCTTCAGGTCCCGCTATGGACACTTTGAATACAAGGTAATGCCTTTTGGGTTATGCAATGCCCCAGCCACGTTCCAACATTTTGTAAACGATATTTTCCGCGATGTTTTGGATCAGTTCGTAATCATTTACCTCGACGACATCTTGATATATTCTCCTTCCTTAACATTACACCGTGAACACGTCAAAACCGTCCTTACTCGTCTAAGACAACATCAGTTGTACGCCAAGTTGGAGAAATGTGTGTTTGAGACACAATCCGTGGAGTTCTTGGGATTCATTTTATCTCCTTGTAACATCCAAATGGACCCCAAGAAAGTGGATGCAATCCTACGTTGGCCTACACCCACAGATAAGAAAGACATACAACGATTCATAGGATTCGCAAACTTTTACAGAAAGTTTATCCGTAACTTCTCTAAAGTGATCCAACCCATTTCCTCCCTAACCTCTAAGGATAAAGCATTCGTCTGGACAACTGCAGCTCAACATGCATTTGACTTACTAAAGACTCGATTTACCACGGCCCCGATATTGATTCTCCCTGAACCTTCCAATTCATTTACCCTGGAGGTGGATGCCTCAGACACGGCTGTAGGAGCAATTTTGTCACAACGACACCTGAAAGACGAACAATTGCATCCGGTGGCCTTCTTCTCTCGAACCCTATCCTCGGCAGAAAGAAACTACGATGTGGGTGAACGTGAATTGTTGGCAATCAAACTGGCCTTAGAAGAATGGAGACACCTATTAGAAGGGGCTAAGTATCCAGTGACCGTCTTCACAGATCATAAAAACTTGGAATACTTACGTAAGGCTAAAAGACTACAACCAAGACAGGCTAGATGGGCATTATTTTTTACACGATTCCAGTTACACATAACCTATCGACCAGGTTCCCGCAACCTCAAGGCCGATGCTCTCTCTCGTATGGCAGAAAAAGAAGACCAATCTCTCAACACCCCGGGGAATATTCTACCTGCTGGAAACTTTTTGGCGGTCACACAAACCATTTGGGAAAACATACGGACACATTCTTCTCCCTCCTGTCTACCAAACCAATATCCCGTAACCCCAAGTCAAGGTCTTTTTTACTATAACAATAGAGTTTTTGTTCCACCTGAAGCACGCTTACAGGTTCTCCAGTTCTATCACGACTCTCCAGCAGCCGGCCACGGGGGGGTACAGCAAACCAAAGACCTCATCTCACGCATGTTCTGGTGGCCTAAACTACAGGATGAGGTATATCGATTTGTCAAATCCTGTGCCGTCTGTGCCCGAGCAAAAGAAGATCACCACAAACCATCAGGTCTTCTTCAACCTCTACCAGTACCTACCAACCCTTGGACAGATATATCCATGGATTTCATCACAGATTTACCAAGCTCCGGACATCATACTACCTTAATGATTGTTGTGGATCGATTCTCTAAAATGGCCCATTTCATACCACATACCAATCTTCCTTCTGCTAAAGAGACCGCCGAACTTTTTATACGAGAGATCTTCCGTCTGCATGGACTTCCTGAAAATATAGTTTCCGATCGAGGTTCTCAATTCACATCTCGATTTTGGAGATCCTTTTGTACAGAACTACATATACAGCGTGCTCTCTCCACAGCTTTTCACCCCCAGAGTAATGGTCAAACAGAACGTACCAACCAGACCTTAGAACAATACCTACGCTGTTTCACGACCTATCTCCAGGATGATTGGTTCAGATATTTACCCTTGGCGGAGTTTGCTTACAACAATCACATCCATAGTTCTATTAAGATGTCACCTTTCTTTGTCAACTATGGGTTTCATCCGTCTATGCTCCCGGGAGCCCCTATTCCCAGTGTTGTTCCATCAGTCACGACCAGGGGCGGGCTGGGCCGGGGGGCAGGGTGGCAATTGCCCCCCAGGCCGCCCTAAACTATGTAAAACACGGCCGCTGGGCCAGTGTTTTTTAAAAAAAAAAAACGCGCTTGCAGGCAGAGACTGAGAAGGGATCGGAAGATCCCCTCTCACCTCCGCTCTGCCTGCAAGGCTGCACGGGGAGCCGAACAGGCAGCACAGAGAAACCTCCGTGCTGCCTGTTCGGCTCCCTGTGCAGTCTGACACGGAAGTGCCGACAGTCACGTGATCGGCGCTCTGACGTCAGACGCGCGCCGATCACGTGACCTGTCGGCACAACCGCCGGGAGGCCGAACAGGCAGCATGGAGGGACCATGCTGCCTGCCACCAGGTAAGTCCTCCAGCCACTGGCCACCAGGGAAGTCCTGCCACTAGCCACCAGGGAAAAAGGTAAGGGGGGGGGGGGGGGGGGCAAAAAACACTGGCATATTATTGGGCAAATTGGCTGGGGCATATTACATGGCAAATAAGACTGGCATATTATTGGGCAAATTGGCTGGGGAATATTACATGGCAAATAAGACTGGCATATTATTGGGCAAATTGGCTGGGGCATATTACATGGCAATTAACACTGGCATATTATTGGGCAAATTGGCTGGGGCATATTACATGGCAAATAAGACTGGCATATTATTGGGCAAATTGGCTGGGGAATATTACATGGCAAATAACACTGGCATATTATTGGACAAATCGTCTGGGGAATATTAAATGGCAGAATAAGACTGGCATATTATTGGGCAAATTGGCTGGGGAATATTACATGGCAAATAAGACTGGCATATTATTGGGCAAATTGGCTGGGGAATATTACATGGCAAATAAGACTGGCATATTATTGGGCAAATTGGCTGGGGCATATTACATGGCAAATAAGACTGGCATATTATTGGGCAAATTGGCTGGGGCATATTACATGGCAAATAAGACTGGCATATTATTGGGCAAATTGGCTGGGGCATATTACATGGCAAATAAGACTGGCATATTATTGGGCAAATTGGCTGGGGCATATTACATGGCAAATAAGACTAGAATATTATTGGGAAAATTGGCTGGGGCATATTACATGGCAAATAAGACTGGCATATTATTGGGCAAATTGGCTGGGGAATATTACATGGCAAATAAGACTGGCATATTATTGGGCAAATTGGCTGGGGCATATTACATGGCAAATAAGACTGGCATATTATTGGGCAAATTGGCTGGGGAATATTACATGGCAAATAAGACTGGCATATTATTGGGCAAATTGGCTGGGGCATATTACATGGCAATTAACACTGGCATATTATTGGGCAAATTGGCTGGGGCATATTACATGGCAAATAAGACTGGCATATTATTGGGCAAATTGGCTGGGGAATATTACATGGCAAATAACACTGGCATATTATTGGACAAATCGTCTGGGGAATATTAAATGGCAGAATAAGACTGGCATATTATTGGGCAAATTGGCTGGGGAATATTACATGGCAAATAAGACTGGCATATTATTGGGCAAATTGGCTGGGGAATATTACATGGCAAATAAGACTGGCATATTATTGGGCAAATTGGCTGGGGCATATTACATGGCAAATAAGACTGGCATATTATTGGGCAAATTGGCTGGGGCATATTACATGGCAAATAAGACTGGCATATTATTGGGCAAATTGGCTGGGGCATATTACATGGCAAATAAGACTGGCATATTATTGGGCAAATTGGCTGGGGCATATTACATGGCAAATAAGACTAGAATATTATTGGGAAAATTGGCTGGGGCATATTACATGGCAAATAAGACTGGCATATTATTGGGCAAATTGGCTGGGGAATATTACATGGCAAATAAGACTGGCATATTATTGGGCAAATTGGCTGGGGCATATTACATGGCAAATAAGACTGGCATATTATTGGGCAAATTGGCTGGGGAATATTACATGGCAAATAAGACTGGCATATTATTGGGCAAATTGGCTGGGGCATATTACATGGCAATTAACACTGGCATATTATTGGGCAAATTGGCTGGGGCATATTACATGGCAAATAAGACTGGCATATTATTGAGCAAATTGGCTGGGGAATATTACATGGCAAATAACACTGGCATATTATTGGACAAATCGTCTGGGGAATATTAAATGGCAGAATAAGACTGGCATATTATTGGGCAAATTGGCTGGGGAATATTACATGGCAAATAAGACTGGCATATTATTGGGCAAATTGGCTGGGGAATATTACATGGCAAATAAGACTGGCATATTATTGGGCAAATTGGCTGGGGCATATTACATGGCAAATAAGACTGGCATATTATTGGGCAAATTGGCTGGGGCATATTAAATTGCAGATAACCTTGGAATATTATTGGGCAAATTTACTGAGTTATATTAAATTGCAGAATAACACTGGCATATTATGGGACAAATTGGCTGGGGAATATTAATGGCAAATAATATTGGAAATGTGTATGTAATGGGGTGATGGAGGCATGTAAATGTGGTGATGGGGCATGTCCTGGTGTGCAACGTGGGTTATGGGTCATGTCGTAGGTGTGCAACGTGGGTAGGGGGGGGGTGCCCAAATTTTGGGATATTGGGTGTCTAAATCCTGGCATGTTGAGGGGCATAATCCTGGCATATTGAGGGGAAAATCCTGGCATATTGAGGGGGCATCATCTTGGAATATTGAGGGGAAAATCCTGGCATATTGGGTGTCTAAATCCTGGCATATTGAGGGGCATAATCCTGGCATATTGAGGGGCATAATCCTGGCATATTGAGGGGCATAATCCTGGAATTTTGAGGGGCATAATCCTGGCATATTTAGGGGAAAATCCTGGCATATTGAGGGGGCATCATCTTGGCATATTGAGGAGAAAATCCTGGCATATTGGGTGTCTAAATCCTGGCATATTGAGGGGCATAATCCTGGCATACTGAGGGGCATAATCCTGGCATTTTGTAAGGGAAAATTCTAGCATATTAAATGGCAAATCCTGGCATATTGTGGGGGAAAATCCTGGCAATATTCGTTATAAAACAAGGAAAAGATGGCCGTGGATGGGGAGGCGATTCGATGGTGCAATGGGCCACTTGACTGGATTTGCCCCCCAGGCCTAAGGCTGCCAGCCCTCCCCTGGTCACGACCCATGTCAAAGACCTCACACATACTTACTCCCGACTTCGAAACACCCTAACTCAGTCACAACTACGATACAAAACGTTTGCGGATCGTCATAGGCTTACTGCACCATCTTACAAAGTGGGTGACAAGGTCTGGCTATCAACTAAACACTTGAAATTGACATGTCCTACCAAAAAGTTGGGTCCAAGATTCATAGGTCCTTTCGTAATTACACAAGTAATATCACCATCTGCCATGAAACTCGACCTACCCTCTTCTATGAGGATACATCCCGTGTTCCATGTGTCCCTACTCAAGATCTGGATAGAAAATACCTTTCCCGGTAGATTCGTGTCACCCCCTAAACCTATAGTCATAGATGGCGTGGAGGAATATGAGGTGGAACAGATCCTGGATTCCAGGTTGTATCGTGGACAGTTACAATATCTTGTTCATTGGAAAGGGTATGGTGCTGAAGACAGATCCTGGGAACCAGCTAGAATGATTCACGCTGATACTTTGATTCACGACTTTCATGAACTCCATCCCGATCGACCAGGTCATTGGCGAGCCCGGAGGTCTCGTCCTCGGAGGGGGAACTGTCATAACTTACCTCGCAGCAGATCCCCAGAGTATCCTCTCCTAATCGCGCACCCGGCTGTACCTGATTACACACAGCCGGGGACGCGCGTTTCTCCACTATCGGAGCTCAGGCGCGCCCCCGATGACGTCAGCACGCGACTAGCGGGAACATTTAAAAGTGCTCCTCACAGTAATACCTGTGCTTGATGATTCTCGTGTTTTCCCTGAACTCCTGGCGTTTTCCTATACTTGATTACTTGTTGCCGATTTGGATTGTTTCCTGGATTATTCTGATCTTCTGGTTTCCCTACTCCTGGTCTGTTATCCGTTTTGCTGCTTTTCTGTGTATGACCCTGGATTGTTTAAACGTTTATGAAGATTGCTGATTCCCCTGATTCTGGATTGTTTACGAAAATAAAGTTTGCCGATTCCCCTGATCTTGGATTTGTACCCGACTATTCTATTCTCGCATACCCTGGTTTATCCTGCATAGCGGTCTCTCACTCCTCCTTATATCTGATTATCACATGCGCAGGGTAGAGGAGGGGATTTGTGCACTGCACACCGCACGGAAAGCTGTATCGGGGTACGAAGTTCCCTACACAGAGCGTTTAGGGAACTTCGTTCCCCGACACAGCTTCTCGTGTGGTGTGCAGTTCAAGGTGCGGCTACCGGAGCAGAGCTCAGGCGGGCCGCACCTCGATGCCCGGCGGGCCGCACGTTGGACGCCTCTGCCATATACCATAGGGCTTAGAGGCTGAATCATACAGAAGCCATATTTTAATCCTTAAAGGGATACTGCCACCTGAACATTGATTATAATATGACTGTAAAGATTAGAACATGATCAGGATATGTATGTACATGTCGTTAGCAGAACTGCAAGCACATGATTAATTAAGAGACATATATATATATATATATAGACGGCTGTAATCCTTTGTGAGTTTTGCATCCATAACATTTATCTGTGGTTCCTGTAAAAGTCTGTGTATTAGTACTAGTTAGTGTTAGTGTTAGTACTTTGTATCACCTGGTAATGATCTTATATGCGTTTCCCTGAATCCTGGTGGATACCGAACATTTATGTATCAATAATGCCATTTTAGACCAATAGTTTTAGGAAAAGATTGTTCCACGGTATTTTAATTGTGCATCTATAAACCAGTTTTGATATGATGTGGAAATAGTGTTGGTTAGTTCTGTTAGTGTTTTCAATTTGCCTTATTGTATAAAGTGGCCCAGTCTAGGGTAAGGGATTTTTGTTGGAAATATTGTTTGGAATTCCATGTCTGTGGTGTCTCCGCTTATGACATCACCTTGTGACTTGATACGCAAATGACACAGTTGACACCGAAAGTAGCTCAATTAGATATAATGCCACAGCTGATGTCATAAACATGAAATTTGCTTGCAATTCTGCTAACAAAATGTGGACTATTCACTAAAAGGTGAATTGAGAGGAACATTAATATAACTATACATTGTGCTGGGACAAACCATTATCTGTGTCTAGACTTAGCAACCAAAAACAGATACTATAATGGCTAGCCAAAACATAAAGGAACAGTAGACCAAATATGGTCTGAAGTTTTTACAGAAGGGAGAAATATGGCCAGTTTTGTATAACTTGGAGGAAAGTAACAGGGGGAGATATGAAATCAACACAGTAAAAGAAGAGAGTATATTTAACCCCTTAGTGACAAAACATTTTTACCTTGACTTTCCCTTGGTGACAAGGGCTGTTTTGACATTTCTGGGGTGTTTGTGTTTAGCTGTAATTTTCTTCTCTCTCACATACTGTACCCACACAAATTATATGTTGTTTTTATGTCATAAGAAGGGATTTCATTAGATACCATTATGTTCATCATATCTTATAATTTACTACAAAAAAATCATAACATTTGATGAAAAAAAAACAAAAACTTTTTCTAACTTTGACCTAAAATATGGTTTACACAAATACAATCATTAAAAAAGACCCCATCTAAATAGTTTCTAAATGTTGTCCCGAGTTCAGAAATATGACTGTTTCCATAGTTTTTGGTATTTTTTTCCAAGTTATGGGGCAAAAACCAAAAATAGTGGGGGGGGGGGGGGGGTTTCCTATATTGACCTTTTGTCCCCAACCAGAACCCTAAATTTAACACTAACCCTAAATTTAGAAACATAGAATGTGTCGGCAGATAAGAACCATTCGGTCCATCTAGTCTGCCCAATTTTTTTTTTTGAGTACTTTTATTAGTCCCCCATTCCCGGTCTTATAGCTAGGATAGCATGTGTCGCATGCTTAAAATCCTTGACTGTGTTTACCTCTACCACTTCTGCTGGCAGGCTATTCCATACATCCACTACCCTCTCAGTAAAGTAATACTTCCTGAGCCTGCCAGCAGAAGTGGTAGAGGTAAACACAGTCAAGGATTTTAAGCATGCGTGGGATAGACACAAGGCTATCCTAGCTATAAGACCGGGAACGGGGGACTAATAAAAGTACTCAAAAAAAAAAAAATTGGGCAGACTAGATGGACCGAATGGTTCTTATCTGCCGACACATTCTATGTTTCTATGTTTCAATGATATTACTTTTAAATCGTTGCCCCTCTAATTTAAGACTATGTCCTCTAGTTGTGGTAGTTTTTCTTCTTTTAAATATACTCTCTTCCTTTACTGTGTTGATTCCCTTTATGTTTGTAAATGTTTCTGTCATATCCCCCCTGTTACGTCTTTCCTCCAAGATATACATGTTAAGATGCTTTAACCTTTCCTGGTAAGTTTTATCCTTCAACCCATGAACCAGTTTAGTAGCCCTTCTCTGAACTCTCTCCAAAGTATCAATATCCTTCTGGAGATACGGTCTCCAGTACTGCGTACAATACTCCAAGTGAGGTCTCACCAGTGCTCTGTACAATGGCAGGAGCACTTCCCTCTTCCTACTGCTAATACCTCTCCCTATGCAACCAAGCATTCTGCTAGCATTTCCTGCTGCTCTATTGCATTGCCTACCTACCTTCAAGTCCTCTGAAATTATTACTCCTAAATCCCTTTCCTAACGTTGAGGTTAGGACTGTAGCAAATAGTCTATATTCTGCTTTTGGGTTTTTATGCCCAAGGTGCATGATCTTGCACTTGTCCACATTAAATGTCAGTTGCCACTGCTCTGACCATCTTTCTAGTTTAGCTAAATCATTTGCCATTTGGCTTATCCCTCCATGAATATCAACCCTGCTGCAAATCTTTGTATCATCAGCAAAAAGACATACTTTGCCAACAAGACCTTCTGCAATATCGCTAATAAAAATATTACAGAGAATGGGTCCAAGTACAGATCCCTGAGGTACCCCACTAGTAACAAGACCTTGCATCGAATATACCCCATTGACTACAACCCTCTGTTGCCTGTCACTCAGCCATTGTCTAATCCATTCAACAATATTGAAATCCAAACTCAAATATTTCAGTTTATTGATAAGCCTTCTATGTGCGACAGTGTCAAAAGCCTTACTGAAATCTAGGTAACCCCAACTCTAACCCTTATGCTATCCCATAATATATTTTAATTAATTTTTAACCCTATCCCTGTAGGGGATGTAAAATGTATTTAATTTTAAACCTATAGGCTAATCTAACATAATACTAGTTTTAAGCTAATTAAGCATGCTGCTCGGTCAGTATGGCTCCCATGATCGCTCCGATAGGAAATTTCGCTGCTGGCTATTGCCTCGACATCAAGGCAATAGACCAGCACCGTTAAAGCGGTTTTCACGTCCATTGTTGGGAAGGGGTTAAACACAGTGGTGTATCTTGATTTTGTGCTGCCCTAGGCAGATAAAAAAATCCGGGCACCCCCCTACCCAAGCTGCACACCCACGTTACACACCTAAGCCATGCCCCATCACCTCCATTTCATGACCCCACATCACACATAACATTCAGACTCACATCAAGCTCATACTCCCATCACACACACACTCCTACTCCCATCACACTCAGTCACACACTCCTACTCCCATCACACTCAGTCACACACACACTGACTCCCATCACACACACTGTATCGCATCACACACACTCTGACTCCCATCACACACACTCTGACTCCCATCACACTCAGTCACACACACTGTCTCCCATCACACACACTCTGACTCCCATCACACTCAGTGTCACACACATGTCTCCCATCACACACTCTGACTCCCATCACACTCAGTCACACACACTGTCTCCCATCACACACACTCTGACTCCCATCACACTCAGTCACACACACTGTCTCCCATCACACACACTCTGACTCCCATCACACTCAGTCACACACACTGTCTCCCATTACACACACTCTGACTCCCATCACACTCAGTCACACACACTGTCTCCCATCACACTCACTCTGACTCCCATCAGCACTTACCTTTCCCTGGTGGCTAGTGGCAGGCAGCATGGTCCCTCCATGCTGCTTGTTCGGCTTCCCGGCGATTGTGCCGACAGGTCACGTGACCGGGCGCTCGTATGACGTCAGCGCGCCCGTCACGTGACTGTCGGCACTTCAGTGTCACACTGCACGGGGAGCCGAACAGGCAGCACGGAGGTTTCTCTGTGCTGCCTGTTCGGCTCCCCGTGCAGCCTGGCAGGCAGAGCGATGGTGAGGGGGGATCTTCCGATCCCCTCTCACCTCCGTCTCTGCCTTTCAAGCGCGGTCTTTTTTTTTTTTTTTAGTGCTGGGGGGCGCTGCCGCCCCCCAAAGGTGCCTCGCTGTAAATACAGCACTGGTTAAACAAAGAAAAACTACCACAACAAGAAGACATAGTCTTATAATAGAGGGACAAAGATTTAAAAGTAATATCAGGAAGTATTACTTTACTGAGAGGGTAGTGGTAGTATGGAATATTAAAAAAAATGTTATTATTATATAGATCTATTATATAGATTATTTTTTTTCCTTCTTTTTCTTATCTCTTAGTGGAACATTTTGATGGTACCTATTTGTGTAATTTTAAAAGTTATTTAAACAAAGAAAAAAGTATTTTATTTATACACATTAATATAAAAGCACATTTCTTGCAGTTAAAATTCACTTTATTGTGTCTGTTATTGATCACTGTGAGCCACTCATACAAACCAAAAATTCTGAGCTTCCAGAAAAAAAGGGACAATCGAGGAGAAAAAGTGGACAGGAGGATTTGGGTACAATATAGCGACTATCTCTCTTAAACAGGGACAGTTGGCAGGTATGATGGTATTTCGCTCATATTTTGCCACATGGCTGTAAGTAAGGGTTTAATCAGCAATGTCTGCTTGCTAATAAATTGAACTTACCAACTCACAGACATCTGTTTAAATACTCTGTAGAATGAAAGCCATAAAATAGGATCTTGCTGGGTTTTTTTAAGAAGAGAAATAGATTGTAAGTTGAACTAGTTTTTCTTTTGCAATAATGTAATATCTCACATATAACAAAAACTCTCTCATGATTTAGGCTGGCTTGTTGTCAAAAATTTTCATGGTAGGTCATTTTTAATAATGAATAGTGTTGAGCGAACCCGAACCACACTGTTCGGGTTCATACCGAACATTACGGTGTCCGTACCCCGGACCCGAACCCGGACATTTCACTGTATGTTCGGGTTGGAGTTCCAGGTTCAGCTATAAACCGAAAGTCTTTAAACCGAAAGTCATTCGGTTTATAGACTTTCGGTTTATAGAATAGCCAATAGCATTACAAATATTCATATTCTATAAGCCGAAAGTCTATAAACCGAAAGTCAATTCGAACCTGCCGAATCCGAACATCCAGGTGTCCGCTCAACCCTAATAATGAATATAAAATGTTTCATTAATTAACAGATTTCTACACCGTGCATTCCTGATGAGTGGTTGTGCTAATTTTTCAAAGCATTGGGAGAGATGATCCTTCTCCACATTGATTATCTGCCGCCTTTATTAAATTAGCTAGTTAACTATGAGGTTAATTACAGAAACTGGGTAATCGTGTTATCTGCGGACATTCTATTGCCAGGGGATTCTTATAGGTTTAGATAAATCAATTAAAATATTCCAGTTCACTGGGCAGGGAGTTTTATTTTATACTGGATTATTGTGCAGCACTTTTTAAAGACTGTAAATGAACATGGGAATTGGAGGTAATCTCAGCTATTCTGCTCCTTCTGGATCTACACAATATGTAGAACAACTATTGCTCATCTTAGCTGGATCAGGAAGCATTTATTTCAAAGCTGTGTAATCAGAATTTTTATATCTGTCTTCATTCCGGCCAACAGCTTAACTTGAAAGGCACCCAGGGCTGCACTTTGCCCTGCACCCTTGTGCCCTTTCATGACACTTCCACTCAGCGGAACGCAGACAAGGGGGGCAGAAGGGCAATCAATGGGCTGGGGCTGCAACATATCACTTCTAAATGGCCTAGTGCATAGGCATCCGACTGCAGCACTTCACAGCTACAAACCCCATAATCCTACACATGTTTTCTAGAATGGTAGGGAATCATGTTTATCATGTACCCAACCTTACCAACCCTTCTCATTAGAACAATTTTTACCACACCCTGAAATAACAAAAGGATGATCGACATCTTTGGATAAAAAATGGCCACAGCTTTACAAATTGAGTAAAAAAAAAAAAAACAGATCATTATAACATACACTTACATAACCAAGACTGTAAGTCTTATCCAAGAACCGAGGATCTACATACACAAGCCCAAGATCATAACCTACCACCAGCCGCAATTGATGTAAAGTGATTGAAATTCCCATTAAAACCAACTTGACCTTCTTCCATTTCCCTGCCTTATTTGGTACCTCTTACCAACTCCCTGGGACCAGCTTGTGAATAAGATCTCCCGGCGCTATAGCACCCTATACACTGTGGTATCCACCACACCTACCAACCATAAATTCAAGAGGGCGGGTGGTCTGGAAAGTTCCTTCTTGTATAGCAATGTTTTCCAGAATAACCAAACTATCCCCACCACTTCCTGTTAACGTAACCCTAAGCTAATCTCCCTATTCTTAATGACCCTGTTATGCAGTCCCTGCAGAACTAGCCTTAGTGGTGTGCGAACTGTGCGAGCGCACATGGCGCAAAACCCCAGGGGGCGGCCTCCAGCCTGAAGAAAAAAAAAAATCCCGGTAGAGGCACTGGATTGGGGAGATCAAAATATCCCCCCTCACCAGCCCTCTGCTTGGCATGCTCTGCTGGATCCGGTGAGGGGGCAGAGTTAACCGGCTGAGAGGTGTAGCTCCGACCCCACCCAGTGAAGCAGAGCAGCATCTGTTTCACGTGGAGCCACGGGCAGCAAGAGAAAGTACTGCTCGGCTCCCTGTGCTTAGTGCAGGCATGGGGAGCCAAGCAGCACTTTCTTCACAGGGTGGGGGCGGAGCTACACCTCTCAGTCGGTTAGCTCCGCCCCCTCCCTGGATCCACTTTTGCAGGCAAAGGAAGAGGGGGGGGGGGGGAGAGACAGAAGAGGGGGAGGGGGAGAGAGAGACAGAACAGGGGGAGGGGGGAGAGAGAGAGACAGAACAGGGGGAGGGGAGAGAGACAGAACAGGGGGGAGGGGGCAAGAGACACAGAACAGGGGGGAGGGGGCGAGAGAGACAGAACAGGGAGTCAAGGGGGAGAGAGAGACAGAACAGGGGGAGGGGGAAAGAGAGACAGAACAGGGGGGAGGGGGGGAGAGAGACAGAACATGGGGAGGGGGGGGAGAGAGAGAGAACATGGGGAGGGGGGGGGAGAGAGAGAGAACAGGGGGAAGGGGGGAGAGACAGAACAGGGGGAAGGGGGAGAGAGACAGAACGGGGGGGGAGAGAGACAGAATGGGAGGGGAGAGAGGTAGAACAGAGGAAGGGGAGGAGAGAGACAGAACAGGTATGGGGGAGTTAGAGAGAGACAGACATGGCAATGAAGAGGAAAGGGACAAACATGGGAAGGGAGAGAGATACAAACATGGGGGGGGCGCCACGGGGGAAGCCCGCACAGGGCGCCGGAACACTTAAGGCCGGGCCCTGAGTCCCTGCGTCTGTCAGTATATCTGTCCTGCATCTCTATATGTGTCTGTCTATGTATCAGTCAGTATATCTGTCATGCCTGTCAATTTGTGTCTGTCTTTGATGATAACAAATGGGCTGAAGCAATTTCCAAATGGGCCTAAATTGTTTTATGTGTAGATCATTTTTTTATATTTTGTATTCTCTACATTCACACTATGAGTAATGTTTATGTTGACAAGGTTCCTTGTGAATCCTCACAGGTTCCTTGTGAATCTCTTCAGGGTCTCTATTCAAGGTTAGTAAATAAGCTTGTGGGTTGTGTTAATTATTAAGTATATTATCAAACTCCACACAGAGGATAATGCATTGTCTCCATCTGATGTATGTAAATGGAAACTCGAAGAAACGTTTAAAAAATGACACAAAAAAAAGCACCAAAAGCATTATAGAGGAAGGTACATCCTGTGTCTACTGATTTAATCTCCCAATAAATCTGCCATGTAAAACTTGTCTTCCCCTCCAGTCTTTTAATGTAATTTCCTGCCAAACTGTGACAGAGCAAAAAAGTAAAGATTTGGCAAAAGCCTGAAATTCTCTTATTTCACTCTTTGTAATTAACATTTTGAGTATTAAAAATATTCCAAGGTGCCTCTGAAATCATCCGCTTTGAGCCCGATAGTCCCTCTTTCACCTCGAAGGGCCGCTTTAATCGATGGGCAAAGTGGGCACTTGGCCGGGGCCCTCTGGTTAAGGGGGAGCTGCCCGTGTGCCCCCACTGGCCGCAACATGTAGCGCTGAGACAATCACGCTAGGGCAGCCGGCAGTCCACATCCAACAGGTCTGGCTTACTGTCACTGCAACAGGATATGACAGAAAGTAAAATTCGGTGGCTGTATTTCCCTCCACCACACACACAGCGTGCGTGGACGGAAGGCTGCGCCACTCTCAGTGGCGTGTTAATGGGCAAATTTACAGTGGCATATTAGTGGGGGAAACTGGCTGTGGCATATTAATTGGCAAACTGACTGTGGCATATTAATGGGCAAACTGACTGTGGCATATTAATGGGCAAACTGACTGTGGCATATTAATTGGCAAACTGACTGTGGCATATTAATGGGCAAACTGACTGTGGCATATTAATTGGCAAACTGACTGTGGCATATTAATGGGCAAACTGACTGTGGCATATTAGTGGGGAAATTGTGGCATATTAATGGGCTAACAGTGGCATATTAATGGACAAACAGTAGCACATTTTAATGGACAAACTGTGGCATATTATAATTGCAAAGTTCATTGATAACTGACTGTAGCTCATTTTAATTGGCAAAGTGATGCTGTGGCATGTTAATTGGTACCTGACCCTGGCTTATTTTAATTGGCAAAGTGATGCTGTGGCATCTTCTTTGGGGCAAAATGACATGTTCTATGGGGCAACGTGACACTGTGGCACTTTCTTCTGGGCAAAGAAGACACTGTGGTATGTTCTGTGGGGCAGATTGGCACTGCTGCGTGTACTGTATGCTGCTATGTCAAGTCTTTTAGGTGCAATGTGGGTGCAGAGCAAGGGAATAAAAACAAGAAATGCAATTTTTTAATAACATTTTTATTACATAACTGTCAGATCTTTGTCCATTTTACCCAGGATTCGAAAGCATGTCAGCCTCCTGACAGAGCTATACACACAGTGAGGGCTTAATATGGTCATTTACTTGTATTCTTTCATTAAAGCATTTCTATTTCAAATAAGTATACACTTACTGCATTAAAAAAAAAAAAATGTTTGGTTTTGTAATTTTACTTCCTTTGTGGGTTTATTTTCATAGTGTTGTAAATAGCTGTATCTACGTCAAGCATGTTCATAAAACTCCCTTAACTTGTATTCTCTCAGAGGAAGCAGAGAGTAATGAAATGGTAGCTTGCTGTAATGGAACATTTCAAATGGTTCTTTTTGTTTGTACACATGTAGTGTATGGGGGGGGGGGGGAATAAAGAAATAGCCGGTGGTAAACCTGCAGAGGACCAGAACACTCACCTCATGCTGAAACCCATGTGTAGTCTTCTTTAGTCTCGCATAGCAAGAGGTAATTACAATACAAGCCACCAGCAATTCACCGTATGCTGTACCGAGCTAACATCTGCTTCCCAGTGTGAGATGCTAATCAGCTTAGCAAATTTATGCCCCAAAGCATGTGTGAAAATTAAATAACAAACGTCGTAATACAGTGTTTAAAGTCAATAGGATTTTTATATATATATATATATATATATATATATATATATATATATATAAAGAAACTGAGAAACTCATTTTTGAGCTGTTTTTTTGCAATGTAATTATTCACTGTAATGAAGATATCCTTAAGACAAACAGATTGCATTGGCCATCCCAATCCAAAATACCAGGCAAGCTCCCTCTTCATGTTCGATCCAGAGGAAGCTATTCACTAAAAAGTGAACTGCAAATGAACTGCGAAAATCAGGCCTGACAAGCTGAGCTGCAAAGAAGGCTGAACTGGGGAAATTCTCCAACTTAAATGTTAATGCCTGATTCTTTGGGCCAAAATCCCTGAACCCAATATGGCAAAAATTCACCTACTTTTTGAGGCCAGATCGGTCTACATTTTGCAGATCCTCATATCCAGAAAATGTATTGAGCTATTTGCTGAGAGTTTCTATGCTTGTCTAATTTCCCCTCATTTCAGCATCATTGGGACTTTTACATAATACTGATAGATGCTTTATATACAGATGGATAGATACTGATAGGCATACTCTGCAATGCTTCTGTTATAGTGAGATTTCAAAACGTATTACATGTTATTCTTTAAATACATCATTATGCAATGGAATCTTTCATCTGTCGGGTATAAGTGCTTTTGTAGCGGGACATCTGTATCCAACAGCTTCCAGCTCATAGTCACACAAATCACCTGCATATCACCTGCATGGAAAGTGGTACAGAGTGTGATGAAATGACTCAGAAAGTAGCACTTTGCAGTGATACATGCAAGAGTCTTTAACATCATCCTAGGTTATGTTTAGTGAGGTATTCTTTATATATTTTTTATACATTACAAAAGGATTCTTGGATAAAAAGGATGGTAGAAATTTGGGACATTTTTCCAGCAGTAGAGGTAAAGGCAATTAGAGAGTTAAAAAAAAAATGTTTGGGTTATACTGCCTGAAATAATAATTTTTTACTAAAATAAAGAAAACTATTTATAACAATTCTGTAATGCCTCTCATTTTTTTCCTGGACACGGAGGGCATATTGCATCATTTCTTAGATTTGCGCAGTGGAATTATAAGAGTTTTCACCTATGACTAAGATGATCTGACGACCCATGGTCACTCCTAGTTGTATGTTATTGTGTAAATTATGTAAGACAGGAGGGAGGAAAGTATGTGTTAATGGGAATGAGTATGCGACTGCTAATGTGAATAATTAGGCAGGATTACAATGGAGCAGGACTGATGCAAATGCATATGTTAATATAAACAAATAGGACTTCTGACACTGTAGTAGGAGGAAATAGGCAGACAGTGAGACAGACACAAGATGTCAGCGCTGTAGTGTTAGAAGGAGCACAGAACATGCTCAGCATGTAAAGGTAAGTTGTTTGTTACAGCAGGATAGCAGGATATAAGTTAGGTATTAGGGGGAACCCTTTTATATGCCACATACAAAAATATTTGATCTTCGCCATCTTCATTTTAGAGTTCAGATTACAGTAGAGATGCAATATCAAAATATATGCATGGCTGTTATCAATTGGTGTAAAAATGATTTAATCTATAATCTATATTTCATCCCGTGGAATGGGTTTCCATGGCCGAGTAGCTGCATGAAAGCCTCACATCACCAAGTAGAATGTCAAGCATTTGATTGAGTAGTGTAAAGCATGCCACCCAGTTCTGTTTTTACTGCAAGGCAGACAAGGAAAGTGCCTAGGGCGGCACTTGCCTTGTTTGCAATTAGGGGCGGCACAAACCCACCCCCCCCACCCCCCCCCCAATTTTTTTTTAAAAGATACAAAAAAAAAAAGCCCCAAAAAACGTGCTTGCCGGCAGAGACGGAGGTGAGAGGAGATCGGAAGATCCCCCCTCACCTTCCCTCTGCCTCCCAGCAGGCTGCAAGGGGAGCCGCACAAGCAGCACAGAGAAACCTCTGTGCTGCCTATTCGGTTCCCCGTGCAGTGTGACAGGGAACGGTCAACAGTGGTAAGTCCGGCGTTCTGACGTCAGACGCGCGCAAGGTCACGTGACCTGTTGGCACAACCGTCGGGGAGCCGAACAGGCAGCATGGAGGACACCATGCTGCCTTCCACTAGCCAACAGGGGAAAAATGTAAGTGTTGGGGAGATGGGGGGGATGTATTGGGCAAATTGGCAGTGGCTTATTGATGGCAAATATTACTGGCATATTGTTGGGCAAATTGGCTGGGGCATATTAAATGGCAAATAACACTGGCATATTATTGGGCAAATTGGCTGGGGTTTATTAATGGTAAATAATACTGGCATATTATTGGGCAAATTGGCTGGTGCATATTAAATGGCAAATAACACTGGCATATTATTGTGCAAATTGGCTGGGGCATATTAAATGGCAAATAACACTGGCATATTATTGCGCAAATTAGCAGGGGCATATCAAATGGAAAGTAACGCTGGCATAGTATTGGGCAAATTGGCTGGGGCATATTAAATGGCAAGTAACGCTGGCATATTATTGGGCAAATTGGCTGGGGCATATTAAATGGCAAATAACACTGGCATATTATTGGGCAAATTGGCTGGGGCATATTAAATGGCAAATAACACTGGCATATTATTGGGCAAATTGGCTGGGGCATATTAAATGGCAAATAACACTGGCATATTATTGGGCAAATTGGCTGGGGCATATTAAATGGCAAATAACACTGGCATATTATTGCGCAAATTAGCAGGGGCATATCAAATGGAAAGTAACGCTGGCATAGTATTGGGCAAATTGGCTGGGGCATATTAAATGGCAAGTAACGCTGGCATATTATTGGGCAACTTGGCTGGGGCATATTAAATGGCAAATAATACTGGCATATTATTTGGCAAATTGGCAGGGGCATTTAAAATAGTAGGTATATTATTGGGCAAATTGGCTGTGGATTATTAATGGCAACCAATACTGGCATATTATTGGGAAAATTGGCTGGGTCATATTAATGGCAAATAATACTGGCATATTATTGGGCAAATTGGCAGGGGCATATTTAATGGCAAATAATACTGGCATATTATTGGGCAAATTGGCAGGGGAATATTAAATGGCAAATAATACTGGCATATTATTGTGCAAATTGGCTGTGGCATATAAATGGGGTGATGGGGCATGTCTTTGGTGTGCAACGTGGGTTATGGGTCATGTCGTGGGTGTGCATCGTGGGTAGGGGGGGGGGTGTGCCCAAATTTTTTCTGCCTAGGGCAGCACAAAACCAAGATACACCACTGATGCCACCACTGGACTCTGGAGCATGGCTGTGTTTGGCGGATTCCAAGATAATTTTACTCTCCCTGACTGCATTGTGCCAACTGTATAGTTTGGTGGAAGAGAGATAATTGTATGTGGCTGTTTTTCAGCAGTTGGGATAGAACCCTTACTTCCAGTGAAGGGAAATCTTAATGCCTTTGCATACCAAGACATTTTAGACAATACTATGCTTCCAACTTTGTGGGGACTGTTTGGGGAAGGGCCATAGTGCAACTTCATCAGCCTACTCGTTGTCATCAGAGATAGACACAGATACACAGATATCTTGACAGATATGGTATAAGGAATGAAACAAAAGACAAGGCAATTGTATGGAAAGGTATAATCTGCTACGCTCCAGGGCATTTGGGTGAGAAAACATTGTGCTATAGGAACAGATTATAGAACTACATTGGGTATTCAATTTCTACAGTTTGTATGGTTTGTCAGTATCCTGTAAAGGGGAGCAAGGGGCATGATGGGACTGTACTTTCCATTCAGTGCAATCATTTTTTGCACACCAGAAAAGTAGCAATGTTACCTATCCAGGGCCAGACTGGGAATAAAACCCAGCCATGGAGATCAATGTATAGCAGCCCGATAGTATAATGTCACTAATTTCTTGTTTGTAAAAGGTAAAACCATGCACTTTACAGCAGCTTTGAAGAGTGTATTATTTATAGAAAAGTATAGATTATTTATAGAAGAGTGTATTATTTATAGATTACACAGATAAGAAAGCATATAGGACTATATATTGTAAGGTTGGGATCCGGTGTCTGTACCACATATATATTTTTTTCTCTGTTCCTCTAACATAGTCTGCAGTTGGCACTATTTTACCCCTTACCGACATAGGACGGACTAGGTCCGTCCTGTCTGGCAAAGCGTTGCCGACATTCGCGGGTGCCATATTGGGGAGCAGCATGCTCCTCTAATATTGCTGCTGCCCTCTTGTGGGTAGAGCGTCGGAAGTGAAAACAAATTTTACTTACTTCGCTCTGATGTTGCTAGGCTGCTCCTAGAGGTAGTCAGCAACATTGCAATGTAAACAAAATTCTAAGAAATACTTAATTAGATAAAAATCTAGGGTTAGGGATAGTATAATGGTTTGGGTTAAAATTACATAAGGGTTAGGGTTAAAATTAAAATTAGAATAAATTAAGGGTTAGCATAAGGGTTAGAGTTAGGGTTAAATTTACATAAGGGTGAAATTTAGGGTTTAGGTTGGTGTCAAAAAGTCACTGTAGGAACAAAAAACACATTTCCAAACTCGGGACAAAATTTAGAAACTATTTCAACGGGGTCTTTTTTACAGATTGTATTTGTGTAAATTATTATTTTTATTTTTTCATCATATTTTATGACTTTTTTGTAGTAAATTATAAGATATGATGAATATAATGGCATCTAACGAAAACCATCTTATGGCGATACAAATAATATATAATTTGTGTGGGTACAGTATGTGAGAAAGAAGAAAATTACAGCTAAACACAAACACCCCAGAAATGTCAAAACAGCTCATATCACCAAGGGAAAGACAAGGCCAAAAGGTCATGTCACTAAGAGGTTAATTAAATGTTTATGTAATGTAATAAAGCATCATAGACATGGCAGCAGGGGCATTGCTAGGTCTCTAAAAGATCTGGGGCTAGAGACAATGGCAATAGGTATATGTAATAAAAGCAATGAATACATATATTTTACATGATTTATATGATGATGCCAAAGAGCAATAGGTACCATATTTGCTCGAACAAAAGACGACCCTGATTATAAGACAACTCCCCAAACTTTGGATATTCCTTTAGGAAAAAAACTAAAAGCCTGAATATAAGACTACCCTATAGGAAAAAAACATGTATATATTCACATGTAATTTGCTTTTTCATATTTAATATAAAAAATTATTTCCTTTTATTTGCCCAGCTGCCCCCAGACGTGGTCAATTCTGCCCCTACCCCCCAGACTTAACCAGTGCTGCCTCTCCCTTCCCTCCAGACTTGCTTAATTCTGCCTCTCCCCCTTCCCTCACCCAGAATTGCCCAATGCTGCCTCTCCCCCTCCCTCCCCCAGAATTTCCCAATGCTGCCTCTCCCTCCTCCCTCCCCCAGAATTGCCCAGTGCGACCTCTCCCCCACCCTCCCCCAGAATTTCCCAATGCTGCCTCTCTCCCTCACTCCCGCAGAAGTGACCAATGATCTCCTTCTCCCCCCTCCCTGCCCCAGACTTGTCCAATGATTGCCCTCTCCTCCCTCCCCCAGACTTACACAATTTCCCCGGTGCCTAGTGGGGGTAGCCGGTGGATGTCTGCACGATACGAGCAAACATCCTCCAGTGCTGCCTGACACTTCAGTCTTCTATGACTGACCGCCAGAAGGTCATGTGAACTCCCGGCTTCACTTCCACAGGAAGTGCCAAGCAGCACCAGAGAGTGTTTGCGCGTATGTGCAGACATCCACCGGCTGCCCCAATCTCCCTGGTGGCTAGTGGGGGCAGCCGGTGGATGTCTGCACAATACACGAAATCATCCTCCGATGCTGCCCGAAGGTCAAGTGAAGTGACGGGGAGCACCGGAAGATGTCCACCGGCTGCTAGCGAGGGGGATCCAGGTCACTTAAGAATCTGCGGGGAACCTGGATCCCAGTCTTATAGTCAGACCTCTATTTGACAAGTGACATTTTTCAGAGCATTAAATATACAAAGGATTTATATAATGCCAATGAACAGAAACTTTATATGCAAGGCTTTACAGCAACACAAATATCTAAATGATTGATATGATGCCAATGTGCAGAAACTTTAAATGCAAGGCTTTATAACAATAATGTATGTACACTGAGCAACTTGTAATTTTGGCCCCACGTGCTACTCGTTTTACTGGCAAGATACATACAACTAATGCACGAATTCCAGGGATAAGACCCTGAAGTCTCTTGAAGTGAATGTGGAACCAAGAGATACGGCACAATTGGATAATACATTTTTTACTATCTATACATCTAGGCAGTTATGAGGTAGCCCCACTGAGGCGAAATGCGTTAACAGATGATATTTGCAGACTAGAGCTTGCCAACAGTTTTCTCTCTGCTCCCTGTTCATGAAGATAAGGTATTTATATATAATACATTTTGTTACACTAGTTTAGTCCTTACTACCTTTATGGTTTGGAGGTACTACTGACAGGCTTCATATACAAGTTTGTTTGGGAAGATCTGCCCTAGAGTGAACCTCCAAATCCATGTTTTGATGCCTTGAAAAAATGGGGGTAATGTATAAAAACTCCCCCACTTCAAAGTGCCGGGAGAGGAATAAAAAGTTGCAATCGTTCGTCCTGCAGTGCGGCAGAGAAGGAACAAAACCAAGCAGTTTTTGGCGGAGGTTCTCCAAAACTAATCAGGAGCTTATAAGCGGATCATTTTTTTTATATACATAGTGAGCGCCGGCACAACCAGGAAGTAGTTTTCCGTGGAAAGCTCTGCAGACTCCCGAAATTTGGTGTGAGTCTGCTTTATTCATAGGCGCACAAGACGATAGCGCCACTGTTTTGCGATATCTGTATGTGCGCCATGGTTGTACATAACTCCTATTATCCATTTGTGAGTGCATTATTATCCAAGCAGTTTAGGCTTCCTACACTATATTGGACAATTATCCTTGTTGCTTTGTTGTTCTTATACATGTACCCTGCATTGTCTGGGAACCTTAATCATCCCTGTTATAAACCTGGCCTACATATCTGTATTACTTTTCACTACACTTTTTTGCATCAAGCGCATTACCACGTTGATCTCTTTTTTCCTATACCACTGTAACGGGTGGGGTGGGGGATAGTTACTAAATAGCTACAGCTAGTGCCTATCCTCAGGTGCTGAACCATCTCCTTTCTTTTTTGATACAGAAATTAAAAAAATAAAATCAAAGTTGCAAAAAAAATCCACTTACATTCTGTAATGTTAGACCTCAGTTGGATAATCTGTTGTTCAAATACCCACAAGCTGAAAATGCCCTCAAACTCATTCTAGCTACTTCCGATGATCCATATAGTCAGACTCCGCTTGCAATATACTGATTTAACCAAGACGTCACACATCAGCATTCTGTTTAGAATATACAATCAACATCCTTCCTCTCCCATAATTCGCACATTGTCGGATCAGCCATTAATATTTGCCTGTTAATTACTCCATTACAACAAACAGAAAGTATCACAAATAAAGGAATATAAAACTCAAGTGTGCTTTGCAGTAGATATAAAGTAACTTCCATAGAATGTTTCCTGACTGAAGAGCAGTTTTTTTGTGTCTAGCAATCTGGCCTTAAGCTGGGATGCATTGAGAAGGCTTAATGTATTACTGAATGTAGGGCTGACCTTCTCTTATTATACGCTGGGGACAGTCACTGTCAGTGACTCAGGCTCCCCAAAGGGTATTTAATTACATCCGCATATCATGTAACCATTCTACAAAGGCTACTGGCATGTGTCATAGACCAAAAGCAGCCTTGATGCAGTCCTACCCTTAAACAATATGTGGGGTTTTACACAGAAAACACTAATTATTTATAAATAGTGAGGCAGATCATCCAGCCTTTCAGAGATCTTTGCAATGTTTGATAGAGAAATCCGGTTGTGTGGTAGCAAGCCAAAAACACAGGGGATTAACACCCTCAATAGACACAGGAGGTACATGTACATCCTATGTCTAAATGAACTTCAGAAGTGATCAGTGTTTGCGTCCTCTGCTCAGCCTGTGTTGCTGTAATCATGTGATCATTCTCCGGAACAAGTAGCTCTGGCCCCACATGTATATTATATTGGGGGCTGTTTATGATGAGGGGGTAGGTGTACTTGTCAGTTCTGGGTTCATTAAGGGGGATTTGGGGCTATTTAGGGTACAGCAAAACCTATGCATTCACTGGGCTGAAATCCGCCCAAAATCGGCGATTAATTGCTCTGACTGGTCCTGACTGACCTTGCCTCACTTTAAGATCATTCTCGCTTTATGTGCCCTTAGTTTTCATCTTCATCGCCATCAATTTTCCAATAGATTGCAGTCATGCAAGAGCAGGGCCTTCTAGTTTTTCTGTATTGGTACAGTAAGGGAAAAAAGTATTTGATCCCCTGCTGATTTTTAACGTTTGCCCACTGACAAGGAAATGATCCGTCTATCATTTTAATGGTACTTGTATTTTAACAGTAAGAGACAGAAAAACAAAAAAAATCCAGAAAATGCATGTCAAAAAAGTTATAAATTGATTTGCTTGTTTATGAGTGAAATAAGTATTGCACACATCTCAGGAGTGATTTTGTCCCACTCCTCTTTGCACATCCTCTCCAAGTCATTAAGGTTTCGAGGCTGAGGTTTGGCAACTCGAAACTTCAGCTCCCTCCACATATTTTCTATGGGATTAAGGTCTGGAGACTGCCTAGGCCACTCCAGGACCTTAATGTGCTTCTTATTGAGCCACTCCTTTGTTGGCTTGGCTGTGTGTTTTGGGTCATCGTCATGCTGGAATATCCATCCACGATCCATTTTCAATGCCCTGGCTGAGGGAAGGAGGTTCTCACCCAAGATTTGATGATACATGACCCCTTCCATCGCCCCTTTGATGCGGTGCAGTTGTCCTGTCCGCTTAGCAAAAAACACAGCCAAAGCATAATGTTTCCACCTCCATGTTTGACGGTGGAGATGGTGTTCTTGGGGTCATAATCAGCATTCCTCCTCCTCCAAACATGGCGAGTTGAGTTGATGCCAAAGAGCTTGATTTTGGTCTCATCTGACCACAACACTTTTATTCAGTTCTCCTCTGAATCATTCAGATGTTCATTGGCAAACTTCAGACGGTCCTGTACATGTGCTTTCTTGAGCAGGGGGACCTTGCGGACTCTGCAGGATTTCAGTCCTTTGTGGCATAGTGTGTTACCTGTTTTCTTGGTGACTATGGTCCCAGCTACCTTGAGATCATTAACAAGATCCTCCCGTGTAGTTCTGGGCTGATTCCTCACTGTTCTCATGATCATTGAAACTCCACGAGGTGAGATCTTGCATGGAGCACTAGACAGTTATTTTGTGTTTCTTCCATTTGCGAATAATCACACCAACTGTTGTCACCTGCTCACCAAGCTGCTTGGCGATGGTCTTGTAGCCCATTCCAACTTTGTGTAGGTCTACAATATTGTCCCTGACATCCTTGGACAGCGCTTTGGTCTTGGTGGAGAGTTTGGAATCTGATTTGAATGATTGCTGTCTTTTATACAGGTAACAAACTGAGATTAGGAGAATTCCCTTAAAGAAGAGTGCTCCTAATCTCTGCTCATTACCTGTATAAAAGACACCTGGGAGCCATAAATCTTGCTGATTGATAGGGGATCAAATACTTATTTCACTCATTGACATTGTGTGAAGTAATTGAGAAAGAGAAGAAAATTACAGCTAAACATAAACACTACAGAAATTTTAAAATAGCCATTGTCACAAAGGGTACAACATTTGAAAAAAAGTCTGATCACAAAGAGTTTAAGTAGTATGTTATGTAATATAATTGTTCTTTGTAATTATAACCCTTAATATTGTACATCACTTGGGAATCTGCTGGCACTTTGTAATAAATATTAATAATAAATGCTATTAATGGATATTTAATATTCAATATAATTTACCCATTCATGTTAATCCTGAAATGTAATAGCTTGTGTAACGGACCGTCACAGCCAGCAAGTCTTTCCTGGACCCTTGCTCTTTGTACCCAAATAGACAGGACATCTAGCAGTTAGGTACAGCAAGATTGAACTACTTTATTTGACAAAAAACACAGACTTTTAAAAGACATACACATGACATTAGTATACAATGGGGGGAAGGAACTAAACATAGTCCTCCAACTAACTGGGGCTAGGAAAAGATTAGACATTCAGTCTGCAAACCAAATTACCATACAGTGAGTAGACACACAGTAAGAAACATAATGTACACAACATAATCAGTTTACCAGTTAATCCAGTTAAAACAGAACAATTGATGTTGGAGTAAACTATTGGAGTCACTGTCACATTATAAACCTTCAGAGTGGTCTACTCACAGAATTAAACATTACACATGAACCAATATACTAACAGAATATAACTAACTAACAATATTAACATATAGTGCTATGGTACATCCCTTACCCAGGTAGTCCATTCATTTGTGAGTTGGTTCGGTAGATTCAATCTACCGAACACCCAGGCAGAAAGGCACGAACAAGCCTTTCTGCAGGGGAAAATGCAAGCTTTTACAATGGGGCCATAGTCCAGAGGCAGCATGCGAGCAACCAGGCTTCTCCAGAACATAGTGGCGAGGTTGGTTCCGCCACATCTTGTGATCCATTTTCAACTTTTTTTTTTCCAGTTTGCAACTGAAAACATGTTTTATTAAACTCTGTTTGAGGAACAAGAATTCTCCATGAGACCTGCTTATTAAGTAAATGTACCTAGAGGATAATAACCAATTATTTGAACATTAAGTGTACAAGAGCATACAAATTAAAATACAATTTTCTTTTATTGTGAAATAAACCTTGAAGATTATTTTTAAAAGGTCTTTTCCCAAATCTTCATGACCTGGAACGGGGGACTAATAAAAGTACTCAAAAAAAATTGGGCAGACTAGATGGACCGAATGGTTCTTATCTGCCGACACATTCTATGTTTCTATGTTTCTATGTTTCTATGACCTCTCTAGACATTTGTTTTTCCTTTTAATACATTTAATTATTAAAGAAAGTCATCCTGTTTTACTCAATGTACTGTGAGGTAATTTTAGCAGTTTTATCGGATTACGTATAAAGTGATTAGAAACACAGTTAACACGATACCCATTTTATCAACACGCAAATGTCACACCCGGCATTTGGGAATGGGTGATAGTTGTGATAAATATCTGAAAAATGTGTCATCATATGTTTTATTAACTTTTTTTTTTTTTTTTAATGCTTTTATTGTCTTTGGAAAAATGTTTATTTTAAAATGGTAAGAATTTTGCCCAGACAATGATTTAAGACTTCTTACCTGAACTAAACTTTTAATTACTCCCCTTTTTAAGTGTATTACATTTGACAAAGTACTAATACAAAGGGAAAGGCATAGTGGTCTCTTTTCAATGACCCAAGCAAATGCTCTATGGTCATTGAATTCCATAGACTGCAATAGAAAGGGGTGAAATAAAAGACTTTTTTTAAAGCTGATAACTCGTCAGATCATTTTCTTCAAAATTGCATTAGGTGTGGTCTGTGACAGAATCCAGGTGTGGTTTTGTAGAATCCAGGAAGCAAGTCTCCTACCACCTGTTTTTTTTAAATACTAAAGGGGGTCCTGTACTAAACAAGTGCAGTGGGGAAAAAAAGTACGTTAAACATGAGTAAGGAGCAATTTGCGAATATTTGTAACAATCTGCACTTTTTTTCCCCTGATTTGCGCCTCTTCCGTTTATTTTTATTTAGCGTGCATTTTCCCGGTTGCGCTAATAAATTGTGATTATATTTGCGCACGCTAAAGAGCTTTGCGAATATTTTGTGAAAAATAATTCTTATTTGCTTGTGAAAATTACACCAGCTTTCAGCGAGTGCAATCAAAAGAGGTGGAAAAAATATTCGCACAATTGCCTGTTTTTAGTCTCAGTTATGCCCGTTTTTATTCGTAATTTGCTCGTATGTACTAATTGAGTGTTAAATGTTTAGTACGTTGCAATAGGAGCAAAGCGCAAAAATTGTTTTGCACATAAAATACATTTGCGTTTTTTTTTTTAGTACATGCCCCTCTAAGCCAGGGATATCTTCTAGAAGAAACATGCTAGAAAGATAATTGAATAGGTGGCAAAATCAGCAGAATGAAGTTAATATACTAAAAGTTTTTTGGCATGCATCCCTCTTTAACGATGAGTGGAGTAAATATATGTGGCAAGTGACTACAGAGATGTCCCAACAGAGGGTGCCTAATGATAGGATTACCCACTGCCTTATGTTTTTGTTGTTTTAGCTTTTGACCCTACTCTTTCACGGTCTACATACAGAATGAGCAGCCATTGCACTGTACAAATCTAAAGCCAGACTAAGCACTCTTTCTCATTTATCGGGGCGTTAGTGGGCGGCCATATGTTATGTGCCATGTGCTTCTGTTATACTTATCCTGTTCTTTAATATCCATCAGCATGTTTATTCCTTGCTCTGTCATGTACTTTAAGGCCCATTTGAAGGAAAATTAGGTCAAGTTTATTCTTATTTGCATCTGTGACACTAAACACAGCAGCAGCAATAATCATATTTGTGGCAGTCTATCAATGAACATTGTGAAACCTGCATGATGTGTTTGCAGTCTCTATTTTCAATAACCATTCTGAAGAGCAGGTTAAGCCAAGTGACATATGCTGGCCACTTTTACAAGATTTGCATCATGGCTGAATGTTCAAGTAAGGCCAACTAACGTGTTGTTTAATCAAATGGACCGTTTTAATAAAAGTTGTATTGCTATTACATCACCATTTATTTGTATATCGCCCAAAACATGCACAGAACAAATCCACCAACTGGTACACCGTGGGGTGGAGCCTAAAGTGGGTGTGGTCATGTGATGTCACACAAAGCTGTGTGATCCAAAATTGATCTTCTGCCTACTTCCGCCTACTACTAAGACCGGGAACGGGGGACTAATAAAAGTACTCAAAAAAAAAAATTGGGCAGACTAGATGGACCAAATGGTTCTTATCTGCCAACACATACTATGTTTCTACTTGGTACCGATTCTGGGTGCCTGGAACTCATTGCTATAGCATTTTGGTACAGAGGAACTTTCTTCAGGATTTGGGATTCAGGACCCGGCTTCATCATAGAAGTCCCGGCAGTCGTGCTCATCGCGCAGACATCAGTTGGCTGTTAGAGAGGGGGATCCAGGTCCCCTGCAGCTCTGCGGGGGACCTGGATCCCAGTCTTATAGTCTGACCTCGATTTGAGGCCAGATTATAAGACGACCTCTAATGTAAGAGCATTTGTTCTGAAAAAAACCTCAAGCAAATAGGTATTTGTACTCTATGAGAAATGGCCGCACTGAACGGATGAGAGTGCAATGAAGATTAGTTCTTGTACAACATCTAGAAGTGGTGCAATGAACTGTTACCGTCCACTGGCTGCACCAGAAGGAATCGAGCTATTCACTAAAAGTGAGTTGCAGGGAAATTAACTTTTCATCACAGATGCTTAACTATGCATTGTGCAGAGAGGACCTGCAAGGTGTATAACTATGCATTGTGCAGAGAGGACCTGCAAGGTGTATAACTATGCATTGTGCAGAGAGGACCTGCAAGGTGTATAACTATGCATTGTGCAGAGAGGACCTGCAAGGTGTATAACTATGCATTGTGCAGAGAGGACCTGCAAGGTGTATAACTATGCATTGTGCAGAGAGGACCTGCAAGGTGTATAACTATGCATTGTGCAGAGAGGACCTGCAAGGTGTATATTCATTAGACATTAAAGAAATGTTCATCTCACCTCAACTCACCTGCACCTCACTTTTAGTACACAATTCCCATAATCTCTCTTTTAACTGTATATTATAATGACTGTATCCAGCAGGGAGTTCCTAATTATAATAAGATAATAATATAATAAGAATTGTTCCTCATGTAACCCCTCTGGGATTACAATTAGATTTGAGCGGACAACTGGATGTTCGGGTTCGGCGGGTTCGGCCGAACTTCGGAAAAAAGTCAGAGTCCGTGCTCGAACTTGACCCCGAACCCCATTGAAGTCAATGGGGACACAAACTTTTGGCCACTAAAATGCCTCTAAAAAAGTCCTGGAAAGGGCTAGAGGGCTGCAAAAGGAAGTAAAATGTTGGTAAGAGTAGGACAAGTGCCCTGCAAGCAAATGTGGATAGGGAAATAACTTAAAATAACATAAAATACATACAAATTAAAAATACAGCTGAGCCATAAATTAGCACTAGATGGAACCTTTGATTTTAGTTTTGGAAGAACATAAATCTAAATCTAAAGCATGGCTGCCAGGAGGACCAACAGAATTATCCATTTGAGAGAGGGTTGGAGTGCAGGGTATTCTCTTTCAGTTTATACTAAGTGACCCATAGGTTGAGGAGGCGGTGACCGTGACGGTGTAGGTGGAAACGGCACTGGAGGAGGAGGAGGAGAAAGACAGAATTTTTCAAAGTGCGCTGTAAGCACAGTATTGGACTGTTCTATTTGACTCTCAGATATGAAGTGCGCCGCAAGACGCAAATATACTATTTACCACCCAAAACTAATAGAATTTTTCAAAGTGCGCTGTAAGCACAGTATTGGACTGTTCTATTTGACTCTCAGATGTAATACATGTAATGCTATTGCTATTCTATAAACCGAAATAGAGTCCCCGTTCATACGAATAGGTCAATTGACCTATTCTTATGAATGGGGACTCTATTTCGGTTTATAGAAAGCCAATAGCATTACATGTATCCCATAAACCGAAAGTCTATAAACCGAATGTCTTTCAGTTTATAGACTTTCGGTTTATGGAATACATGTAATGCTATTGCTATTCTATAAACCGAAAGTCTATAAACATGAATGGGGACTCTATTTCGGTTTATAGAAAGCCCATAGCATTACATACAATGTAATCGCCGAACCCCGAACTCCAACACGAACATACAGTGGAATGTCCATGTTCGGGTACGGGGTCCAAAAACAGTAATGTTCGGTACGAACCCGAACAGTGCGGTTTGGGTTCGCTCAACACTAATTACAATCATTTCTGCTCTGTCACTGACTAGCCTGCAGTTTTGTGTGGTGCCCAGCAGATGGCGATCTTTAGAGAACAAGACTAAAAACAAAGACCCTGACTCCATTTTAAGAAACAAGTTAGTTCAGAGCTGGAGAGAGAAGGAGAAAGACACTGTCAAGCAGTTGTTTCAGCTTGGGGTGCAGTGGTAAGCTGAAACTATCTCCCCCTGTCTCACACAGGGCACCAAGCTGAAACCCTCTCCCCCTGTCTCACACAGGGCACCAAGCTGAAACCCTCTCCCCCTGTCTCACACAGGGCACCAAGCTGAAACCCTCTCCCCCTGTCTCACACAGGGCACCCTGAAAGTCAGCACATAGCTAAAAGTCCTTGGTCTTCCATTTTCCTGCCAGTAGCATTTTAACTTCAGCCATATTGTGGATTACAGTATCTATGGGCCCCAACTATGTGCACCAACTAACGGTACCAGACTGCTTGTGGGGTGGAGCCTGGAGTGATGTGAAGTATTTATTGCGGGTTGCTTTAAATGAGTCATTGCACTTTTAAATATTTTACTGTGTTATGTTTATTTCTCTGTTATTTATTTGCATAGTGCTTTTACCTTGCAATACAAAGTTATATTTAAGTTAGCTCTGGGTCAGTTTTATTACTTGCGTAGATATGTTCCCAGTGGGACCCCCCATCCATACACTGGATGGCCCACTGGGTGGAGGCACTGCCGCCGTCATGTACCCCAACTCCCAGGTAGCGGAGACTCAGGATCACCCTGCAGAGCAAAAGAAGGTAACTGGGGAGAAGGACCACAGGGGTATAGTGGGCCTGTGCAAAAACCCGTTACACTAATTTACACCTTAATACACTGCAGAAATAATCCTGCTGCCTAAATGAAACCTTAAGAGTGGATCAAGGGAAGGAAATGCTGCCTCCTTTTTCATATAGTTAACTAATGACATTATTACTGGGTCTTATAATTAATCACATAAGTGGATTGACTAATTAGCAATGACTAGCAGCTCTGCTGGGCACTGAGGTGACCTGTACTGCCAGTGACATCAGGAACACTGCAGTCTCAATTTTCTTTTAATAATAATAATAATAAAACAAATAATTGATTTCATCGAAAACAGAGATTTTGCACCATTTCCCAGGTATGGATCCTCATCTGGGCATCCCCAAACTTCAAAGCAAATTACAAATCTGCCATAAAGGTGTAGACCCATCTACAAGAAATGGACTTGCATATTAGTCACACTCCTGCACCTTTACCATCACTCATGCTTTAAGCGAGGCAGTTCTGATGCAGATTGTTATCCCAAGCCCCGGTTTTCATTGAGTGACAGCGCTATCCATCCCAAGCCATGCCCTTAGTGTTAAACATTGCCGGGGGTCAATGATGGGAGTTATGCATTACACTATGTGCAGTTGTCAGCGTACCATTATATGTTCAGAATTTCCACTTATAAGACAACGGTAGCGAAAAAATTAAGCATTGTTAATATTATAAGTATAGAGAATCAAAAATGATCTATGCATTGTGTTAGCAAAATTGCAAGCAAATCCATAAATTAGAAGAAAAATGTGGTTTAAATGTGTCACTGGTTTCTCCGGTTTACGATGCAGAGCTTTGTGACATTGCAGTCAGTGGTGTATCTTGGTTTTGTGCTGCCCTACCCACGTTGCACACGCATGACATGCCCCATAACCCACATCACCCCCATTACATGACCCCATCACATGCCTCCATCACCAGCATTACATGCCTCCATCACCCCCATTATATGTCTCCATCACCCTCATTACATGCCCCATCACCCTCCATAACCCCCATTGCATGCCTCCAGCACCCCCATTACATCCCCCATCACCTCCATTACATGGCCAATCACCCCCATTATATGCCTTCATCACCCCATTACATGCCCCATCACCCCAATTACATACCACCATTACATGCCCCCTCACCCCAGGACTTACCCTGATCTCTGGTGGCTAGTGGCAGGCAGCATGGTGTCCCTGTCTATCGTCAGAGTGCTGGGTCACGTGACCTCTCATCACTCCGCCCCCTAAGAAAAAAACGCACGGGTAGCCTGATCGTCGCGATCAGGCTCCCCTTGAGTTTTTCCCACTGTTGAGGTGCCACCCCCCAAATTCCACCTAGGATGCCATGCGGTAAATACCGCACTGATTGCAGTCTAGAAATCTTTGCTAGACCAGACTAGAAAACTAAATATTTTTAAAGGTGGATTCAAGGTGTTTGAATCAGAAATAACATCTGCCTGATTAAAACTATTTTATTGTGTTTAGTCACGCTTTAAAGGATCTGCAGTGTTCTCATTTTTGGATTTTTTTTTTTTAGGAAGGACTAGATCCACCATTGTTCTCTTCTTGATTTAAAATATTTATTTGAATCCTTATTAAGAGTATGTAGCAGAGTGAACTCTTAATTGAAGTGCATCATTGGATCATCAATTTACTGTCAGAAAGGTGACCAAGAGAACGGTCAGTCATTGGCAGGAAAGGTTTCAGAAAGGCATGAGACAACTTTAATTAAGGATTTTATTCATTTAACATTCAATCATCATGTAAAATGTATCCAGAGCCAACAAACTAGAGCAAATTGTGCAGTTTTATTGCTATAAAACTATGACATTTTCATTTTGTAGGAAAATGATTAAAGGATTAGTCTGGTTGCAGAACCATGTTTGAATAAATGCAAGCATATTAATAAAAACACTATAAAAAAAATATGAATGCCTACCTTTTAAACTTAGTTTTTGTAAGCATTCTCCTGGGGAGGCTCTTCACCTCTGTCATTCAGAGCATTTCTTCAGAACCAATCAGAGTGCTCCTATGTAGACATGTGCAAAACTAAAATTTTTGTTTCGTTTTCGTCCATTCGGACGGAAATATTATTTATTTAATATTTATTTATTTAGTCCAAAACGAATTTCGTTCATTACTGCATTCGTTTCAGACGAAATTCATTCATTATTTTCGTTTTGTTTTATTCATTCGTACGAATTGACCTATTTAACCTCTCTTTCGGTTTATAGAATACCAATAGCATTACATACATTCCATAAACCGAAAGTCGTTCATTATGTCGGTTTATGGGATGTATATAATGCTATTGGCTTTCTATAAACCGAAAGAGAGTCGGTTTATAGAATACCAATAGCATTACATACATTCCATAAACCGACATAATGAACGACTTTCGGTTTATGGAATGCATGTAATGCTATGAACGAATGTTTAATAAATGAAAATCATTCGTCCATTTATGCTATTGGCTTTCTATAAACCGAAATAGTCGGTTTATAGAATACCAATAGCGTTACATGCATTCCATAAACCGAAAGTCGTTCATTATGTCGGTTTATGGAATGTATCTAATGCTATTGGTATTCTATAAACCGACTCTATTTCGGTTTATAGAATGCCAAAAGCACAAATGGACAAATGATTTTCATTTATTAACCATTCGTTCATTCGGCTTTCGTTAGTTTAGCATTTTCGTTATTCGTTTTTCGGACAAATGGACGAAAATGCTATTTTCGGCCGAAAATGCATTTGTCTGAAAACGAATGCACATGTCTACTCCTATGTAATAGCTCGTTCATTACATCTTGTGAACATCTCCTTACTGGCTGGGAATTCGGCCCAATGTCATGGGCTTACCACTTGCCTGTGTCAGTCTAACTGGAAACTTAGAAAAGGTGATTCTCTTAGTGACTCAACTGGACCGGAGAGTCCGCATACGGGCCTCTCCTTCCAATGCCCTGTCTTGTCCTGTCCCGTTTCCTCGACCAATTTCAACCACACCACCTTCATATGCTGAAGAGGCCATGCAACAAGCCGATAAGACCTGACATGCCAACCTATGCAGGTACTGTGGCTCCGAATTATCCTTCAGAGGTCAACTGTCTTACTGGCTGATATGGCCCCTCATCTATCTATTCCGTTCTCCTTGCAGTGGACAATGCCATCATTGATGGATAACTCCTTCCTTTAACTTTTTGTGGGGAAAAAGGAAGGAGGACTAGTACCCTGTGTGGACTACAGGGACTTAAATAATATCACCATTAACAATAAATAATGGACCAGCTCCGAGAGGCCTGTATCTAACAAGGCGGATTGTGCCCCTTGAGTGACAAGCGTGCTGCCAGTCCAGAACACGTCTGTCACTCGGAGGTACAATGTATCTCGTTTAGAAATCAGTGGCGGATGCTCCATATGTGCTAGGAGACCTGCGCTGTGTATTTCTGGGGTTTGTGAGCTCCGAACAGAGAGCACACAAACCCCGGAAATACATCTGGGAGACAGACGGCAGCTGCGAATTCTTCAACACAGTCACTCCTTCTGTTGCCAATTCGACAAGCACTAACAGTATACAAGATCTTTTATTAAGACTTAGATTCATTGTCACCTGTCATCTCAATAAACATCTCTACAGAGTTCATCAACTTTCTCTCAACAAACTTAGAATTATCGGTGTCCAATGTCTGATGCATACGCAAAACATCTATATAGTAATCCAATACTCCTACTTAATAACCTGTATCTGTGTAGTAACTCCTGTGCCTCCATGCATCTATCTACGAACACATGCTATAAAAAGCAGAAAATCCGTACTTATTAGCAAGATGTGATCATTACATTTCACGCATTTGTAAATTGTCCAACCTGATTATTCTAATGACCTACTGTAGTTAAAAGTCCAAATTTAAACAGCTGGGAGTTTACTAGGGTATGACAGGATTTTCCCATTGCAGAATGTTAATTCGACTTCGTTATTACGTCTGTGTCTCAGCCACGCAGTTTGACATTTAATAGATATTCCTTCCATTGTGTTCTTTCTTTATCAGGAAGAAGAGTTAAATCATGAGGCTATAAAGTCAATAGCCTCTGTTGTGTGTGATCCTCGTCATGTTGTTTAGATTTAGCTATACGTATTTTAATTTATTGTCTGGATAGACCAGCCCCTTACTATAATTAATGGCTCAGGAATGTCTAAATTAAACTGAAGTTTAAAACATTGTTTTAAAGTTAACTTAAAGCCAATGTACTGGTTTTGTTTCTTAAATAACATTATACTTTATAATAAACATTAAAAAAAAAAATTATAATAATAATAAAAAAATAAATAAATAAATAAATAAATATTTATATATATATATATATATATATATATATATATATATATATATATATATATATATATATATATATATATATATATATATAAATGTATCCCATCATATAAAAGGAAATTCATATAAAAGGAAAACAAGTAGAAATCCCCCCCCCCCCCCCCACCATTGTCTTAAATTCTATTCTATCTAATGTGAAAACCTTTATCTATACACTATATGGACAAAAGTCATCAAACCCATTGCCACAGGTGGATATAGTGCAGTCTGCATTCACAAATATTTGAGAGAAAAATGGGTCGTTCTGGAGAGCTCAGTGAATTCAAGCGTGGTACCGTAAGTGGTATTATTGGAAAGTGGAAGCGTTTAGGAACAGCAACAGTTCAACCACGAAACAGAAAACCACATAGAGTCAAAGAGCGGGGTCACAGAGTGCTGATGCGCATAGTTAATAAAAGTCAGAAATGATCTGCTGATTCCACAGCTGAAGTGTTCCAAACTTCCACTGGCTTTAATATCAGCACAAAAAAAATTGCAGTGGGAGCTTCATGGCAGCATTGTGCCAACTATAAAAGCTAACAATGGATATAGGGAATCTCTACAATAGCTCCAATATAAGGAAAGAGACTTCCACTAGGGGGTAACCCTAAAGCTAAACAAAAAGATTATATGGATGTGTGTGGAGTCTCGATAAATAAGACGTAACTTTTATTGGTACTAGATAAAATGACACATATAACAAACAAGATAAGTGAAAAAAACTGTGAGGTAAGTCAAGTTGTGATTGTGGCGTCCCGCGGAGGGTGCTGACCCCACCGGGTGACACCTCCAGCGGGGGTGACACCTGTGATGCCGGCATCTCCCCGCAGCGAAGTTAAGTTAAGCATTGCTTAACTTTTTTTTTTCTGGCATCCGCTTCGGCCGCCGAAAAAAAAAAGGGAAAAAAAATCACTGTGACCGAATGTGACGTTACGGCACAATATTACTGGTATCTGAATGGCACAATATTACTGGGCTCGGAATGGTACAATATTACTGGGCTCTGAATGGCACAATATTACTCGTATCTGAATGGCACAATATTCCTCGCATCTGAATGGCACAATACTCCTGGCATCTGAATGGCACAATACTCCTGGCATCTGAATGGCACAATATTCCTGGCATCTGAATGGCACAATATTACTGGTATTTGAATGGCACAATATTACTGGCATCTGAATGGCACAATATTACTGGGCTCTGAATGGCACAATATTACTGGTATTTGAATGGCACAATATTCCTGGTATCTGAATGACACAATATTACTGGTATTTGAATGGCACAATTTTCCTGGCATCTGAATGGCACAATATTCCTGGCATCTGAATGGCACAATATTACTGGTATTTGAATGGCACAATATTACTGGTATCAGAATGGCACAATATTACTGGTATTTGAATGGCACAATATTACTGGTATTTGAATGGCACAATATTACTGGTATCTGAATGGCACAATATTCCTGGTATCTGAATGGCACAATATTACTGATATTTGAATAGCACAATATTACTGGTATTTGAATGGCACAGTATTACTGGCATCTGAATGGCACAATATTACTGGCATATGAATGGCACAATAATACTGGCATCTTAATGGCACAATGGTATTGGCATCTGAATGGCACAATAATACTGGCATCTTAATGGCACAATGGTATTGGCATCTGAATGGCACAATAATACTGGCATATTAATGGGCAAATTGGCTGTGGCTTATTAATGACAAAATTATACTGGCATATAATTGGGCAAATTTGCTGTTATAGAGAGAGAGAGAGATGTCTGTATGTATAGATATGTATTGTTTTAGAATTGTACAATTGTCCCCTCGTAGGGCTCCTGTGTGTTGCATAATTAATGGCGATCCCATGTCTGGCATAATTATGGGATGCTTGTGTGTGGCATATTTATTGGGCCCCATGTGTGGCATAATTAAGGGACTCTTTTGTGTGGAATAATTATGGGGCACCTGTGTGTGTGTTTGGCATAATTATGGGGCACCTGTGTGTGTGTGTGTGTGTGTGGCATAATTAATTGGGCAGAGGCGAGGCATACATTTTGGGGCTCTGGCGTGGCATAATTATGGGGCTCCTGTGTGTGTCATAGTTATGGGGCTCCTTTTTGTGGCATAGTTAATAGGCCATCTAACTGGCATACTAAGGAATCAGTTTGGCATTGTATTAGAAGAAATCCAGAGGGGTGACACCATGAGTTTCTGCACCGGGTGACACCAACCCTAGTGACGCCTCTGCTTGCACGTCCATAGATAATCAGATTTAAATAGTTATACTGTAAATAATTATCTAAAGTATGGTATTGGGTCCAAGAACAGTAATGCTATTTACGTTATTTTTACATTATATTATTACTAATCAGATTAACTTGCCTTGTGTCTATCCCACGCATGCTTAAACTCCTTCAATGTGTTTACCTCTACCACTTCCGCTGGAAGGCTATTCCATACATCCACTACCCTCTCAGTAAAGTAATACTTCCTGATATTACTTTTAAATCGTTGCCCCTCTAATTTTAGACTATGTCCTCTAGTTTTTATTTAGTATTGACAATACAAATTATATCCATTTTCATGTCTCTTATATCTTTTAATGTTATAATCATAAGCACAGTATCTGCATAAATACGCATATGATGTATCTCCATTCTTTTGCAACAAGCCAGTGTGTGAAATCTATAGACATTCATCCTTCTGTCTAAACATGAGTCACACACTGGTAAATCGCTATTGACTGTCAGAGAGAAACTCCTTAGATAGTCACTTTCAGGTTTCAGATTATCTCTAACACGAATCCCATTAACTTCCTTTCGCCTTTTTGCCGGCCGTGTAACAGATCCCAAATGAAACTCCGCATCAGATGGATGCGCTCAGACGTCTGTGATTTGTTGAATTAAATAAGAGCTGTATGAGATAACGGGGAGAATAAAGGTAACCTTTACCGCTGTCATAGGGAAACAAAATCCATTACCGTTTGGGGAAGGTGATGGCCACTATTACAAGAGAGTTATTCCGGAAAAGATGGAACATTGGGTACATATGGAGTTCAATTTTCGGTGACAATGATGGATAACTAACTGAGCATCATGGAATATGTAGTACCAACTATCTGCAGTGCCAAGGTTAGCCATCACTGCTCTATAATGTAAACTATTCACTTTTTTTTTTTTTTAGGAGCGTCACAGGAAGTGGGATTAGTAAAAACTCCACATCCAGCCTTTTGCGGGGCATGTTTCACCCACATTCCACATAAGCACATAGAACTCAAACCCTAATGGGGACTCAAGCACCTAAATTATACTGGGAATGTAGGGAATACATATATGTACGTTGTGTTACAACAGAATTACATGCAACTGCATACATTAAGACAAATATAGGTTTTTAACGTGTCTGTGGAGTCTCCTGCTTATGACATCACCTGTGCCTTGATATGCAAATTAGCTCCTTTTCAAAGGAAAATGTGTAATTTGCATTTTAAGCCACAAGGTGATGTCATAAACAGGAGACAGCACAGACACATTAAAATAAATTATATTCATTTGAGCATTTGCTTGCAATTCTGATAATATAGGTTGTGTATCTCTTATATGAAACGCTTGGGACCGGCAGCGTTTTCGGATAATGGATACTTTCGGCAGCACTAGCCTTAGAAATGATCTACATTACCTACATTTAGTGTGTTTTTGTATTTAGGTAATATAGATCATTTCCAGCAGGGGAGCTGAGGAAATTACCTGCTCCTCGTGGCTGACGAAATGATACGTCATTGAGCTGTGGTTGCCTCCTTCCTGTCCAGGGCTCTGGGAGCCACATGTCCTACATTTATGCCGCTGGAGGGGGAAGCAAAGGAGCAGTTGCCTTGGGTCCTGCCATTCATGTAGAAGTTACTTCATGGAAATGGTATTCCCTGATGGCGTTGGCCTCTTTAAACAGGATAATGCGCCCTGCCACAAAGCAAAAATGGTTCAGAAATGGTTTGAGGAACACAACGATGAGTTCAAGGTGTTGACTTGGCCTCCAAATTCCAAAGATCTCAATCCAATAGAGAATCTGTGGGATGTGCTGGACAAACAAGTCTAATCCATGCAGGCCCCACCATACAACTTAAAGGATCTGCTGGTAACGTCTTGGTGCCAGATACCACAGCACACCTTCAGAGGTCTAGCGGAGTCCATGCCTCGACGGGTCAGGGCTGTTTTGACAGCAAAAGAGGACCTACACAGTGTTAGGCAGGTGATCATAATGTTATGGCTGATGGATGTGTGCGTGTATATATGTTTAGCTTGGGTTTAGAACTACACTCAGTTGTCATAGGGAATATATTAGGAATGCACTCCTGTGCCTTCCTTTTGCATGTGCACGTGTGCCCTTACACGTTTCAAGTTTCTTGGCTTGCTGGACCAATCCAGTTCATCGTAAAGTCAGAATGAAGTCTACACATGTTTTGGAACTGGTTCCATTAGAAAAGATCTATATAAAGTTGCCATGAAGCAATTGTCACAACCCATTGCTGTATTGATGGCAAAGTGAGGATGTCAAACTGCCGCCTTCTAGCTGATGAGGGCCTAGATCTCCAATTGGGCTGTGAGGGGGGTTATGGGAAATGTAATCCCCTAACAGCAAGAGAGCCGCAGTTTGACACCCCTGTCTTTAGATAAATACCTTTTAAACACATCAGCAATTCAAATTAAAACAATCTACTCACTAAATATAAAGGCTAACATTGTATTTCTTCTTCTTTTTTTTTTTTTTTTAAAGTATCATTTATCCATCTACTGTCTCATATCCATCAAACCATTTCAGCCCATATTTCTCTCCTGTCTCGGATTGTTACATTCAGATATTGTACCATTTGTCAGTAGATCTCCAGGTCCATCTGTTATTAATAAAAATGAACTTATTAATGTTATTCGTGCCAGCTTACTCTAGATATAACTGATTGCTAGTAATTGTATTGATTTGATATAATGGCACACTTCATTTTGTAATAATATATGATTATAGCTGAAATGAATGAGAGTTTACAGAGAATATACTTATAATGGCATGTAGCAAAATGCATTAAATAAATCTTGATTTTTGGCAAAGAGCAATAGGAGAAAAATACTTTCTGAAAAAGCTTTTACAACAGATAAAGGGACTGATTTTTTTAAGGCAAAACAAGTGCCATTTAAAAAAAAGAAAAAAAAAGGTGGTAGATTTGGAGCAAACAGCCATAGTAATCCATTGGTATCCATGGTGACTACTACTATTTTAGCAAATTTTCCTGAAAAAGCACCAGTTTTGTCTTGATAAATATGGCCCATAGGGGGGTCATGTACTAAACAAGTGCAGTGGGAAAAAAAGTAGGTAAAACATGAGTAAGGAGCTATTTGTAACAATCTGCACTTTTTTTCCCCTGATTTGCGCCTCTACCGTTTATTTTTATTTAGCTTGCATTTTTCCGGTTGCGCTAATAAATTGCAATTAGATTAGCGCATGCTAAAGAGTTTTGCAAATATTTTGGGAAAAATAATTCTTATTTGCGTGTGAAAATTACACCAGCTTTTAACGAGTGCTATCAAAAAAGGTGGAAAAAATAGGGGATGGGACCCTTCATCGCGGCTGCAGCCGCTTCACCGCCGTCACTTCACCAAACGACAGCTCGTCGCGGGATATTTCATCGCGGGTTTAGGGGGTTAGTATTAGGGTTTAGGGGGTTAGTATTAGGGTTCGGGGGTTAGTATTAGGGTTTAGGGGGTTAGTATTAGGTTTTGGGGGTTAATTTTAGTATTGGGGTTTTGGGGTTAATTTTAGTATTGGGTTTTGGGGTTAATTTTAGTATTAGGGTTTTGCGGGCAATTTGGGGGGGATTAATTTATTAGGGGGGGTATTTTATTTTAACTTGTATATTTGTATGAGCTGACAGTTCAGCGCTGAACGCGATGAAGCGGCCGCGTTATTCTTCATTGCTGACAGTTCAGCGTTCTAACTGCCGCGCTGAACTGTCAGCGATGAAGTCGCCGCGCTGAAGTGTCCTAGACCCGGAAAAATATTCGCAAACTTGCCTGTTTTTATTCACAATGATGCCTGTTTTTATTCACAATTTCCTATTTGAGTGTTAAATGTTTAGTACATTGAAATAGGAGCAAAGCGCAAAAATAGTTTTGCACATAAAATATATTTGCTTTTTTTTAGTACATGCCCCTCCTAGAGTCTATAGTAACTGCACTTATTCATAGGCCATGGGTATAGAATTTACAATGATATAATTTTATTATCAGCATAAGTAACCATATTAAATTGTGGAAACACAGATCATTACAACACAAAATAATGTTTGATTTAGTGTAGACTGAATTCAAATGTAGAATTCACTCCCTATTGGACTGCAGCATACCTTGCCAAAACCCCCATTTAATTACAAGCCACAATTACAGAACTATCTGAATTTGAAATAATGAAATGCACAGTTTAAGACTGTAATATAATTCATATTTGAATTGCAGATTTATGGAATTTCTTTTGTGTTTCATTTGGTAACAAATCACTCCTTGAAAAGTTTAACTTGAACTTAGACATTTTTAAATGTGATTACATTTTTTTTTATTAGGGAATTACAAGTCTTAATACGATTTGTAATTTAAAAGCCTCAAGAGAGATGGTTAGAATTTCATTTGGCAATCAGAACATTTAAACATATTTATCATTAGCTTGCGCAGTGATGCCAATTCGAAATCTGAAAAGTAGCATCCAACTCACCACTGCATGTGTTACGCTCGCTGGCTACATAACTTTCCACAACACTACCTACTTGCAGGGTCATTCTTGGTGCCTTGGGATAAGTGCCTCTATTGCACACCCCTCCCCCCGCTCCATGTAGAGTCATAGTCAATATTGGGCTTGTTCCAGCTTGCCGGCTGCATACATTTGCAGCTTTACATTTAAACTATTTAGGTATATGAGACATACATAGTCTAAATCAGAATAACTGAGCTCCAAAATCTCAATTTCTGTATGGGAAAAGCTAGAACTCAATCTTGCGAGGTCACACAATGCTGAGGGATGTGAAATGACTAGTTACATTTTTCCCAATCCCACCACATCCTAGAATCCAGTTGCCAGATGTTCACTTGACATACCAGCTCAAACACAAGGTGCTTCCTACAGAGTAGGAAGAGTCTGTGCCTATGGAAAAGTACAGACCATGCACTGGACCACCAGGGTCCTCTCCTCACTACCTCCCAAGAAAAAAGTCAAGACCCACAGAGAGACAAATATTATTCTCATAGATAACACATGCAAATAACATAATATTATTCCACACAATAATCTAAGCTTCATCCTTGAGACCAGCACTCGCTTCCCCCATGCCAAACTGGAACCAACCAAACATTTCTTCGAGCACTTCAAAGTTACATTTCACATGTTCTTTACTAAGACCTTCAATGATAAACATTTGCTTTTGGGGGGTATCCAGTTTAAACTGCAATATTAAAGGGTAACATAAGAGAATACAGCATAATTGGATACTGTGGAATCCGAAAACACAATCAATTTTCAGTATTTAACATTTCCATTGGGAGCCAAAATTCTGTTCGTTTTCTGTTTTTGTAACATAAGCCCATCTGACAATAAATAATACAATGAATGGCTGTATTGTTATGTAGAAAACAGGCCCAAAAATCTTAACAAAGCTCCCAGGACAGGAGAAAATGGCACGCTGTGCCGTCTGCAGAAGAGATGCGGTCTGCTGCAAGATGCCTTTTCCTAGTTTAAGTCAACACTCCAAGAGCAGTGCACATCCCAACTTCTGGGTTGGAATGTCTGATTGTAGAAATCATCAGATTGCCTCAACTTAGAACATGCCTAGGCATTTAATCAGATAAACAAACCCCATTCTGTAGCTCATCTAGCAATGCTGTGGAATGGAGACGGACCTACAGTGGTAGGTTTTCAATATGGAATTTGATCCAAGGGAATAGTTTATCACATCATTATCTCAAGTGCAATGGGCCACCATGCAAAAGATTGTGAACAGTGCTCAACTTGGGCGGTGGACTATACTCTTTAGAGTGAGAGAATCTAAAGTATAGAACTAGGGTTTGACAGTACCTTGGGAAGTCTTTACGAATGGTATTCTAGGTTTTCTAACAGTAGTCATGCGCAAATTATGGTTTGAAATTCACCTACTGCAGAAACAAAGGAAAGGTGAGGTCTGACCTAAAAAGCTCGTGCTAAACTCTTACCTGGGCACAAGATATAAATATTGCACCAACAAAATAGGCAGCACTTGGTAAATGTGTTACAAAACAACAGAAGGGAACAAAACTATAAGTAAGGTAGATAGCTTGCCATATAGAGGGAATGGGGGTCAGGGTATATATATATATATATATATATATATATATATATATTCATCCTTTTTGCAGAACAAACACTTGTGGAATTCTTGAATTGAACACCTCTTTGAACAGGTGGGTTTTGAGGGGCTTTTTGAAGATTGAGAGGGAGGAAGATAAATGGAAATTCTGCAGAGGAAATCTCAGGAGCTCTCTTGCGAATGGAAATAAGTAGTATATGATATGTAGTTCTATGGTGTCTTTCTTGGTCCACAATAGCTGACACCTAACATAAAAAGTGAGGTGCGTAGCAGTATATAATAAATTCTACATTTTTAAAAGCATAAAAAAGACAAACTTCATTTTTAGAAACCGTGAGTGCTTTTGCTACTATTTAAAAAGTTATAAAATGATTGGACTGCTATTTCTCCAAATATATATTATCAATACTATTTGAGATGTTCTTTAGCACTAGTGATGTCGAAAGTTCTCATATTGTTTACCGTGGGTTCAAGTTTTTAGTCTAAATGAAATCTGTCTTCTACCCTTCTATCAATCTAGGCGCAGCACGGACAGTAGATTATCCCACCGACGGCAAACGTTACTTCGAGAAAAGGGCAGACGGCAAGCGAATCGGGGGCCTGCGTATATGTTCAGTGACCGCTCTACAAGCCTTTCAGCAGATGAAGAGCGGTTTCTGGATGCAGCCGAATACGGTAATATCCCCGTCGTCCGGAAAATGATGGAGGAATGCCTGACGCTAAACGTTAACTGTGTGGATTATATGGGTCAAAACGCATTGCAGTTAGCGGTGGCTAACGAGCACCTGGAAATTACGGAACTGTTACTTAAAAAACAGAACTTGGCCCGGGTGGGTGATGCTTTGCTGTTGGCCATCAGCAAAGGCTACGTACGGATAGTTGAAGCAATACTTAGTCACCCGTCGTTTTCCGAGGGTAAGCGGCTTACAACGAGCCCAAGCCAGTCGGAATTCCAACATGATGACTTCTATGCCTACGATGAAGATGGGACGAGGTTCTCCCAGGATATTACCCCCATCATCCTGGCTGCTCATTGCCAGGAATATGAAATTGTGCACACGCTTCTAAGGAAAGGAGCCCGGATAGAAAGACCCCATGATTACTTTTGCAAATGCTCTGAATGTAGTGAGAAACAAAAACATGACTCTTTCAGCCATTCCCGTTCAAGAATCAATGCTTACAAAGGACTGGCAAGCCCCGCTTATCTATCCCTGTCCAGTGAAGATCCTGTCATGACTGCTTTAGAACTAAGTAATGAGCTGGCTGTGCTAGCTAATATTGAAAAAGAATTTAAGGTAAGCACCGGATACATTTATTATTATAAACCATGTGCAGAGCTAACCTTCGGCACTGCAGATGTCTTCGTCTATCGTCCCCGGGAATTTGGTGGGCTTGGCATCCTGGTCCATATAAGCTGCAGTACCAAACGTTATCCATCTCTGTGTTAGAAAGTCAAATATAGTTTGTACCTAAGTCTGTGTAACTTTATAGTAAACATTCCCAAAAAGATGATTTTTTTATAACTCATTCAATACACATATAGTAAGCCGAAGACTGATGGACCCAAGATTGTCTTCCTTGCTCCTAGGGAGGCAGGCTTGCTGGAACACTGACTAGCACTGAACACAGGGTTATATATAAAGAAAGAATACATAGAGAGTTGCCAGTTTGCACTGCATGTTCCAGTAGGTAGCATCCTTGGCACAATTATATGTGATTATAAATAAATAAAAATGTAGCATCTGTAGTAACTATTTTGAATATATCACCACAGATGTCAAGGTGTGGCATACTACTCTTTCCTGTTTCAAATACATTAGACTCTATCATCAGTAACAAAAAGACTCACACTATTGTATTTGATAGCACCACTTCTCTTTTTAAATCCAAAAGAGATCAGACCTGCATGGCATGGACACGTGATTTGTGGTAGACATGGCATGGGGAGTTTGATAGATCCCAAGTGGTGCACTAGTTGCCTATATTTGGTTCTCTGTCACCACTTGTTTTCTGCACTGATAAGTTGAACTTTTTGGTTGTGGTGTCTTTGGTTATGTCTGCATAGAATACTGCAATGTGAATGCTGGGCAAGTCCTGTGGGTACAATCTAGGTGCTTTGGCAAAACCTGTGGGTGCAATATAGGTGCTTTGGTAAGACCCGTGGGTGTAAACTGGGTTCTCTGGCAAGAACTGTGAGTGCAATATGAGTGCTTTGCAAGATCTGTGGCTGACCTTGATGGATACAAGCCTTTTTTAAACCTAAACTACTATGTAACTATGTAAGATCCCACCATGTTTGATTAGCAGAGCAAGCAGCACTTAGAGTTTTGCCACAGAATTGCTCTTTAGAACGAATCATTTTTTAGGTGATGTGAATTATTGAGGGAAAACACTGACTGATTTTTTATTTTTGTTTACACTTTATAATTTAACGTCCACTCCAGGCAGACTAATCCTACGTGTAGCTGTAAAAATACACATTGGCCTTACTCCAGAGCAGGGCTACCTCCTGCGTGTACAGCCACTCTTCTATTAATGGGCCTGGTTGTCCTCGGGGGGCCCACAGCCAGCAGATGTCTATGCACTACGCACACACATTAAATATGAAAATATATTTACTAATAAAACTTTTTCCCCCCTAGATTTAGGCCTTTTCTTTCTTTATAAATAAAGACTTTGGCCAGTTGCCTTATAACCAGGGTCACTTTATTTATGTGCAAATATGGTGTGTTTTTGGGATCAAGTGTCCCTTCAGGAGGCCCGGTGCCTTGTTATATCTGGGCACCTTAGGGCGCCACAACAACGGGGACGCCAGCCCTGGGGGGGGGGGGGCGAAATGCCAGTAGAGGCACTGGCCAATTTATGATGCCCTGCATTATCTCTAAACACAGGGAGCGCGAGCAGTTCTTACTGAGCTCTGTTACACAGAGCTCATGCTGTTCTGCTCCCCCAAGCCAACACTGCTCTGCTTCAAGGGAAGGGGCGGACCTCGCACCTGGTGAGACCCGCCTCCTCCCAAGGTCTATCTGTGGGGGGGGGGTTGGGGAGAGAACAGGGGGGGGGGAGAAAGAGAAAAAGAGAACAGGGGAGGGGGGAGAAAAAGAGAACAGGGGAGGGGGGGAGAAAAAAGAACAGGGGAGGGGGGGAGAAATAAAAAAAGAGAACGGGGGGGGAGAAGCGAACAGAGATGGGGTGGAAGGGGAGAGAACAGAGGAGGGGGAGAAAGCAGAAATGGGGGAGAGGGAGAGGGGGAGAGAACAGAAATGGGGGTAGGAGGAGGAGAGAACAGAGATGGGGAGAAAATGGAGATGAGGTAGGAGGGGAAGAGAACAGAGATGGGGGTGGGAGGGGTCAAGAACAGAGATGGGGAGAGGGAGAGAACAGAAGAGGGGAGAAAGATGAGGGGGGAACAGAGATAGGGGGGAGGGAAAGAGATATGGGGAGAGAGAGGATAGATAAGGGATATGGGGAGAGTCATGAGATTGGGGGGGCATCAAAAAGCACTTTCGCCTGTGTATCAAAAAATCCTTCCACCGGCCCTGGTGCCGGGCACTGCAATGTCTCCTTGTCAGTGGGGTGTGAGAACAGTTACAGCGGTAAAGACCACTATCCTGCTTGGTGCTCCAACACGCTGTGAAAAAAAGAGAAGAAGGGCCCATAAAACGTTTAGTGTTGGTATAATAATTAAAGAGTCTACTCAAGACTTCCGGGGGCGGAGCTATCGGGGATGGTCGCACCTCCGCATCTCTCCTGAGTGAAATAGAGGAAGAGAAAATACAACAAAAAACTGAAACAGAGAGAAGATCTCGAAAACTGAAAATACCTCTGTTCTTTTCTTTTAGACCTCTTAAAAAACCGGGAGTAATTGGTGAACAAACAACACCAAACTTGACCCGGAGTCCGTATCGCCCCAGTGGCGGTAGCCGCTAACAACACACGGCACCTCTCCAATTTAAATTGATTGTGTAGAGATATATACATAGATCTTAATTATATATATGAGTTATAACATAAAATAGACTACTATAAGAGTCAATGTAAAACAATATAATTAACTTTATATTTCTGATTCATTGCATATACATAGATCAATATATAACCTTTATTAAATGAGTAGAAAATAAATTGATAACTATAATCCAGTACCTGATTGATATACTTAAGAGCTAAATTATTGATAGATATAAGAACTTATTTAACTTAGTTTTATTAAAAAAAAAAAAAAAAAGTCTACTCAATGGAGAGAGAATTGCAAGGAATTGAGACAAGCATTTCAAACGTAAGACCAAAGTAGCTGAGCTGGAAACGTTCTCCATTTTGAGCTGCATTGGAGAATTTTCCCATCTCAATTCCCTGCAGTTCTCTCTTTATTGAGTAGACCCTCAAGTCTATAAGTTCAGGTTTACCATAACTAAGGTGGAACTATGCAACAGGTTTGGGTACCTGGTGCAGATAGAAACATAGAATGTGTCGGACAGATAAGAACCATTCAGTCCATCTAGTCTGCCCATTCTTTAATAGTTCTATGGTATGGAATAAAATGTCGATTTTTAACTCTATTTACTCTTAACTACTCTTTTAACTGTAGAATTAAAACACAACAAAGCATAATATTTTTCCATTTAAAAGCCTTAATTGCAGCCACTGACACTAAACTGTAGCACCATATGATAAATCTCTAGAATCGGAAAATGTATGCATACGCTGAATGCAATTATTAGCTTATGATGTTAATTTTTGCACTAGATACCATGGCAGACAGCAATGAAACATTATTTTATAGAGATCCCATTTATTCATGTATTAAGGGTACATTTATGGATAAATTTCTACTCTGCACTCTATTATGAGGCCTATTAAGCTGATGGATTACTTGCATCAGTGTAAATGGTTTTTACGCATAACTTATTTTATGTGTTTTCTATTTTGGAAGTAATTCTTTCATTTCACTCAAATTTGTAAAGTGCTGTTTTTGATGGTTTAAAAGCTTCCAGGCAAAGTAGCCCATGTGACACGAGACACTTAGGGACTATTGCCGAAAATCCATTCTGTTGTAGAGTACTAAAAGTGGCCTAAACAGCAGGAATATTCCATTGGTTTCCATGGTGATTGTTCCACTTTTAGAACTTTGGCCCAAACCTGGACGACCGATTCATTTTTATTTATGGCCTGGATGACTGATTCATTTTATTCATGGCCTGGATGACTGATTCATTTTATTCATGGCCTGGATGACCGATTCATTTTATTCATGGCCTGGATGACCGATTCATTTTATTCATGGCCTGGATGACCGATTCATTTTTTTCATGGCCTGGATGACCCATTCATTTTATTCATGGCCTGGATGACCCATTCATTTTTTTCATGGCCTGGATGACCAATTCATTTTATTCATGGCCTGGATGACCAATTCATTTTATTCATGGCATGGATGACCCATTCATTTTTTTCATGGCCTGGATGACCCATTCATTTTATTCATGGCCTGGATGACCCATTCATTTTATTCATGGCCTGGATGACCAATTCATTTTATTCATGGCCTGGATGACCAATTCATTTTATTCATGGCCTGGATGACCAATTCATTTTATTCATGGCCTGGATGACCCATTCATTTTTTTCATGGCCTGGATGACCCATTCATTTTATTCATGGCCTGGATGACCCATTCATTTTTTTCGTGGCCTGGATGACCCATTTATTTTTTTCATGGCCTGGATGACCCATTCATTTTATTCATGGATGCTGATGATAAATGTATATTTCAGGGCTGTAATTAGAAACATTTACTCTGCAGTCTTCATTGTGGCCTATGCTCCCCCACAGATCTCATTAAACGGCTATGTGGTCACCCTAAATCCACACTTGACTATCTTCCTTAGTTGTACATGAAGACCCATAATACTTTTATCAGTCCTTATCCCCCTTATATGGCTGCCGAGTGCTCCACAGGCCCTTTACTTCTCTTTAACAAATTTCAAAGGATAATGGTGAAACACAGCTGCAAGATTTTGTGCCTGGACAATTTAACATACCGAATGTATTAACCTGTCGACTTTTTCATTTCCGGGTGCCGAATTTGACCTAAAAATAGCTTTGATCATTCCACCTCCCATTACTTTCAATGGGGAAGATTCGAACCTGGATTTTCTTTCGGCTGTTTTTATTGAATAGACCCATCTGTCCACATTCAACTTATTTCCCTAACTGACATTTACCCTGTTTTTCCATTTCATTATGCCTGACGATGCATTATGTAAAATGTAGATTAGGAGAGACATGTTCTAAAAAAACGCAAATATATTTTATGTGCAAAACTATTTTTGCGCTTTGCTCGTTTTGCTATGTACTAAACATTTAACACTCAAATAGTAAATACGAGCAAATTGCAAATAAAAACAGTCAAGGTTGCGATTGCGAATATTTTTTCCACCTCTTTTGATAGCATTTGCTAAAAGCTGGTGTAATGTAATATAATAGCAATTTATTAGCGCAACCGGAAAAATGCACACTAAATAAAAATAAAAGGAAGAGGCGCAAAAAAAACTACAAAATGTTACAAATCGTCGCAAATTGCTCCTTACTCATGTTTTACCTACTTTTATTTACCACTGCACTTTTTTTAGTACATGACCCTCAAGGTGAGCAATCATTACTCTGGTACTTATCAAGCATTCAGCTACACATTTCTCCTTCAAATAAAATTAGACAAAGCCAGGCAATTCACCCCCATTAACCCTCATGTTCCAGTAGTTGGGATTAAAAGCTACAGTTTTAAACTGGGTTTCTATATTTATAGCATATAAAACATGGGCAGACGTTTTATGTTTGCTTTTAAGCTCTATGTTTTTACATTAAGGCTTTATATCATAAAATTGGAATATATGGTTCAGTTTTGGGCACCAGTCCAAAAAAGGATATAATGGAACTGTAATAGGTTCTGAGAGGGGCTACAAACATAATAAAGTAATAAAAGACTTCACCTATGAAGGAAATTTGGAATTGTTTTCTCTGAAGAAAAGTTATCTTTGAGGGGATATGATTACCACTTCCAAATTTATTCAAGGTCAATGTAAAGTTATTTCTTGTGATCTCTTCATAAACTGAACTTTTCAGACAACACGGAGGCAGCTGCCCGCAAATAAATAAGTTATGTGTAATAGAAAGATTGCAGTGTATGTATGGTTGCCACCTTTTCTTCAAAAAAATACCGGCCATGCTGCTGCCTCCATAGACTTAACATTGGCGTCGAGCCAATTTATTACCGGCCTGCCCGTAAAATACTGGTCAGGTGGCAACCCTAAGTGTAGAGGAATTAGACATTTAAATAGAAATTCTTTAATGAAAAAAATTCTCTATTGAGCTCTATTTGCTCCATCTATCTCTATCAGACATGGTGGTTAGAATCTTGGGTCACATGAAGGAAGATTCATGATTCTATACATGTCCTCCCAATGATTGAACTACACAAGCAAATAGGGCTCAATAAGGTTCTTTATCTGTATTATTTTATGAAAGCATTTCTATATAAAACCCCTACACTTGATGAAATCTTTCAATTAAACATAAAACATTTTTGCAGACAGTTTAAGTTCCATCTTAAATCTAAAGTGCCTTTAGTGTTAGTGTAATTAAATTGTTGAAGTTTGCTGTATGAAATACATGATGCTGTATGAAAAACATGAAGTTTTTTGCTGATTTCAATTAGTACATTAAAAATACAGTTGGATGTCTTGCTATGAAATGTGAAACAAAGCACCACGCGCTCACAGATCTTGGTACTCCTGTTTCTTGATAAAAACATCTCTTTCTTAAACTTAGTTAAAAGACGACAGACAGAGAACAGAAGGGTGCAATCAGCTTACATGTTTGGCTTAACCATAGGTAGCTGTTCTAGCAATGAATCTAGTAATGGGGTATCAGAATTATAAGTAGCTATGGTAATGCTGATCCAGAGTAAATGGTTTTTCACAAGGAAGAATATGTACAACATTCTAAACTATCAACAGATACAAAATTCAACCAAGAAGAAACAACCATGTTGGTCCTGATGGTGCACTGTTAAGTAGCCGCTGGGTATCCACACACCCCTCAGGAAGACCAATCTTTAAAACATAAACAAACAAAAAAGGAGGGCAACTACTTGGAAAAGTTCTCCCATTCAGCTGCATTGGAGAATTTTTCCAACTCAACTACACTGGCCTGAAGTTTGAAATTCCCATCGCAATTCCTTTCAGTTAACTCTTTATTGAGTACACTCTCAAGTATGCGAAACACAGCAAGCTGTTGTATTTGGCCGTGTAACACTGCCGTTTACCATCTTGATGAAGAACAAGAGAATTCTCAAGGTTGATCCCCCGATGTTTGAGGTTGTGCTTGTAGTAGTTCCTCTCCTATTTGTTTGTTCATGTATTTACAGGCACACTCTGTTGTTAGAAGTATGGCGGCAGTCTTTTGCGCAGGATTTGATGGTATCTGGGAGGCTATTGCATAAATGAGGGGCTCTATAAGAGAAATCACTTTGGGTTTTCTTTTACCTTCTTCTTGATTAGAGCACATCAAATATAAAAGGAAAAGAGCTGACCTCTGATAATGAGTTACGGAATCCAGTGCCATATAATGCAACCGCAGACAACAATGCAGACAGACAGAAACAGACATACACGTTGCCCGCTAGACTCAGCGCTTATTCTTCTTGATTAACCATGTTATATCAACCGCATTATGTTACCCTCCTCTCTTTACATGACCCAGAGTGATTAAAGCATTTCCATATACAATGCCTACACTTCATTAAATCTTTCATTTAAACTTAAGCCATTTTTTGGCTGACACATCCTTTAAGACTTGGGTTTTCAACCTGTGGCCCTCGATCTGCTGATGGACTACATCTCCCATTATGCTCTTTCAGCTAAGAGGCTGCCAGAGTAGTATAGGTAATGTAGTCCTGCAACATCTGGAGAGCGGGAGGTTGGAGACCCCTGCTTTAAGATGAGTTGACAGTAGTTGCATATGTTGCCATGTCCCTAGGACTACCATCAAGAAGTGAATAATTAGAACTTGGGTTACTTAATTTAAGAAAAAGGCAATTTTTGTGTATGCAGGTGTACTTACATCAAGTTTGTGAATGAGGGGATGGTGCAAATGCTGGAGTCGAGTTTCTCAATGTACTGTGCACCATTCAACAAGCAAATTAATTAAAGTTACATTTCCTCAATTTAAGACAGACTTTATAGACTCCATCTTAAGATATTTAACCAATGATTTAAATAATAAAACAAACTAAATATATATATATATTCATTCCTAGACTAAAAGCTCTTAATTTTACTCAATTTAAGCCTTACTTTATAGACTCCACCTTAAGATATTTAACCCGTTTATGTGATATTTATATATAGACTAAGATCTCGTATTTAGAACACATGGCATAAAAGAGACCTCTGAATAGAATGTAACTCTTTTGACTGGCTTCCAATATGTTTTACATGTTTTCTAGAATGACTACAAAAAATTATCAATGCAATGCAAGGACTTTGTTGTTGGACTTCTTGATTTGTGCAGAAACACAGAGGAAGTGGAAGCGATCTTAAACGGCGACATCGACATGACACACAGCGCTCTAGAAGCAAATGGCCGACCTAGCCTGTGTCGATTAAAACTGGCCATTAAGTATGAAGTTAAAAAGGTAGGCAAATGTCTCATTTATTAATAAGTTATAATTTTAGAAAAATGAAATTTTAAGTTTAGCTTGTCACCTAAATACACAACATCAATCAGTAGACCTAGCTAAGTGATCTCTGTCCCATCTTGGGAGTGTTTTACACCAAATCATATCTTCCAAATGTCCCTGTTTCGAAGTGTTTGGTAGCTCTTTTGGACCCAAATCCCTCAGTCTCTCTGTTCTGCCCTGGAGTCCCTCTTTTCTGGGATAAGTGAGAGTGTATTAGTATATCACAAAGTTCCACATTAATGAGACTACCAATATAGGTAAATAAACTGTCGGCAAGTTAAAAAACAGTATACAGGAGACCGTTCCTTTATCATACATCCCAACTGTTTTGGAAAATCCAAGCTTCCCAGAGGGTGGCAGAGTTTTTTTCGACACTTTAATTTTTTTTATAATTAAATTGAGCTGGCCTGGAAGGATGGAACTGGTGCACATGGTGCTAATGGCCTACCTGCTCCTTCTGGTTTTTAAAAGACCATGTGCCATTCAAAAGATATTTCTCCTTCTTCATGAGTCAACTTGGTAAAGGAGCATTACCGTGTTAGCCATGGAAAAACAGGATCAAGAAGGGTTAAAATGGTACCATTTATTGGCCAACTGAGAGTTTGGTTGCAAGCTTTCAAGACCAATTTGCTAGGTGTCTTTTTCAGGCATAACAAAAATGAGTTAAAGACATCTGAGCTATTGGTCCATGGCACGATCGCATCTATTGGCATGACACACGGAATAAACCTTTAGCTCGGAGGAGATGCTGATCTCCTCACAGCCATTGGTTGTGTGAGATGCGATTGATGATCCCCACACCGATAACAAAGAAGACCAGTTGCTTGACCACATCATGTTGAGCTCCGTGAAATGGCAGCCATATTTTTAGACTTCAGAAGAATGGAATATATTGTTTGAACCGAGCACACTAGGTGCACTATTCCAAAGGCATTTTTATAAGACAGACGTTCTTCTTTTGACAATTTGGAGGGCTGAGAAGTATTCTCCGCACCTGCAAATCACTTTCTTCATCATAATAGTATTTAGCACACACAACTTGGCGTTGAATGTTTGGTTAATTCTAGTCATTTCCATGTGAAACAAATAAAGAGAACTAATGGCACAAAAGTTATAATTAGTGCATGGCGCTGAGCTTATTTTGTTAATATTTAAATGTGCGGAAACCACCCATACATTATAGAATCCTTAAATCCTGCAATAACAAACTTATATTTACATTTATTAACTATGACAACTGACCTGTGGGACTACAAAAGTTTTAAAGTGAAAGCATGCCCTAAAATTAAAATAGGTAAAAAACTTGAAAACAAAGCACTAAACACTATGTTAGATAGAGATCCCCCCTTTTTTGGGCACAGTTCCACATTGACGCAGTCCTCACTAGGAGTCTAGTCATTGATTCACAGAATGTCTGTGAGGTCCAGACCTGTATGGATTTGTTTCAAGGCGTGTGTGTTGCAGTCTGCCTTTCTGAGCTGCAAAGACATCTGAGCCGCTTGTTTCTCAAAGAGTAGTGAGTAAGGACGGATCGTGTTAAATAATCTATCTACTGATGGAATGGTACGCAATTGAGGAAACTGTTTTTCCTTTCAAAGAATGTACTCTTTTGCCATGTCTGATGAATATCAAAACAGTCCTTCTGTAAAAATATACTAATTTAATCATGTTTTGTAGAGTTACATTATCAAATGTACCACAAGGTAATACTCTATATTATCTACCAAACTGAGACCTAATTACGGTTATTGCTGTTATAATGTGACACAAAGTACTGTTATTTTGCAGAAATTAATTAGCTGGTATTTTTACAAATATGCAGTACTTAAAGCCTCTGGGATTAGACACTGTTAATTAAAGCGGTTAAGCCCTTTGAATGTGGCACCGTATAGATTTGTTGTCCACCCATTCTATATCACTTAACAGCTAAAGATGATCAGTTCAGTGGAATATCAGTTCTAAACGAGTTAATTACACATGACTATAAGCATCAGATAGCGTAAACGTAAGGTTCAGGTGGGTTCATCCTGCTAGAAGAACATCGCTGGCCAAATGCGTCAAAGATATAACTATTGTTCATGGCCAGCTGAGTTCTAGCAGGAGAAACTCGCCAAGTTTGGCCCTACACATTGCAGAGTTCAGTTGACGAGATGACATGTTCCTATCATCCTAACTCACATTAGTGGAAAGCTCCCAGTGTACTGGCCCTATTTGGTACACTGGGTAATAAGTTACTAGTCAGAGAATGAAGACAGAGTAAAACAAAAGGCGAAGAGAACAGCCACAACCCTCCAGCACTACCCCCTCCTCTGAAAACAAACTAATTAAGCATTAGATATTTCTGGGAATCTCTGTTAAAACGAGTTTGGACATAATATGTAGTATTGGAATCTGTGTGTAAAGCTGATCATAACTCCTTCTTTTCTCTCCACAGTTTGTAGCACATCCAAATTGTCAGCAACAGCTTCTTTCAATCTGGTATGAAAATATATCTGGTTTACGACAGCAGACCACTGCAGTCAAATGTCTGGTTGTTTTAGGTGTAGCCATTGGATTGCCATTTCTGTCAATGGTTTACTGGATTGCACCATGCAGTAAGGTAATTATTTTTTTCATGTACAATATCTATGTAAACATTAAAATATCTTCCTAATTCTTCCACTTTTATTTTATATTTGTACCCAAAGCAGCCATCCCCCCTAATCACATTTTTTGAATCAGTACTGTTTTCTGGCTATTAGACTAAGTGGATCTTACTTTAACTCCACCCACTGTATGTATGTGAAGATTTTCAAGTGTACAGGTGTATGCTTGGTGGACAAGCCAGCAGGTGAGCAGCTTTAATGTGGAAGTTTGTTTATCAAATTGAGACTAGGGAGATTGAACTCTAGACAACTCTGTGAAAGACAGTAGACAGCACTTGGCAAATTCATTGTTCTCGGAGTTACTCAAAGTAGAGTCATTATTGATTCCATTGGGGAAGCGGCAACCGAGGTCGACTGTTTATAAAGTTGCTCAAACTTCTCTCAAGTTGAGCTGTCACTGGTGACAGAGATTGATATTAATGGTGTGGAGAAGGTGCCAATAATCCCCACTATGTTCTGGTGGAGAGTTGGAACTGAGTTAAGTTTACTGAAAGCCGAGGAGACAATTCTTTGGTTGTCATCTGAGAAATATGACTAAATCACTTGAATATGACCCATCGACGGGCTTATGAACAAACACATAATTTAACAAACTTGTGTTTATAACACGTACCCGATAGTTTACATTTCTACTTGACAGATATTTAATATTCAGTGCACATAAAAAAAAAAAAAATTTTAATCAAAGTAAACAATCCAGACAAGCTTTTATTTGGGTGTGTCCCATGATTGTCAGTCAGCCATCCAGTTTCACTTTGTGTACGGGTTTGATGATGTGAAAAACAGTCTGACCCTGGCAGAAGAACGTAAAATACAAATTTTAACGTGAAAGTCCTGTTTGGAACTCAATTAAGATCACATAAATCAACTTTAGCTGAGGTTACAAACAGCTTTATAAAAGTAGTTGGTGCTGATGGGTTAGATTCTCTGAAAAGTGGTAGAACAGGGATTATTCGCAATCCATTGTATATTCCAATGTGGCTGACTCCTGTGTTATTCTGCTGAGACGCAGGTTCCACGGGTGAGTACCAATCACCAGGTAGCTGGTTTTGGAGTTATTCCCTGTTTTCTCTATTATATTTATTTATTTTTTTTAATTACAAAAATATCAAAAGACAAACAATATTTTAACTGTGAGGGGGAGAAACCCTCACCCTCAAGCATTATCAACTTCTAAACTCAATGTGGACAATTATAAAATTGCCATAACTATGTCGTCGGTTCCGCAATAAATAACAAGACAAATAACAAAACAGGGTTCCAGAACATTCGTCCAAATCTGAATTTCAAATACATACATGAAATACATTTGTTTTTCTGATGGGTTTGGGATTTTGTGTATCTTTTCCCATTTCTTAATAATATAAGCCCCTATTCTTAACAGCACTTCTCTCAATCCATGGGTTCCATATGTCATAGAATCTAGTCATATTGCTGTTTTTTTGTTTTTTTTTAAAGAAGCCCTTCCATTCTGCAAATAAATTGTACCTGAGCTTGGACCTCCCCCCAGCTTATGGCTCCTCTGATTTTTCATTTCCTTGCCATACATATTTTAACTGACATCAGAATGTTTATCAATAAGTTGTTTTGAAGTGGGTTCTTCAAGGGAAGGTCCAAGTGGAAAAGAAATGCCTTGGGTGTCAAAGTTATAACTACTCCATACATTTCCCTTATTGTTACTATAAGTAATATGGTACATGGGGGGGATGGGACACTTCATCGTGGCTGCATCCGCTTAACCGCCGTCACTTCACCACACGACAGCTCGTTGTGGGAGATTTCATCGCGGGACATTTAATCGCTAAAGGTAAGTTTTAATGTGTTAGAGTTAGAAGATAGAGTTTTAGAATTAGAATTTTAGTATTGAGGTTAAGGGTGGTTAGAATTAGGGGTTAGGGGGTTAGAATTAGTTTTTAGGGTTCGGGGTTAATTTTAGTATAAGGGTTTAGGGGGTTAATTTTAGTATTAGGGTTCGGGGGTTAGTATTAGGGTTTAGGGGTTAGTATTAGGGTTTAGGGGGTTAGTATTAGGGTTCGGGGGTTAGTTTTAGTATTGGGTTTTGGGGTTAATTTTAGTATTGTGGTTTTGGGGTTCATTTTAGTATTGGGGTTTGGGGGGGGAATCATTTATTAGGGGGGTATTTTCTTTTTACTTGTACATTTGTAAGAGCTGACAGTTCAGCGATGAACTGTCAGCTCTTACATAGCCGCGTCCGCGATGAAACGGCCGCGTTATTCTTCATTGCTGAAAGTTCAGCGTTCGAACTGCCGCGCTGAACTGTCAGCGATGAAGCCGCGGCGATGAAGTGTCCTAGACCCGGTACAGGGTTCCCAAATCTTTATCACACCTCCAGCAGAGAGCAGATTTGCTTTTGTCAAATTTTTGGATTTGAGCTGGGACAATATACCATTCTGTAGAAGATCTTAAAGCAAAGTTCATGCAGGCCTGCACAATTAACCTAATCTTGGAGTAGGCCTTGAGCCAATTCTCAATATGGAACACCCTCCCTAATTCATTGTCCCATATTTTTAGTTTTTTCTTGATTTTCCCATCTTCTAATGTTCCCTAGTTTTAGTAATTAGTCCTTTGTCATATTTCCTTTCGAGAAATTCTTCCAAACTGGGGTGTTCACAAATTTGTTCTGTAGAGTGGTAGAACAGTGATTATTCGGAATCCACCGTATATTCCAAAATGGATTCTTTTTCTGTGGCTGACTCCTGTGTTTTTCGGCTGGGGCACAGGTTCCACGGGTGAGTACCAGTGACCAAGTAGCCGTTTTTGGCGTTATTCCCTTTTTTCTCTATTATATTTTGCACTCCCAGATGGAAATCAATGAACAAATCAAGGATCAGATCCCACAGAAATTGAAAATACAGTATATATTCTTTAAAATAAATCACTTTGACTTCCTTATTTTAAAAAAAAACACCCTAAGCTGTGTTATTGTAATATTTAGACCATTAATCTGATTGCCATCTCACTGGAATTTGATGCCTCTTGTACATTTATTTCTAGCTATATTAAGATGACATATGTTCATGGTTAAGATTTCTAATTGTAATAATTGCAGTAGTGTTTAACATGCACACTTAATGGAAATCAAGTGCAAATTGATTGTCGTCATTTGCATGTCCTGGTCTCAAGTTATAATTTATACATTTTAACATGGAAGGTGGCGGAGTTAAGGTTACACAATTCCAGTTGTTTATTTGTATTTGTTTGTATTCATACTTGGCTAATACTATTATTTTTAGCAGTAGTGTCAGTACATTGTTTTCCTAATGCCTCTTAAAGGCAACGAATTCCCATACAAAATGATTGAAAATTATAAGAATTCCAAGCAAATGCCTACATTAGGAGAAAAATGTGCTTTAAATGTGTCTGTGGACTCCTACTTATGACATCACCTGTAGCATGATATGCAAATTAACTGGATTTCAATGAGAAATGTGTAAATTACATATCAAGCCACAGGTGGGGATGCCACCACAGCCATGTTTTACCGGCCACATATAAGTTTTGCAGGCTGCCTTGCAGTATTTAGAAGTCATATGTGACCAGAAGGGAATCAGTTAACTAATCAACGTGGTTCTGTGGGATCCACTACTTGATTAGGTAATTGATTACCTTCTGGTCACATATGACTTCTACATACTGCAACCCCCAAAACATGCACCCATTACTATCCACACTCCCCCACAAACCGCACGGGGAGCCAAACAGGCAGCATGGTGGTTTGACTGTACACCTGGGCAGCGCACAGTCACCAGTCTCCCCAGCCATCATCTCTGCCGGCAAGCAAGGTGTTTTTTTTTAAGGGGGCAGTGGCATTCCCCCCCAGCAAACAAAGTAAGTGCCACCCTAGTCACTTGCCTTGTTTGCCTCTTGCTAAGTATAGTGCTGGCCATGCCATCATCTCCAGAGACTTAAAATTAGCTTCAAACTATTTTTTACCGGCCGGCTGGTAAAATACCGGCTGGGTGGTAACGTTAAACACATGTTCCTGGAACCATGGCCGCTGTCAGCAACGATGCATATGCAGAAGTTGTGGGAAAGTGAGAGTAAAATCACGGAACCTTTTCTATACATTGTGACATTTTTCATGAGAATCAGTTTGATATCTCTCCCTTTTTATACTTCTGTGTAATGAGCTTTAAAAATGTATAATGTTATGTAACACATCATTGCGGCTATTAGCTTGTTTAAACAAGACCTTGCTCACCACCTGTTCCAATATATCTCAGCTTCGCATGCAACCTAATAATTCAATGTGTCGTTTGGTTGATAATTGTACTCTTCTGCAAAATATGGAGACACTTTTTGGATAAAATTAATAATAAAGGCTTCCTTGCTACGTTTTATGTGTTCTAAAAGATCATGATGATCCAGTAATAATACGCAGGTGTGATTCATTCAAGAAACATTGGGGTTATATATGTATATATATATATGACAAAAGGCTTGCTAGCCTGAAACGTCGTGTTGTTGGTTATTTTTAATCATTAAATTTGATATTGCTAAGACCTGTGAGTGCATCCTCGACACACTTCTTTGGACTTTGTATATATATATATATATATATATATAGGTCAAGTTGGCACAAAGTTCTAAACATGGTCCATTCACCATGGAAACCAATGGAATGTTCCTCCTGACTAGATCACTTTCAAAAATTACCTTTATCCATAACCCTCTATGTAACCTAAAATGTGTATTTTTCAAAAGCATCTCGGACTAAACTAGCAATATGGTTAAGGTGCTATTGTAATTTGTTTTTATGTTTTTATTCCCCCCTCTCAAATTGGGAAATCATTTCCCTGTCTAGAATGAAGCTCTTCTTATAAACATATAAACAGAGAGCATTTAGAGGACTTCCTGGCAGATAATGGTGTATACCATACGGCCGTCCTCGGCACATAGTGTATTAATTCCTAGGCATGCTCTGTAAGGCCTTCACCTGGTGGGTAGTAGACTGACCTGCAGAGCAGTAGATGATGGACCTTGCAAGTACTAGTACCTCCTTATTCTGCAACACCAGGGACAAGTCTTCTTCTCCACCAAGAAGAAGAGGAATTTAAATCTTAAGGCCAAATTAGTCAAGTTGAATCTTTTGATTGGGAGAATTTTTCCAACTCGGCTATTTTGGCCTTAAAGGGTCTGTACCCCCCCTAAACATTATTTGTACTGTGAAGGTAGAGAATAAATAAGGATTGAAAACAATTTATTCATTGTGTTGCAAGCAAATGCGTAAATTAGGAGAAGAATGGGTTTTAAATGTGTCTGTGGAGTCTCCTGTTTATGACATCACCTGTGGCCTAATATGCAAATTCCACCTTTACCTTTGAAAAGCAGTTCATTTGCATACTGTGCCACAGGTGATGTCATAAACTGACACATTTAAACCACATTTTTATCCAAATTTGGACATTTTCTTTTAGCACTTTTTTTTTTTTTTAGCACAATGTAAAGATAATTATCAATATATTTTTATGATCAAAGTGCACAGAAAAAAATAATGTTTAGGTGATACAGTCCCTTTATGTTTGAAATTCCCTTCGCCAGTCCCTCTTTATGCATAAATAAGGTTCTTTCTGGATATGTACTAAAAAAACGCAAATATATTTTATGTGCAAAGCTATTTTTGCACTTTGCTCCTTTTGCAATTTACTAAACATTTAACACTCAAATAGTACATAGGGTCAAATTGCGAATAAAAACTGGCACGTTTGCGAATATTTTTTCTACCTCTTTTGATAGCGCTAAAGCTGGTGTAATTTTAACACGCAAAATAATTATTTTTCACAAAATATTCGCAAAACTCTTTAGCATGCGCAAATATAACCGCAATTTATTAGCGCGAACGGAAAAATGCACGCTAAATAAAATCAAACGGAAGAGGCGCAAAATAAAAGGGAAAAATGTAACAAATAGTCACAAATTGCTCCTTACTCATGTTTTACCTACTTTTTTCCCCCACTGCACTTGTTTAGTACAGGACCCCCTTAGTGTCAGGATTCTCCACACCCAGGCCAATACGCCACTTCACATTCTGCTTTAGCTTCCAGTAAGCTTCCTCTCTGCACAGAGCTTCTGGCACGTATCATCTGAATGTAAGAACAGAGATCATCCTGCACTAGATCTCACTGCACAGCTCCTGCAGCTAAGCCAAGCATCTGGTACACCATAGGCCAGACCCTCACACCTGACCCTGAGCAGACCCGCAGCAGACACCCACATTACCAAAACTTGTGTACAAAGACACTGATGGTCGGCAGCAAAGGGCTTGTGACAAGACCCAGAACAAACCCTGCAACATGTATGATGGGGCTGCTGCATGATCCTTTTAACTAGGCATGTGCTTTAATAATCCATCCCCCTTAAAGGGGAAGTATCGTCATCTTATTATACCTACTTAGTGTACCGCATCCACGTCTTACTCAGCAATAATTATAAAAATTAGATTATCCGGGGTTCTATTCGTAACCAGTACTCAAGCTTGGTTTATTCAGCAGTGCCCATAACAAAATGCACACACCAGGGTTGTAATTAGGAAGCTATAGGATCATCTGCCGTTTTTATTAGTCCTGTAGTGTGCATTTTGGTTTATAGGTGTGGTGTCTCTAAAGAAAATGTGGGCACTATACTAAGTAGAGGTGGACTATTTAATGGGAAATCAGTGTTATCTTAAAAGGGTCTTCTGGTCACCGTGATTAAAAGGCTCATATTACATTTTGGTAATAGTGTCCTCAATTCTATATCTCCCCTGATGCTTGTACTTGGCAATAAAATCTTACATTTTCTCTTTCTAGCTTGGTAAAATAATGCGTGGTCCTTTTATGAAGTTTGTAGCCCATGCCGCCTCCTTCACTATTTTCCTTGGTCTGTTGGTTATGAATGCGGCCGATCGATTTGAAGGCACCAAGATCCTTCCTAACGAGAGCATCACGGATCATGCAAAGCAGCTGTTTAGAATGAAAACCTCCTGTTTCTCCTGGATGGAATTGCTCATTATTTCCTGGGTAATAGGTAATGATTTTTCATTAGAAAGTGGCTGAGTAAATTGCATCCATTGAAACATACCATCTGACAGCCTCTACATAACTTGGCTACCTTCTCTAATCATCTGTTATGTTAGCTAAAAGTCCCAGAATCCTTAGAGGCATCTCCTTTTTTTTCTGCACTAAACATTTCTTTTCTTAGCTTCTACCACCTCTTTTGGAAACCTTGTGTCTGCAAAATTTCTGTGAAGAAATACAGAATCCAAATTTTCTCCCACCTGGTACCCCTAACATTTGCTCAGTGTCACATTTTATATAGGGATTCTGGCATTCCATAGCATGCACAAGTGTATTGTTAAAATTGTATACTTTATACTTTTAAAAATGCACAAGCTATCTCTCTCACATAGACTGTCTCTCACATGCACAAGCTGCCTCTGTCACACAGACTGTGTCTCACACACACAAGCTGTCTTTCTCACACAGACTCTCTTACACACACAAGCTGTCTCTCTCACACAGACTGTCCCTCACACACACAAGCTGTCTCTCACACACAAGCTATCTCTCTCACACAGACTGTGTCTCACACACATAAGCTGTCTCTCTCACACAGACTGTCTCGTGCACAAACACACATGCAGTCTCTCTCACACAGAATGTCTCTCACACACACACAACCTGTACCTTTCATGGCAGCTGCAGGGATGGGGTCTCTGGACGTTGTCTGAGCTGCTTCCTGTGTCATCGGGTGTCGGTCTGCAGGGGGTGGAGTAGGTCAGGAGAGGTCATCTTGGGAGGTCACAGCATGGCAGTGAGGAAGTATGATTCCTCTCTCACTCTCTCCCCTGCTAGAGCCGAATCCTCTGACCCTTTTGAATGCATCTGTTGTATTTAATAGCACCACCTCTCTTGGCAGTGAGTTCCATAACTTTATTGTCCTTACCGTAAGGAATCCCTTCCTTTGCTGTCTATGAAATCTTTGCTCTTCCAGTCTCAGGAGATGACCTCTTGTTCTTTGTACATTTCAGTTAATGAACAGGTATATATTTTTTTTAGCAGCTTCGCTGATAAGGCAATAAGCAAATATGATGCCTCATTTGCATATGGGGGCTACAAATTGTCGCTAAACAAGTCAATGTATTACCTATAAAATCCTTTTTTCTTCTCTTACAATTTACTTTTCGTTCTGTTAACTACTAAAGACAGGTCAATGGTTCAATACTAATACATGATAGCTTCCCTGTCAGGAATATATTTCATAATAAAGTTATTGATAGTGGTTTTACTGCAGCTGGAGAAAAAAAAAGAGTTTTTGAAGACACTGGTCAGACGTGAGCCAGATTTTATTCCTCCTTTGATGCTGCATCGCGAAAAATCCCCATTAAAATAACTGGCAGGAACACGAGTCAGTAACTGTTCGGCAAGATAAAGTAAAGGATTGAGTAATGATGTTAGTTCATGTCAGAACTAAAACAGAATGAAACTTCTGCAGAACATGAGAAGAAAAGTATAAATGTTTTACCTATTAGAGGGTGAAATAGCTTATCTTCATTTACAATATTACATAAAACGTTGTACATCACCATCAGGAAAAAATATTCGCTGGATATGTGTTGCATGTTATAGGAGACACAAATGTATTCATTTTTTTTTCTCTTGACCTCACTGTGTTCTTTCAAAAATAGAGACAGTGGGCAAATATTCAAATTTAGACGCAAAACGGGTAGGCATGTTATCCACTGGGTGAGAGTGGTCTGTACTCCATACGGTGAACTTTACCAAATCTATCAACTGATCTGTCATCAGTTGCCTTATCGTCGAAGATCGATTCGTCTCAATTCATTATTATCTCTTTGTCGAAACATTTAAAGGTGCCAGAAAAAAAATATTTACACAATAGATTATATGTATGCTAAACCTAAAGAACACAATCACTAGTTAAGCACAGAATACCTAAGTAAAAAGAATATATGAAAAACAAAAACCTGGACTGAAAAATCTCTTTAATGTCTAAATATATGAACAAACATATTTCAGTAAAAGGGACAAAAATAAGTTAACTGTTTCGGTATCTTTCGGGTGTGGATTTTTTGAGACACATATTTTCTGTGCAGTTATCACTTTCTGTTAAATCTTACAGCATCAGAACATTGAAAATGTAATTTTAAGTATCTTATGCTCTGTAGTTATTTATTTTCATGGCTAGGAAACTCAGTGGCTTAGCTTCTAACATACTCCCAGTTCGGCAGCTGGAATGATAAATGATAAATAATCCTATTATAGCATGAATTATTTTCATTATTCAAACTTAAAGGACAACTGTAGGCAAAACATACCTCATGTTTAATTGAAAGATTACATCAAGTGTAGATGGTGTGTATAGAAATGCTTTAATGAACGAATACAGATGAAGCACCGTATTGGCCCCTCATTGCTTCTTGTAGCTCTACCAGGGGGCAGATATGTTGTATAGAATGTTGGGTCAGATCTGCATTAACCTTCAGGCAGATAAATGAAGATCTACTCCAAGATTCTAAACAACATGTCTGTCCCCTGTTAGAGCTATATGAAGCAATTGGCGCTCAATAAAGTTCACTATTTCTATCCTTTCATTAAAGCATTGCTTCGTAAAAGTCCTACACTTGATGCAATCTTTCAATTAAAAACAAGTTCATTTGTTGCTACAGTTGTCCTTTAAGGCTGTAAATAGCCCATGCGATTACAAAGTGTTTTACATCCTCCGAAACACATACAATGGACATTGTTTGTATTAGGTTTTTTGGTTTGTTTCTCTTCTTCCTGTGATATGACTAGCACTCCTCCATGTGGTTATAGGGATGATTTGGTCAGAATGCAAAGAGATTTGGTCGCAAGGTCCCAGAGAATACATGTTTGAGTTGTGGAATATCCTGGACTTTGGAATGTTGGCAATCTTTGCAGCATCGTTCATTGCTCGGTTTATGGCGTTCTGGCATGCCTCCCGGGCACAAAATTATGTTGACGATGATGAAAATATCAAGGACTTGACAAGTGCAACGCTGCCTCCTGAAATAAGATATTACACTCTAGGTGAGTTCAACAAACGAAATGTTTAGAAATGATTCCTAACAAGTGATTTCATTTTGGCTCTGTGTCTATCCATTAAAATGTTTGAGGACGTCATCGATGGAACGGTGACAGTTATACATAAAACAAAGGGATTTTCTCGATGGGTTGTTGAGAAAACGTTGGTTTCCATATAACCATGACTTGATAAGCAATTTATTATGACTTATTTTAAGGATTTGAAGTTAAAATTTGACAAAATAAAATTCAATAAATTGTATTAAATTATTCATATATTTACTTAAAAAAATAGGTTTAATGTAGTATTATATAGTATATTTTCCATAGTTTCCTCTTTCATACCACATTAAACCAATTGTATATACTATTAATCAAGTCCTAGTAAATTGGACTTTTGCAGATTTTGCATCTACTGTATATGGAGTGCTAGGCTTTTTGTTCTCAGAGGAACACCACATATTAATATAGCAAGTCACATCCTATCAATTTACTCCCCACATACTGATATATGTGGAGGTGAGCTGCAGGTGAGCTGAATATGTAAATTCATTGATAGGATGTGACCTGCTTCATTATTATGTGGTGTACCTCTGAGAACAAAAAGCCTAGCACTCCATATACAGTTGATGCTATATCTGCAAAAGACCAATCTACTTAATTAATAGTATACAACATGGTTTAATGTGGAATAAAAAGAATAACTGTAGCAACAAATTAACGTGAGTTTAATTGCAAGATCTCATCTCTGTAGGCATTTTGCATAGACATGCTTTAATAAAATAATACAAATCATGTACTTTATTGACCCCTTTATGCTTCATAAAACTCTAATAGGGGGCAGACATGGTGTTTAGAATCTTTGGACAGATCTTCCCTTATCTGCATGAAGGTAACCGCACATCTGACCAAAGATACACAACATGTCTGCCCCCTGATAGAGCTATATGAAGCAATGATTGCTCAATAAAGTGCTTTATTTGTATTCTTTCGTTAAAGCATCTCCAATCGTCTTTTTTCCTACAGTTATCCTTGAAAGAAGAAGCTATGGAAAAGATGCTAAACCTTTTTCAATATTATCTGTTCGTACCATATTAAACCTATTTTCTTAACTAAATACATGAATGAAAATTTTAATATAGTACAGAATTGTGTTCAATAATTCATAGGCAACTGCTTATCAAGGGTTTGAACACAACAACAACAAAAACAGTATATATAACAAATGCTGTGCAGTACATGGACAAATCTGACCTCCAGCTTTGGATGCCAAACTATAAAAGGCTCTGTATTAGCTCTACCATGATTACCACGAGGGCTTCAAGTTAAGGTGAGAAGGGAATAGAGCACAATTTGCTGAGGACACTGCCACCTATTTTGGAATGATGGATGCTGTTTTTATTTACTACTTACTATTGCTCTCTCTATTCTAATTTTGTGAACCTTACAATTTTAAAGACACAATATTTGTCTCTCTCTTGTGGTATCGTTTTAAAGCAGCCTTAATGGGGGGTTGAGGGGGATTTGACCACTCTGTGACCTTTATAGTCAGGAGAGTAATATAAGCACCACGCTTCATAGATTCCACAGATAATAATTATACTGCAAAATGGCCCTTGGCTTTATTTGTATTCTCTCTTTTTTCTTCTTCTTCTTTCATTTGTATGTTGAGAATATTTATTATCCAGGGCTATGGAGTAAGCTTTCAAAGCTACCATTAAATGATTGCACACTGTATAATGAAGTGTAAAAAATGCTAAGCAAGAACAAAATCTTACAGTACTTTATATTATTGGAAGGTGGGAGATCACTGGGCTAGTTTTGGTACATAAAAATGAACTGTGTATCTTGTAGAAGACAGTAAGTGGAAACTAGACGTGCAAAAGTAAAATTTTCATTTCGTTTTCGTCCATTCGGATGAAAATGGTATTTATTTTATTTCGTTCATTACTGCATTCGTTTCAGACAAAATTCGTTCATTATTTTCTTTTCATTTTATTCGTTCGTACGAATCAATTGACCTACACATTCCATAAACCGAAAGTCTATCAACCGAATGTCGTTCGGTTTATAGACTTTCAGCTTATGGAATACATGTAATGCTATTGGCTTTCTATAAACCGAACTAGAGTCCCCATTCATAAGAAATTCTTATGAATGGGGACTCTAGTTCAGTTTATAGAATAGCAATAGCATTCCATGCATTCCATAAACCGAAAGTCGTTCATTATGTCGGTTTATGGAATGGATGTAATCATGTAATCGACTCTATTTCGGTTTAAAGAATGCCAATAGCACGAATGGAAGAATGATTTTCGTTTATTAACCATTCGTTCATTCGTCTTTCGTTAGTTTACCATTTTCATTATTCGTTTTTCGGACGAATGGACGAAAATGCATTTGTCCGAAAACGAATGTACATGTCTAGTAGACACCTTCTTAGAATTTTGCACAAAGAAGAATAAATAAATTAAATTAATAAACCACAAATTAAATAAGAGTCTGATATTAAAAGGCAGATCTGGTGGATACATTGTGGATGTTCTGCTAATAAATTCATGCTAAATATCTCACCCACATCCTGAAATGTGCAAACAAGGTTACTGAATAGTTTCAATTTAATTTCTGATTAACCTTTTCTCTTCTAGCCAGAATTAAATGGCTGCCATCAGACCCTCAAATCATATCCGAAGGCCTCTATGCAATTGCGGTAGTTTTAAGTTTCTCCAGAATCGCCTACATTTTACCCGCTAATGAAAGCTTTGGACCTCTGCAGATATCACTTGGACGGACGGTCAAAGACATCTTTAAGTTTATGGTGATATTTATCATGGTGTTTGTGGCCTTTATGATTGGAATGTTCAATCTGTATTCGTACTATCTCGGAGCCAAACAAAACGATGCCTTTACCACGTAAGTAGCTGTTTTGTACAAGTTATATGTGTTTTGTGAGTGGTGAGCTTTGTCATCCTCAAGGTTCTCGAAGGAAGAACCTGGCCATGTTGAATCCGAGAATCTCTGTCCTGGTCGTCATGCGTGTTATAGCTGCTTTTTGCAATGATTCGTGGATGACTTGGATGAGTCTTGGACAAGTGTTGTATTTTGGATTTCGCTTCTCAGAATGATTTTGGTAAAAACTCCCTGGATCTACTTATGAGATGTGGGGAGACACAGATAAACCTCAAACCCCTTTAAAACAAAAAAAGTAATATTAAAGTCACTGTGGATGTGAATTTTAGAATGTAAAAACTTACACAGTTCTGTACAAACCATTTTAACCTTTGTATTAAGTCTTCCTTCCTGCTTTGTGAATCTTACACACATCAAATACAAAAAGTAGGGTACCACTGCCACATCGAGCTGAAAAGCTATGTGTTAGTGTGCTTTAAAAACTCAGTCCCACTTCCCTTAGATGTACAATATTTTGCTGGTAGGTACCATGCCTCTCAGCTTTGTAATTGTAGAATTTGTGACATCCTGGGCTGTGACCTGGGAAAGGAGCATGTCGTTCAACTATGCGTGCCCAATACTGCTAACATGCAAAACGCTAGTCAGATGCATTGACTTGACTTGCAGAGATAAACAGAGGATGATCCGGAACTCTTGGCCCAATCGTTATCAGCAGTGATAGACAGGCAAGACAGAGTAGGTGGGAGGCCTTGCCTGCTGTCTGTCTACATGAAAATCGGTCACATGGCTGATTTTCATGCAGATTAAAAATGAATGGACTAGATCTTAAAGGGATTGTGTAGGGACTGTTTCTCTAGTGATTTCATCACTAAAGCAAGGTCACTCATTAGGCCACTCAGTTGACTCTATAAAACTATATGAAACAAAACTTTATATCCTCAGTGTCTATATAATCAGTGCTGCCGCACCTGCAGTAAACATGCAGAGTAATCACTGGGGAGGGCTTGAGTCAAATATTAAAAATGTGGGTTGTACAGAATGCCTGCATCAAACCACACTGGGATAAAAGCCTTTGCACTATACAAGCAGTGATCTTCATCTTGCACCAAAGTGAGTTTGGGGACTAGACTATCCGTCAAAGTAGTGAATGATTGTTGCCGAAGATTGACATGTCATGTCATTTTGTGTAATTTTTTGTTCTATACATATTGTATTAAATAAATACTGTAATAACGTTAAAAAAGAATTAAAAAAAGAATGGACAGATGAACAAATGACTTTCGTTCATTCTTCATTTGTTTCTTCGTGTTTTCGTCCACCTCTGCATTTGTTTTCGGATGAATGGGCGAAAATACTGATTTTTCTTGACTTATGTTCTATGGTGACAGCGGGATCCAAGGCAAGTTATTTGGGGTTTTGACAGGTGCAGACATGCAAATGTAGTATGTTGGCTATCTGTGTGAGGAGAACCACAGAAACACTTCCACTCTCTTTGGCAGTCAGCTCCATGCCATAAAAATGTTTTATTTTTTTTATGTTTTTACTGTGGACACATTCCAAAGCAAATAAACAATTTTCATCTTGTTACACTAAATAATGGAGCGCTTTGATGTTTCTTTGCAGGGTTGAAGAAAGCTTTAAGACTTTATTCTGGGCTATATTTGGACTTTCTGAAGTGAAATCGGTTGTAATAAATTATGGACACAAGTTCATTGAGAACATTGGTTACGTCCTGTATGGAGTATATAATGTCACCATGGTTATTGTCCTACTGAATATGCTCATTGCCATGATTAACAGCTCCTTTCAAGAGATTGAGGTAAACACAGAAATTATGTTACTGAGAATAACACTACATTTTTGTATGCCTATTGAAGTTGAATATTTAAAAAAAAATATTGTATTAAAAACAAAAATTAATTTACACACAAATATCAGGTTTGCAGCTTCTACTGAGCTTCCCACCCAGCTCTCGGCATTTGGCTGGACCCTGGAAAAGTAAAAAAGCTCAAATGTGTTTCAAAAAAGAAAAAAGCCAAGTTTGGCATATGATATATATTGGCTATATTTGCAAAAGTGCACATAACTCTATTGTACATGAACCTGTACAGAGAAATACCACTTTAAAATGGATAGAAACACACGTGAGATGGACTTAATATTTCAAAAGAGACCCAGGTGGACATGTGGAGAAAACAAAGAGAGAGGAACATAGTGTTTAATCTGTTAAACACTACGTATACACTCTTTACTAGTAAAAACTAAATATAGAAACCTAGAATGTGTCGACAGATAAGAACCATTCGGTCCATCTAGTCTGCCCAATTTTATAAATACTTTTATTGGTCCCCAGTTCCCTGTCTATTATCTAGGATAGCCTTGTGCCTATCCCGCGCATGCTTAAAATCCTTGACTGTGTTTACCTCTACCACGTCTACTGGAAGACTATTCCATGCATCCACTACCCTCTCCGTAAAGTAATACTTCCTGATGTTACTTTTAACAATTGGGTATAGCACTGAGACCAGCTCAAGTGCAATATGAGCAGTAGTAAAACAACATTGGCAATGAATCTGTATTTAAAGCCAAAGATGTGTCTGTATTTGAAGCCAAAGACATGAAATAAAATCCACTTAGAAATTAAAATAACAATAACACAGTGAAATTAGGTCTCCTGCAGTCTACGCGTTTCATCACTTGTCTCTGACTTCTTCAGGAGTAAATACGGAAGAGCATAACATGACCTAACAGAAACACTCCCTTCCAAACCACTGTCCAATCCCTGTGAAGTCCAAAGGAGTCTTCTAGCTGAGAGTATTTGCAAAGCTATGTGAGTCTTCTCCGGCAAAAATCTAGAAGACCATGTGACCTCTGTCTATTAGGTCACCAATAGCATCGCGGTCCTGCCTGTCAGAAGCGCAGTTAATGTCTGGGACGCAAAAGGCCACATATCAACATATAAAAACATATAAATGTATGTATATAAACATAATATACAAATAAATGAATATTGGTATCAAAATCGAAAAACATATAAAAAATATTATTAATAAAACATGTATCTAAAAATGTTAGAAAAAAACAAAATACACATGAAAAATAATGAAAAAGGTATAGAAAAATAGAGTTTTGTCATTCCCTTCTCAAATGTTAACAGTTCACAGTTTATTGACAAGACCCCCTTGTTTATTGCATTAACATTAATGAGTAAGATTTTCAAAAACTTGTATATGTGAACTGACTGGTTTGAATGTTGTTACTGTATATATATTATTTATAGAATTCCCATTTCCATGTTTTTTCCATTCTTTAATAGAGACAAGCAAATATTTGTCAAGGGTTTACCAGACATTATATTATGTAAAGTTCCAAGACATGACTGGACACTTTAATACACTAGTCAGAGATTATTAGCAGAATCTATTGGGAAAAGGTACAAATCACTTGGGAACAACTGTTAAGGTTGCTACACATTCACACAAAATAAATGAGATTTATATAGAAAAATAGGGCTATAAAGGTTGATGATGGGGCAAGGTTCTAAAAGTGTTCTAGTCACCATGGAAACTAATGGAATGTTCCTGTTGATTGGATAATTTTTAGAATCTTGCCCCGGAAGTTACATTTTTATATCAGATAAGAACCATGTGGTATATATATTCTGTACAATCCTCATACGTTATTTGGTCCTTGGCCTTATCTTATGTTGAGGAAAGCATTATGCTTATTAAATGGATAATTAAACACATTCTAGCCTCTACCACTTCTGCTGGAAGGCTGTTCCATTCATTCAACCACCTTCTAAAGAAAAAAAGAAAAAAATCTCATTCCAGTTAAAGCCTTTTTTTCTAGGGATTAAACAAATAAAGGGAATTTAGCCGTTATGATTTTGGGCAGACGAAAATGAAATATATACATTTTTATTACTTCCAGTAATAATGCAATCGGGTACATATAGGGTTAATTACTCTTGCATATCATACATGAATTAACTGTGTGATGTCCATATGTGCACCTGCTCAAAATGCTACAAATGATCAGAGCCACACTTCAGAAATGCCAACATTGTTTGGTTAAAACAAAAGCGTAATAGACACTATCTATTTTGATACAACCCATTATCTGACACTCTGTGGAGTACTGAATCACACCATCCTTTGACAACAAAAATCCCCTGTGATAGAATCATCAGTCAGTCCCTTCCCCTACACTCTACTTCCAGATCTCTATCCCCCTCCTAAATTATCTTCAAAAACCTTAAATATAAGAATAGTGACGCAGCCTAAATCAACAGCCTATTAGAATATTTATCCAGTCTCTCGAGAACACAGGTAACACATGAGATGCACCCATTTAAGAAAATTAAAGAACTAACAGATTAAATAAAAAGTGTTTTTTTTATTTATTAAACATTAGTCAGACTGTTTTAAGGAGTCTACAAAGACGAAATGCACTGCATGTATTTACAGTGTATATTATTTTATGTGTCATAATAACACCTCTGACAAATCCAAGATCTCATTCATATCACTTAAAGGGGCATCGCTGGAAGAACTGCTTGCTCCAGCACCTTGTGCTAAGCTCCTGGGTGTCATGTGACAACCTGGGGCTAAGAGTGAAATTGTTGAGGGACTGAATCGTAAGCACTCGCTGAACAACAAGAGCCCTCCTCCCTGCAATCAGAGGCACATAGTGAAAATGAAGATTGTTTTATGTTTGCAGGTTTGTGTGTATGTGACTGTGTGCGTGAGACTGTGTTGGTGTGACTGTGCATGAGACTGTGTTGGTGTGACTGTGCATGAGACTGTGTTGGTGTGACTGTGGATGTGACACTGTGTGCATGTATATGGGACTGTGTGTATGTGTGCAACACTGTACATTTATGTGAGACTGTGTATGGGATACTGTGTGTATATTTATATGCGTGACTGTGTATGAGACACTTAGAGGTCTAATCACTAAAAGGTGAGTTGAGATTTCATCTCACTAATTACATATACATTGTGCAGAGACAATCACGGTGAGTATACGAAGCAGAGGAAACTCACCATTTTTGTTCATCTCACCTCAACTCACCTTTTAGTGAATAGGCCCATTAGCGCATTTAAAAGAGATATGAGAATTATGCATGTGCTCATTTTAAACTTTGAAATCCTCAAAAAGGTTTACTGTTATGGACAAAAGGATACTCCAGTTGGCCCATGTCCTGTTGTGCAGTCCATAATCTTCACAAATATGCAATATGTATACCCCCCACCTGCATATTTCCTAACTTACTTGGCTAGGAACGTGTAATCACGGGGGTCAAGTTCGGTCTTGTCCTCCTGTGCTGACACAGACTCTCTTCCGCTTATGTCACCACCTGAAAAAAATCGTAGCCCTGAGGTTTTACGTGACAATAGAGGAAGTGAAGCAGGAAGTGTCTGTGTAGCCATCTTGTTCTGTGGAACAGGGACATACAACAAATATAACAGTTCTCTATGCAAATGTTAACAATATACAGGTGTAACGTACTGCCAGAAAACATAAACTACCGTAGTAATTGAAAAATAGACTGAAAACTGCTAGTAGAGACAGATCGAGCCCATACTAGTCCGGCATACACCTTGTTTTCAAATCATCCTCGAAATCCAGTTAAAAAACTCAGCTGTATGGTACAAAAAAAATAAAAAAACATAACAGCAGAGAGATATCGTCTCACGCGTTTCGCCTTCTTGACAGGCTTAATCACAGACAAACGCTGTTAGTGCAGCACATGAACAAATAGAAACTTGGCCAATAGGGGCAGGAATCACTTATTTATGATGTTCAAACCAGATGGTACTAATGCAAATTAATTATATACCTAACTTAAGCCCATAAACCCCAAAAGTAAGAAGAAAAATAATTTTAAAATCAGTTATTGAAATATTATTCCATCTCAGTTAATTATATAACTAGTAACAAAAAGAGTGACTTGTTCATATTTTGTGTGCTATATATTCATATATTGCGATATTTCACCAAACTATGTGACAAGTATTTGATACTTTTTCTCTCAGCGCTTTAGCAACAGCAAAACTGTCAACTGAGATAGTTTAACCTTTCTATAAGTGATTTGATATAAAAAAAAAAATTAAAAAAAAAATATATATATATATATTTCATCTTACTCTTGGGCCTTAGGGGCTTAGGTTAGGTATATAATTAATCTGTATTAGTACCATCTGTTTTCTATACCCTATTGGTCAAGTGTCTCTATTTATTCATGTGCTGCACTATCAGTGTTTGTCTATGATTGAACCTCTTAAGGTGAAACGCGTGAGACGCTGTCTCTCTGCTCTTATGTGGCGTTTTGTAACATACAGCTGAATGGAGTTTTCTAACTGTGGATTTTGATTTCTGCAGCCACTGAGTTCACTTGAAAGCCTGCACAATCCTTTTTCAGTCAAAGCAATTGAGATCCATCTCGGTTTAAAAATGATTTCGTTGTAAGTGTAGAAAGTATGTTAATAAATAAAAAAATAAAAAAAGTATATTTATTATTATTGTATGGTACGGCAGTGAGTTAAACAATATGTAAATATTTGCCCAGCAGAAATACTGAGAAATGTATCATTTTTCTTAAGTATGTATTAACCGAGATTGGAGGGAAAACTCCCCATAGACTTCTCAGCGTTTACTCTTCACAAATTCCATGTCTAGTGCTGTACGTTGAGGTCATACACATCTAGCTGAATTGCTTTATAATATATTTTAATCTATTTTAAGGGGAACTTCTGTCTTGCCCAAAATATGTCAGCCAATGTTCACTAGTATGTTTATGAGCTTTTAGTAGTATGAAAGGTCAGTGATTTTTTTTGGGGGGTCCTATACGCTAAGTATTGAAATTTAAGGCCTAGTAGTCCCTGGTCATGATGGCTTCCTAGTGAGTGACTCTATCAACCTGAACACTGATTGTAGTGTGAACATAGAGCATACAAATCATAATAAAAAATGACCTATACATTGTGTTAGCAAAATTGCAAGTAGTTGCATAAAATAAGAGAAATATATGCTTTGAATGTTTCTGCTGTGTCTCCGGCTTATGACATCACTTTCTGTCACGATACACAATCCTCATTGAAAAGTAATTAATTTAAATAGCAAGCCACAGCTCCATAAATACGAGACACTACAGACATGTTTAAATGTGTTTCTGTTTTATACCTGTGCTTGCAATACTGCTTACAAAATGTATAGATCATTTTTCATCATTTTTTTTTTAATTCATAGTATGAGCAATGTTTAGGGTAAGGGTTAGGGCTAACCCTTTAAGATTCCTGTTGTTGTTTTTTTGTGGAAAAAATGAATCAGATTTTTTTGTGTGTGTGTTAGAGGTTTTTGTGGTTCCAGTGTGGTCAGTGAAATAAGTGGGGGTTTTTTATGAGCTACATAATTTCAATTCAAATATTTATGTTCATAGCTGCAGAAAGTCTGTATTTTATAGCATACACATGGCTGTTATAACTTTTATTCTTGCCTCTACTTCAGCGACCAGGATTTGAATTTACAACTGTATTGTGACTAGCTCCGACCACCAAGAAGCCAGTTACAAAAATAAAAAAAAGTAAAAATAAAATAAAAAACGTGCTAGGAAACTAGAGACATTTTAATATATTATTCTTCGTAAAATGTATACATTTGTTATTTATTTATATTCGTTTGCACCTTCGCTGCCATGTCGGCCTAGCAAGAAATTGTTAAAACATTTACATAGTGAATAGTATAATAAGGCTTTGGTGACTTCTTAAACTAGCATAGACTTTTCCATGATGATTAAGTAAAATATAGGTTCATAAAAGGAGACTTTTTTAGAACTAATATATTTTAGAAGTGTAAATATTTATACTTACACTGAAAAACATATTTATACTTACACTGAATTTTTTTTTATACTTACACTAAAAAAGGGGGTTTTATTCTAAAAAAAAACCCCCAAAACTATAGTGACGGCTAACGATGAATATCGGCAATTATTATTAAGGCTTTGTACGAAGGGTATTGTATTATTTCCCAACTGTGCATCAAACAATGCATAATGCATACCTCCCAAGTGTCCCTATTTAGGACGGACAGTTTCTAGTTTGCACCCAGAGCCCTCTATCCCTTCTCCCCCCCCCCCCCCCCCCCCCCCCCCCCATTATCCCTCTTTTCTTGGAACGACATTCCTGGTTTCTTTAAGTGTATCACAGACCTCCGGAGCAATAAAACTCACAAATAAGTGTGTATAAACTGCAATAAATGTATTTCATATATTAATTTGTATATTTTAAATATTTTATTCTTAATCTAAACAAGTTACCAAATGACATAAATACTTATTGACCGTTAAGACACTGACAATGTTCTGGTAATGCCCCGCCCACAGCCACACCTTCGGCCACGCTCACATAATGAATAAGAGAATGAATGAAGTTCTACCAGGCACTTCTCACGTATAGGCCGTTATTGATGAATGAGGGAATTGAGAATGGAATCTCAAACTCAAGGCCAAGGTAGCCGAGTTGGAAAAAATGATCCCATTTGAGAGAAACTCAAACTTGGATACTTTTGGCCTTAAGTTTGAAATCCCCTTCTGGACTCCCTGCAATTCTCTCTTCCAAGAATAAAGCCTGCAGTGTTTTCATGTGTTCCTTGTTGTTCTTGTTTTTTGTGGCCTGTCTTGTGCTGGCGATTGTCGTTATTGATATGGCTGCTATTGGTGTTTGTTTGAGAATGTTGGGGGTTATTTCACTTATTATGCTTTATAATGATTTTCTAGTTCCTTTTTTTCCAGTCGGCTTGAACATAAAAGTAATATAAATAATCACTTTCCATGTCAATGTACACAATCTATCTTATTGTCTTACTGTAAATACTGGTAGAAAACAAATAATGGAGGCAATGTGATAGCTATCCATTGTGGAGTATGTACAAGATGGAGTATGTATAACATGGAGTATGTATAACATGGAGTATGTACAAGATGGAGTATGTACAAGATGGAGTGTGTACAAGATGGAGTATGTATAACATGGAGTATGTACAAGATGGAGTATGTACAACATGGAGTATGTACAAGATGGAGTATGTACAAGATGGAGTGTGTACAAGTTGGAGTGTGTACAAGTTGGAGTGTGTATAACATGGAGTGTGTATAACATGGAGTGTGTATAACATGGAGTGTGTATAACATGTGGTATGTATATCATGGAGTATGTACAAGATGGATTATGTACAAGATGGAGTATGTACAACATGGAGTATGTACAACATGGAGTATGTATAACATGGAGTATGTACAAAATGGAGTATGTACAAGATGGAGTATGTACAAGATGGAGTATGTATAAGATGGAGTATGTACAAGATGGAGTATGTATAAGATGGAGTATGTATAAGATGGAGTATGTACTAGATGGAGTATGTACAAGATGGAGTATGTATAAGATGGAGTATGTACAAGATGGAGTATGTATAAGATGGAGTATGTACAAGATGGAGTATGTACAAGATGGAGTATGTACAAGATGGAGTATGTACAAAATGGAGTATGTACAAGATGGAGTATGTACAAGATGGAGTATGTACAAGATGGAGTATGTATAAGATGGAGTATGTACAAGATGGAGTATGTACAAGATGGAGTATGTATAAGATGGAGTATGTACAAGATGGAGTATGTACAAGATGGAGTATGTACAAGATGGAGTATGTATAAGATGGAGTATGTACAAGATGGAGTATGTACAAGATGGAGTATGTACAAGATGGAGTATGTATAACATGGAGCATGTATAAGATGTTCATTAATGGCACTGTCTCTTTCCTTATTTCAGGATGATTCTGATGTGGAGTGGAAATTCGCTAGGGCTAAGCTTTGGTTTTCTTACTTTGAGGAAGGGAGGACTTTACCTGTTCCATTTAATTTGGTCCCAAGCCCCAAGTCCTTTATTCACATTGCACTGAAAATCAAAGCCTTTATTTCTAAAGTATTTACCTGCCCTGTGAAAGGCTTACAAGAAGATTCCGAGATGAATAAGGTACTGTCTAAAACATATCAAACCAAATATTAATCATAATGTTCTTTTACTGTATGCATACAATATTACTGATGTGAAGTTGTGTAGATGACTCAGTGGGCTACTGGAGAATCGGGTCCATGGTGGATAGAATCAAAAGATCAATTAAATTGGGTAATAGTAGCATACCTGGATGTGCTTGAGATGTACCTTTCCTGTTTAAATACTTTGATAATATTATGTTATGTTTTATCATGACCGCAACATTCTTCAGTAACTGGTAACAAGTAAACATTGCACTGTAGCATAAGCACAATGTATAGATCATTGTTCATTCTGTATATTCACAGTATAATCAATGTTTAGGTTGACAGTGTCCCTTTAAGTAGTTGATTTGCCAGAATAATTATTTATGTAAGTTAAATGAGTTTTGTCACCTAATACACGCACAGTATGGACTTAAAAATCACTTTGAAAATAGCTATTGTGTGTTTTGTAGAATTGAACTTGTTATTTTATAAGAAACCTTAAACGGGTGTAAAATGTCATACTAAAAACATACGTGTTCCTTGACTCCCTGAAACCATTGTGATTTGACCTGACTCCGACTCACTGTTTCCACTTTTTTCGGTTCAGTTGCTACAAGGGTCTCGTATTGCAGCAGTAATGTTACAATGCCCTCATCTATGGTGACCATTAGGGGGCTACAGCCGGTACCCCAGTAAAGGGCATGGCTGCCCTCGGGGTTCTACCTGCCAGAATCACTAGGCAGCATCTGGAAATGTCTGTACACTTTGTGCACCTGCCAGACACCTGCCCTGCCTTTGTGAGCAATGTTGAGTCTGTGGGTGCAGGGGAAAAGACCCGTGGGTGAGGGGCAGGTCGAGTGGGTGCGGGGGCATGTCTAGTGGCTGCTGCAGTGTGGTGGAGGGTCAGGTCTAATCGGTGCTGCAGTATGATGCAGGGGCAAATCCTGTGATTGCTGCAATATAATGCGGGGGCAAGCCATGTGGGTGCTGCAGTGTGATGAAGGGGCATGTTCTATGAGGGACAATAATGAAAAGTGGGCAGAAGAACTACAATGGACAGAGGAAGCAAATAAAAAACAAGAAATACATTTTTTAATCATTTTTTGTATTAAATATAAACAACTATTGACATGTGAACCATTATTTACCAGCAATGCTTTTTTCCTATAGGGTCTCCTTATATTTCGGTAATATCCAAAGTTTAGGGGGTCGGCTTATAATCAGGGTCACCTTATACGGTATGTTTGGTTTTTATGATCATTATGTGACCCAGCTACAAATTAGTGTTACCCTAAACCACCAGGGATAAGTGTCAGGTATGAAGAGTGCTTATATGGGGGGGTCCAGACCATTTGTTCTGTAAGAGGCAACTACATTTTTGATGGTGGCCCTGGTGACCATACTGAAGTCACTAATCGGTGACTATTGACTTCAGGGCTACTAGTGACACTCTGATAACATGCAACATGTTGGTTACGGAAATAATTAAGATGAAAACTCTCAGGGCGTGTAAAGAAGAGCTGACGATTATTTCTTTTTAATTAGGAATCACAGCTCCATATAATAAGCCTTGAAGGAAACCATTGTCTCCTGATTTGTTGCCTTTATCACTAGATTATGCTTCCTCTTTTTTTTTTTTTTTTTTAAATAAGCCACGAGGCAATCAATGTTAAATGAATCACCTCAGTTAATTGTAATTGGTGCCGTTACTTACAGGTATCATGCTGAACAAAAAAGGAAAATAAGGACTTAAATTACAAAGTAATAAAACAAAATGTAACTCAGAATGTTAAAATAGGCACAATAGTAATTAGTATATCTGATGCACTGTGGCTGGTATATCAGTCAGAAACATGTTTATTACTATTATGCCTGGATTCATTTTAAATATATCAAAACTTGTTCTATTTTGTAATTCATCTCCATACCATAGCAGACTGGACTCGCAATAACATGGTCCACAATGGGCCTAATTACCGGACTTCTGTACTCCCAGTAGATGAAACTTGTAAGCACTAGCCAAAGAACTGTAATCAATAGCCAAAGAACTGTAATCACTAGCCAAAGAACTGTAATCACTAGCCAAAGAACTGTAATTACTGGCCAAAAAAAAGAAAAAACAGCCAATCCCCCTCCATTTCCTAGTGAATGAAGTTCCATCAGAATGCACAAGCCCAGTTGCCTTTGTATTCTCTCCGCTAATCCGATGCTGCGATATAATTACAATCAGAGACGTTTGTGTCATTTGTATGTGTCTTCTCACTGAATGATTCCACATTGCTCTGGAAGTTCTAAAGCATTGGAACATCCTGTCAATGCCCCTGATTGTCATTCAGGTTTGAGCTCTGTCACTGCTGACTGGCTCGAAGCAGGATGACTAGATTCCAAGTCTCAATGTAATCTTTTATTTCGGGGCTTTGAACTGAACAGGCTTGTGATGGTTTAACCCTTTCAGTGAAGGTACTCAAACATATATAGGGGAACGACCATGGTACAGTGAAGCGTCTACTCAGTAAGGAGACACCTGCAGGGAATTGAGAAGGGAACTTAAAACTTCAGGGCAATGGAGCCGAGTTGGACAAATTCTCCAATGCAGCTGAATTGGAGAATGGATTCCACTCCGCTATTTTGGCCTTAAAGGAACATCGCACTTTGTTTTAACCCTTGCTCCTTGAAGAAAGCAAGGGTTAAAAAAAAGCATGTCCCAGTTTTTAAGTAAACCAGACATGTATCTTAATAGATACACGCATGTTTACTATCGGTCGTGTCTCACATGTCATAGTTGCAATCACCTAGGCTGCTAGAGAACACACCTTGCACCCACAGGACTTATTCAGCGCCCAGACTGCACACATATGACTTGCCCCAGCACCCAGATTGCACCCTCATGATTTGCCCCAGAATCCACATAGCTCCCACAGGTTTGCGCTCTTACACAGCTAGCCTGTACCATTGAGCCCTGCTCTCTTACACAGCCTGATGTTATTCCATCCAGTCAAATTGTCTTACACAGATCTGATCTCATACATGTCCCATTCCTACTCTCTCCCACAGCCTTAGTCTCTCACATCACCCAGACAGGCTCTCTCACTCAGTGTTCTCCTCTCTCACTGCTTCAAACCACTCTCAGTCCTGTTTTCTCTCACTTCTCCACAATCACTCTTTCAAGCCAACCAGCTCTCTTCCAGTCTCTCTCCCACTCTCATTGTTGTAAGTAGCTCTCACGCCTAGCCCTGCAAGCAAGCTCAAGACAGTGCAGAACAGATGAGTGCAAGTGATCACACATATAGAGGGATTCCATACAGTTATATGTAGCAGTCCCACAGATTTTTTTGAATATATACATTTTGCAGTTCACACAGTACTGCTGTATGTGTGCATGCCTCAAATTCCACACAGATACCACCATATTACAGACATATGGCACAACCAGCATGCCAGTCACTCACCCTGTCTCCTGCCCACAAAGCTGGTAACTTGGAGCTCCCAGACAAGTGTGACAAGGTGTGTGATCCAGGCGGTTATGAGCAGCAACTCAGATAGACCTGCACGGAGACACATGACCCAGTGATCACAAGGTCAGGTGCTTCTGTGAACGTTTTTTTTGTGTGTGTGTGTGTGCATCATTTAAGGGACTTTTGATGCTACCAATCACAAGTGTAGTATTTTTATATACCTGATAATGCCTTTTTCGCAGGACATGTCTCGTGACAGCAAAACTGACCCAAACCCTGGGACTGTCCTGGCAAAAACAGGAAGGTTGGAAACTGTAGTATTTGTGTGCATGCAGTGTGAAAGCAAGATGTTTGTGTATTTGTGTGTGCATGCAGTGTGAAAGCAAGATGTTTGTGTATTTGTGTGTGCATGCAGTGTGAAAGCAAGATGTTTGTGTATTTGTGTGTGCATGCAGTGTGAAAGCAAGATGTTTGTGTATTTGTGTGTGCATGCAGTGTGAAAGCAAGATGTTTGTGTATTTGTGTGTGCATGCAGTGTGAAAGCAAGATGTTTGTGTATTTGTGTGTGCATGCAGTGTGAAAGCAAGATGTTTGTGTATTTGTGTGTGCATGCAGTGTGAAAGCAAGATGTTTGTGTATTTGTGTGTGCATGCAGTGTGAAAGCAAGATGTTTGTGTATTTGTGTGTTCATGCAGTGTGAAAGCAAAATGTATGTGTATTTGTGTGTCCATGCAGTGAGAAAGCAAAATGTATGTGTATTTGTGTGTGCATGCGGTGAGAAAGCAAAATGTATGTATGTGTATTTGTGTGTGCATGCAGTGAGAAAGTAAAGTATTTGCTTGAGTATTCATATACAACCAAGCCAGCCCCACAAACATTGGAACTGCTTGCTGCAAAGGGAGAGAGAGTTGTAAAATACCAATTGAGATAATATATACTTATGTTATTAATTCACCAGTACATACAAAAATTATCAGCAAACAAAAATATATATATATTTTAAATGATATAATTTTATTGAATGCAGCAGTAATTATATATGAATATAAATAAAAAAACATAAATAAGTAAATCATTTGCTTCTTGAAGTTAAACTAAATCCCTTTGCTTTAAATAAAATAGATCGCAATTTAGTTATCTCTCATTACATTACCTCCAGAGCCTGATTATACTTTATATTTAGAATAAAATCATCAAAACGCTGCCTTATCTATTTGTATTTCAGAGTCTGCATTTTCCTAATGTTGTCTCTATACAGTCTTTCTCTCAGATAGCTGATGAGCATCAGTTGATTTTAAATTAAACAGAGATAGGTGAAAATAGACAGTACCTTTATTTCTCCCAGGAGCGTGTGACAGGGCTGGGTAGGAAATGCAGGCAGATACACAGACGGACTTTCGTGGGTCACATGACGTCGTGCAATGACATCACGTGACAACGCGATAGCGGAATGAGGATTTACAAGCAAAGTACAGGTGGACTTATTACAAACACCTGACGACACGATCGTGAAGTAATTTGACAAGTGAGCCGTTTCATACATGCGACACCTTTCGCGGTACAATCTCTAACTTGCCGGGACTGTCCCGGCAAAAACGGGACAGTTGGCAAGTATGACATGTGTCTCACAGTTCCTGGTTGTCACACGTTGATGTTGTCAGCAACCAGCTCTCGCTGCTAGCACGGAGAGAGACCCTTGTTTTTGCATGGGATCAGCGGAAGAGACCTAGTTAAGATCCCCCTGCTGATCCCATGCAAAAATGAGGGTCTCTCTCTCTGTGCTAGCAGAGACAGCCAGTCGCTGACCAGATGGATGCCTGCTTCCTATGGAAACATGGCAGCTGTCAGTCAGAGGATAAACTGGCGTGTACTATCAAAAGTACACGCCAGCTCATCCTCATACTAGGGACAACTAACATTTCAATATAAAGTTTAGTGTTCCTTTAAGTCTGAAAATCCCATCTTTCTTTTATTATGTAGACCTTTTGGAATTTAGTTACAAACTCAGATGAATTTAAACAAACCTATACACAGGGTATAGCTGCCATTACACTTAATCTCTCACTCATCCATCCGCCCACAGCATGTGTACTTTACTGTTACATCTGGTTTAGTATTAGAATTTGCAGTAGACACATAATTTAATATAATGTCTTTTACATTCTAGAACCAGCCCGCCCCCCCTTACCATTAAACGATCATCCTCTGCACTGCACTGCTTGCTCAATCCACCCGCAAGGGAGAAAGGGTTAAACGTAGGGTTGCCACCTTTTCCACAAAAAAATACCGGCCTTGCTACTGCCTCCATAGACTTAACATTGGCAGCAAGCCATATTTTTCCCGGCCTGCCGGGTGGCGACCCTAGTTAAACGCCCAGCCCCACACACTCTTAATAAATCTTAAGACCCAAATAATACCGTGTCTGTGTAGAAATACAACAATCTCTATTTACATCTTCAGAATGCTTAGTGCTGATCTGAAGCACACATTACTCACATGTAACATGTACCATGTTAGTTGTATGTATTAATATTCCTCCTGTTATTGTCATGCTTCTCTCTCTTTCTTGTGTATGACAGCTGTCTGAGAGGTGATTAGCTTGCAGTGATGCGCATGTAAAAGTGTTTCATAACTCAGTAATTAAACAACAAAGGCTTTCTCTGACGGACAGTCACAGCCGCGCTGAATAAATGTGTATTTATAAGGAATGTTCCAATAGCCAGATTATATTTCACACGGTCTAGTGATTCCACCAGGGCAAAATAAACTGCAGATAAATGAAACTGCTGAACAAGCCTGGATAGTAATACTCTATCATTGTCTGCATCTTAAGTGACAAATAATCCCTGGCCTGTCATTATAGCTCCAACATATAGGGTGGTAATGTGTTTTACATAGAGGCCACTTGGCAGTCAGAGTGGAAGAAGTACGTACAGTGGAACCATACAAGCCAATATAATATAATACATGTGAACCATACACGCCAATATAATACATGTGAACCATACAAGCCAATATAATACATGTGAACCATACAAGCCAATATAATATAATACATGTGAACCATACACGCCAATATAATACATGTGAACCATACAAGCCAATATAATACATGTGAACCATACAAGCCAATATAATACATGTGAACCATACAAGCCAATATAATATAATACATGTGAACCATACACGCCAATATAATACATGTGAACCATACAAGCCAATATAATACATGTGAACCATACAAGCCAATATAATACATGTGAACCATACAAGCCAATATAATATAATACATGTGAACCATACACGCCAATATAATACATGTGAACCATACAAGCCAATATAATATAATACATGTGAACCATACACGCCAATATAATACATGTGAACCATACAAGTCAATATAATACATGTGAACCGCACAAGCCAATATAATACATGTGAACCATACAAGCCAATATAATATAATACATGTGAACCATACAAGCCAGCATAATATAATACATGTGAACCATACAAGCCAATATAATACATGTGAACCATACAAGCCAATATAATACATGTGAACCGCACAAGCCAATATAATATAATATCTGTGAACCATACACGCCAGTACAAGGTAATACATGTGAACCATACACGCCAGTATAAGGTTATACAGTTCTTTTTATATATGCACCCGATCTATATGTAAAGCTAGATAAATGAAATCACTGCATGAATCTCTTTGTATTATATTTATTTGAGTCACACACACGCACGCTTATATAGCCACAAAATATGTATCCTTAGGATTTAAATTATCCATACAAACTTGACTACTCTAAAGGACAACAGTCAGAAAAAAATAATGTTTAATTGAAAGATTGTTTATGATGTGGAAATGCTTTAATGAAAGATTACCAGTAAAGTACCTTATTGAGCTATCTTTTATTAAAGAATTTCTATTTGAAATGCCTGCACTTGATGCAATCTTTCAATTACATTTTTTTTGGGCCAACATTGTCTGTGACTGCCACCAAGTGGACACACTAGGGCATAGATTCCCAAATAAATACAATATTACTCCAACCACATCTAGATGGAGGAATAGAAAACAACAAATACCAGTATGTCGATGATGGATAATGTTCCAGTAAATACATTTCTCATTTGATATTGTGCATGATTTGCCTCCCTGATCTCTTAGGGCCATGTATTGGTTTGTCTCTAATTGAATTTGTTCTGTACCAGGCACTGCATGTATTGACACTATATAAATAAGGTTCAGGGCCGATCCTAGGGTCATGGGGGTCTGTAAATGTCTGTTTCTCTCCCCATACCTCCATGATTGTCTCTCTCTCTCCATTCCCTCGTCTGTTCGCTTCTCTCTATACCCTCTTGTCTCGCTCTCTCTCCCCATACCCTCATGTCTATTTCTATCCCCATACCCTCATAGCTATCTATCTATCTCTCTCTCTCTCTCTCCATACCCTCATGTCTCTCTGTCCCCCGTACCCTCATGTCTGTCTCTCTATGTCCCCCATACCCTCATGTCTATCTCTCTCCCCATACCCTCATGTCTCTCTGTCCCCCGTACCCTCATGTCTGTCTCTCTATGTCCCCCATACCCTAATGTCTATCTCTCTCCCCATACCCTCATGTCTATCGCTCTCCCCATCCCCTCATATCTTTCTCTCTCCCCATGCCCTCATGTCTCTCTCTCTCCCCCATACCCTCATGTCTGTCTCTCTATGTCCCCCATATCCTCATGTCTATCTCTTTCCCCATACCCTCATATCTATCTCTCTCCCCATACCCTCATGTCTCTCTCTCCCCTGTACCCTCATGTCTGTCTCTCTATGTCCCCCATACCCTCATGTCTATCTCTCTCTCCGGATACCCTCAAGTCTATCTCTCTCCCCCCATTCCCTCATTTCATTGCAGACTCATGACACGCCCCATTACCCACACTGTAAACTCAGGACTGTAGCCACAGCTGCTTGGTATCTAAATCCTGATCTGATGTGCTGGAACAATCCACTTATATATAAATCGTCAGCATTTTCTGTGATCCTTCTTGTACTACAGTGTTGACATCTTGTGTCTGTCTCACTGTCTGACTGCTCCCTCCTACTACAGTGTCATACTTCCAAGTTTTTTATATGAGCATATGCATTCACTCCTGCTCCACTCATAGTTATTTTTGGATAAAGTCTATGGGATATTTTTTATTGGTATTTTGTAGAAATACCATTCAAAAACAATATAAAAACAAGAAGAAATGGCTTTTAATATATCAAAAATAATGTGGTTTTTTTTTAGTCCGCTTTAAAGAATTATATTCCATGATATATACTAAATGCTGCATTGCTATCTATAAAATACATGCTATTTAAAATGCTGCATTGCTATCTATTAAATACATTTTATTTAAAAATAGAAAACACGTTTGACCTAAAAATAGCTAAACTATAATAAATGTGTATTCTTTCCAATCTAGCTTGGCCAAAGCAAACACTCAAGCATTCGAAGTTCTGAAGATGGCAATTTGAACAACATAAGTCAGCCACCAACTAGATATCAGGTGAGTAATAACAGGATTATTGCATGATATGAAGTCCATAATTACATTTCCTTGGCCATCTATTGCTACCAGATCAATTTGTATGTCATATACTATATAGTGACATTTGCTTAGTGAAAAGTATAAGTCTATGACTGTATATTTCATTTATTCCTGAAAGAGAGAATTTGAGGGACACGAGAAGGGAATTACAAACATAATCCTTTAGTGACAGAGGCTGTTTTTTCACTTCTGCGGTTTTTGTGTTTAACTGTAATTTTCATTTTTATTGTTTGATGTACCCACACATATTATATAGTGCTTATATCACCCTAATAAGGCCTTCCTTAAGATACCATTTTATTTTACTAGAAAGTAATCTGCAAATATTATGAATAATTGGAAACCACTATTGACCTGAAATTCTTTTATACAAAACAATTTTATTCCCACAACTGGGATTCACCCATTTCCAGTATGGAGCTACTCTTCTGCTATGGGCCATACTTTTGCTCAGGAGCAATCGTTTGTGTGCTGGGGCGATGGCTTTTTCAGTGTTGCCAGATGCCATCTCATGGAGGCATCATGGCAACATTGTCTGATCACCTCTGGCGGCCTCAAAGACACAGTACATGTATGTCCTGCGTCATTAAGGGGTTATAGTTTGAATTTTTATTTTTTTTTAAACTGAGGTTTACTCTGCGCTATACTTCTCACCTAAAGCAGAGTCGTCTGAAGCTGGCTCTCTGTCTGATCTGGATCTGTCAGGGCTGCCTGTCTCTCTCTGCTAGACCTTTGTTTTAATATGCCACCAACAGAGGGAACCTAGTTGGGGTCCCCTCTGTTGGTGACATGCAGGAATGTGGTCTTATTAATGGTAGACAGTGTAATAGCTGAGTGAGCTGGCGGCCTTCATGTACACATTCATTTTTAAGAAATTAACTTTATAAAAAAAATAATACACAGCGCCTACTAACGTAGATTATAATTAGATGATAGTATAAGCACCCACCACCCAATATTAAAAATATGACTAATTGACTAAAAAATAAATAAATACAAACCCCTCAGGTACAGAAAACACTAAATGTGGGGCTAGTTTGCTGGACGTACTCCACAGGTTTGCAGTGAGTATTCTTGAGAAATTATGCCGTAAAAAGCTGCTAGACCTTGTAAATCACAGTGGGTCGCCACTGGAGAGAGAGAGAGTACACGTAATTATCTGAATGGACAGCACTAATTATCAGTAAAATACAAGCAGTATTCGATTAAACCTTATAAGAAAGGGATCAGAACAAAATGACTGAATAAAAATATATAATTAAACACAAATATTGCATATAAAGGACCATACACATATACAAGCAAATGGGGATGTCAATTCAGATTTACTTCAGTAGAGTGGATATGCAGAAAAGAGACATTCCACAGACAAATAGTCTGCTAATATAAGAAATCCCCTTGGGGAAACACATGTACAAATAAATATAAGCAGTATAAAAAACACGTAAAAACAATAATTCACCTTGTTTTCAGCTGCATAGAGTGTGCTGAAACAATAGCATAAAACCTGGCCAGGTATGGACAGACAAGATGCCCAAAAAGAGGGATGCGTTTCGCTTCTTCTTCAGCCCAAGATCGGCGTCCAGCACACTCAATGCAGCTAAGAATGGAGTTTAAATAACCTGGAAGTGCCGTGATGTCAGACGCCGGGCACGCCGCTACCATGGCAATGCACCGGGGACCCACATAGCCAGCATAGTGGGACCCCGGTGCGGACATGGAAGGCTGCGAAACTCGGTGTGTGAGGCAGAATAGACTTTTTTTTCCAAAACACTAAATTACGTTTTTAAAAAAAGGGGGAGAGGGGCTGTCCCCTGTTCCCAACATACAAAAATGGAAGTGGGATTGGAAACGAGCATAGCATATATTCAAATGATATTGAAAGGGTGACTTGCGAGTTACATTTACAATTACATTTACATTTAAAGGAGAAAAAATAATCACATACATAAAGATTTATAGTGGTAATTTATACATCATTTATGACAACAGTGGATATACGTTTTACTAATGTTATCAATGTACAGGAGAGAAATGTAGTCAGTGACACAGAACTTCCCCTGGATGTTATGGCAAAAATAATATTCACAGATTGTACCTAAAAAACAAAAAATATTTGAATGTACACATTGCGTACGAAAAAAACTCAATGTACAGATCATCATATTATTTGGCGCTTGAGGCTCACATGCCGTTATCCAAGGCTGCTTCCTATGGAGAGTTTTAACATCTTTCGTGAAAATGTCAGATTGCCAGTGTGTAACAAGTCATTAGGCACATAGGCAAAATGTGATTTTCAACCCCAACAACTGTGTGTGATGTGATAACACAGTCCCCTCCTCCTCCATACTTTTCTCTGTCCTTGAGTTGAGACCAACCTTCTCAAACATCTACAATTGTACAGCATGATGTCTAGCCTTAAAATACCGTAAATAGCTGGGGTAAGTATGCCCCTGACAATGAACGGTGCCCCTGAAATATGCCACTATTATTTAGCTGCTGTGCCACACACGGCGGGTTTCTTAATAAATATCAACACATCTTTCTGCTCTATATTCTTAGAAAATAATGAAGCGTCTCATTAAAAGATACGTGCTAAAGGCCCAGGTAGACAAGGAGAGCGACGAAGTTAATGAAGGTGAGTGAAATATGCCTTGTTTTAATGTTGTCATGTTTTAAGATACTAAAATAAAAATAAGTGAACAAACATCATCCTAGAGATATTATTGGGGTTGGTGGTTGCCTTTCTTGGGGAGACCATGGTAGAGTATCATAAACCAAAACTTTATAGAAACCTAGAGATATCATTGGTGCCTATGATTAAGTGCTTGTGAAGCACGAAACGCGTAAGGCGTCTTCTCTCACTGTGTTCGGTTCTACCCTTTTTTTTGTACCATCCTTCTTTTACTGCTTATTAAAAATTGGCCTACTTTAGACATACCTTTGACTGTGAGCTCCTTCCGCAAAAAACGATTGCCTCTTATATTTGAATCATATTATTGGTGCTGCCCTGCCTGTTTTTTGTGATCGTTATTTATAGCCGTGCTCTCCAACTTTTTAATGAGTAGGCCGCATTCCACGCAGACACCTAGGTTGGGGGTGTTTTTAATTAAAATTAAATATTGAAAATGACCTATAAATTGTGTAAGCAAAACTGCAAGGAAAATCCTAAATTAACAGAAAAATGACATCACTTATGGCTTGACATGCAAATGAACTGGTTTTCAAAGAATAATGTGCAATTTGCATATCAAGTCACAGATGATGTTAGAAACTGGAGACTCCACAGACACAATGAAAACACATTTTTTGCTCCTAATTTTGGCATTTGCTTGCAGTTTTGCTAACGCAATGTATAGATCATTTTCAATTATTTCTTATTCTCTACATTCACAGTAAAAACAAGGTTTAGATAATTCAGTCCCTTTAACCCCTTCACGCTCGATGTTCCTTAACAACCGTATCAGGATCTCTATAGACCATGTCGGTCCCTGCCAATATCCCGCGATACTCTGTGACGTCAAATGCCGGAAATGTAGAGGATGCTCAAAGTGGCCTCATCTGACACTGGGGATCCCACTGTAAGTCCCTGCAGCGGGATCCTCAGCACAGCTCATCGCGGGGAGCTGCGATGAGTAGTTCCTGTCAGGACGGTCCATCCTGTCCTGCAGGTTTTTTCAGTAAAATGTAGCCGACGGTCACTTTTTTCGTGCCAGAGTGAGACCACGCAAAGTGGCCTCATCTGACAGCGGGGACCCCGCTGCAACTCCCTGCAGCTGGATCCGCACACAGCTCATCGTGAGGGGCCGCGACGAGCTGTTTAATGTTGGACTTCTACGATGTCCTACTAGCCTCTAGGCACTAAAAAGTAGGACGGCATAGAATGCGGGGAAGGGGTTAATGGATGCCACTGTGCCTGTCATATCTTCTGAATATAATTCTCTTTTTAGGTGAATTGAAAGAAATCAAACAAGACATTTCCAGCCTTCGTTATGAGCTTCTTGAAGAGAAATCCCACAACACTGAAGACCTTGCCGAACTCATCCGCAAACTTGGAGAGAGATTATCAATTGAACCCAAGTCGCAATAGTCCCGCCAATAACTTGTCATCATCGCCAGCTACCCATTTATACGCTACCTGCTCCGTTTATAAGTGATATGACTCACTCTCTCATTATTATTCATATCTACAAAATGAAAAGATGCGCTAAATATTTTAAATTCGTATTTAATACAGGGAAAGAACCACTGCGGATTGATTGTGAAAACTAGCTGTATGGGTGCGTTAAGTGTGTAGTATTTTAACACATTTGAATCAAAAAAGTGTTCCCTTTGATGGAAGAGAGCATCAAGTACAGGCTGACATTTAATAACAATTAAGAGTATGGGGTATTTATAACAAATATATAATCATCTAATAGCCATATATAAGAATCCAAACTCAACACATATCTATAATAAAAAAAAAGCCATATAATTATTCAGTGAATTATATCCCACCAACTTACAGTAATGTTAGGCACTTCTATGTATATGGAACGCAAAACTATAGGGTATATTTGATTTTAGTAATTCATCTTGTCATCAAAAAAATTATTTGGTTTTGTTGAATAAACATGAAAAAAGCTGTTAAGTTAAACATCAGAATATTATACATGGGACTGTGACCCTCAGAGCCCCCGATTTATTTTCTCTAGGGTGATAGGAAGTGGGGACATATCTGAAGATTTGCAGGACCAAGTGGGGAGTTGACAGAGCTAAACAATAAGACGGGTGTAATCTGGGAGCCATTCAGCAGCTGCCAAACATGAAGCCTCCAAGTTAAACATGCTAAATTTCTAGCATATTAACCACAATCCATTGATAAAATGTGCCCTCTCCCTATGTTCCTGCCTTCTTATACTCTTCACACAACCATATCAGTCCTTCATTCCTTCCAAATTTCTTTCACCAACTTTCAGTTACCGTAGACCAAGGCATCCATATCTGTCCCTTCAACTTTTCTTTCTGGTCTCTGATAATCAACATATCTACTAACATTGGCGAGAAAATAAGCTGAAAAACTACAACTTCTACTTCTTCCCTAGACATCTAGATGGTGGTCCCAGGTCAAAAGAGGGCTGGATCAGAAAATGAGTGTGACTGCTGCTTACAAAGTAGGCAGTAACTTTAAAAAGAGGGGGAAGTCCTGCCCAAGACTAGGTATCGCTAAACAAAGCCCTTGACCTGTAAGCCCAGCAATCAGTTGTGAAACTCAGCACATTACCAGATATGATCAGATGTGCTAATTTAACTTATTGTCCTATAACTATATAGGACTACACATTTATAACTTCACATACCTTATCGGTTGCTTACAAAGTTTATAACAGTATGGCTTATCTCTACACCGTATTCACATTTTTAATTAAACCAGTTTATTATTAGTAGAAGATTACAATTTGATGAATCAGAGAACATCGCAGATAGAAATGAAAAAAATATTAGGCACTCACTAAAGAAGGGGCCACTACAAATAGTGTATGTATAGTGTAATAGCAATGATTTTACTGCGTCTGTTTGAATCAGGAATTCCTGTTAGTTTACCATTAACGCCATTGAACCCAGGCCACTGTGTTGATGGCGCTTTGTGCAGCGGAAATCAAAGAGTCACAGTGGCAACCCTGTGCTATGTGTGTTTAATACGGAGATGTATTCCAATCAGTTTGGAAACCGTTTCCTTTTTCTGAATTAAGACTCATATGTACGCTGTACGTTTGGGATCCGTGGAACAGTATACATACTTTCTTCTTTGCTGGATCTTAGTCCTGGGTTTGTGCATCAGTTTGGACCCCGAATACACATAAAATCTAATAATTTCTTAATTACAACTCATATCAAAGCTTTGGGGGGGTGTTTTTAGTTTTACAAGTTTTTTTCATGTAATAAAAAAATTCGGATACCTTTTATACACTATTTGTTATGGTCCATTAATTAGTGAGTGCCTAATATTATTTTACAAGTAGGTTTTTATTCTTCTTTTTCTTTCGTGTTTTCCTAACACAAGGCTGAGATTTGTGCAAATATATAAACACCTGACACAGGTCCTTTACTGCCATGCAGTGAAGGTTTTGAAAAATTATAAATGGGAGAATTATAGATGTGTTTTTATATTTTATCCTAAGCGTTTGTTGAACATTATATTTCTAAGCAGACATTCATCTTAGCTCAGCATGGAGCTGGATATCCCAGTCAGTGGGTATGACAGGAAGTGGGTATGACAGGAAGTGCTTTTGGCTTGATGTCCGCTTTAGGCCATACCTTATCAGATTTCTATAACTAATTTCCACTCATATCCATCCCCATGTTCTGTCTACTCCTGCCCACAAAGCATTCATCTTTATAATATATATTTTTTTTATAATGGGGATTGCCAGTTGTCTTGGTCCATAATAAATCACAAGATGGAGATCTGACATTGGCCCTGGCTGAGTAAAGGTGTAATTAGATATAACCACTACTTTTTTTTTTTTTGTAAAATAAACATTACCCCAAAGAAAGCATGGAAAATTAAGGAGAAACAGATTGTATAGTGTCAATTTGATTCAAATGACGTATAATCACAAAAAGGCTTTCCCGTAAAATCAAGGAAGAATTTGGATTTGAAATGTAAGCATATTTTCATTTCTCAGAAACAACTGACTTTTCATTGTTGCAAATGTTTGCATTTTAGTAAATATATCTAACATTGTTTGTAAATATATATTTTCTTTCTAAATCTCTTTCAAAAAGAGAAATTGACCAGGTAAAATGCCTTATCATTATTATAATTTTACTTTTATTTTATTTGCTCTGTGTTCATTTTATATTTTTATATTTTTATTTGTCTTACTATTTTTTTTTTTTTACATTTATTTAAATAAAGCAAATATTTTAACCATTTTAGTGAATTGCACTACATACAGGTGTGAAAAGTTGAGAACAAGAAGGAAGAGATTGTGTGTAACTGAGTGAGAGATTACCCCTGTAGTCTAGTTAGGAGTTTGTGAGGAGTTTTAAATATCCAAATCAATTATCTGGTTCAAACAACTGAACATCCAATGGAATTCCCTGGATTAAACAACTGAACATCCAATGGACTTCTCAAGTTTAAACAACTGAACAGCCAATGGAATTCCCTGGTTTAAACAACTGAACAGCCAATGGAATTTCCTGGTTTAAACAACTGAACATCCAATGGAATTCTCAAGTTTACCCCCTTCACGGTTAAACACACACAGAGCAGTAAGCGTTGCTTCCTGCGAAAAGTGATGATGCAGGGCATCGTATTTCCGATGCCCTGCATTATGTCTACACACGGGAGTGCAAGCAGCACTTACTGAGTGCAACATGGAGCTTATGCTGCCCGCGCTTCAAGGGGGACTGCACATAGGAGGAGGGAAGGGAGAGAACAGAGGAGATGGTGGGGGGGAGAGAACAGAGGAAGAGGGGGGAGAGAACAGAGGAGATGGGGGGAGGGAGAGAACAGAGGGGGGGGAGAGTAGAGAGCAAGGGGGAAAGATGAGAAAGGGGGAGGAGAAGAGAACAGGTTGGGGGGAACAGAGGAGTGGGGGGAAGAGTACAGAGGAAGGGGGAGAGAACAGGTGTGGAGGGGGAGAGGACAGTTATGGGGTGGAGGGGCAGAGAAAACAGATATGGGGGTAGAGAGAATAGATATGGGGTGGAGACAGTAGATATTGGGAGAGGGAAGGAGAGCTAATCGATATGAGGGGCGGAGAGATAACAGATATGGGAAAGGAGAAAGAGATAACAGATTTAGGGAGGAGGAAAGACAACAGCTTTGGTGGGAGGATGAGAGACAGACATACATGGGGGTGGGGAGAGGAGAGACATACATGGGAAGGGAGAGAGATATAAAATGGGGGGTTGGAGATAGACAGACATAGCAAGGAAGAGGAAAGGGACAAACATGGAAAGGGAGTGAGACACACATGGAGGGAGAGGAGACAGACAGACATGAGTGTAGAGAGGAGAGGGGGTGGCCCACACACGGTACCAGAACACTTAAGGCCGCCCCTGTCAGCGTCTACCAGGCAATGTCAGTGCCATCGCACCTGGAACCTGTTTTTTGGCTTATCCTTGCTACTCATGGGCCTTCATACTATCCATTCTACAAGCAGTTGTGCTGGTCGCACCTGCAGGTCACTCCATGAGAAGGGGGTAATGTCATGCTGAAACCTGTGTCCTGAGAGGATGATAGATGTCGAATGAAATCTCAGCCCAAGGAGGCTGCTGATTTCCTGTCCCAGTAAGCCAGTCAGAAGCCTCCATTTCCAATTATATGATTGGCTAGGTTGAAAAATCAGAAGCATCCCACCCGGGATGGATGTTTAGAGGAAGTGTTTTTTTTTAGTTTGGCGTGATAAAATGAACAGCAGCTCACTTTTTAATGAATAGACCCCACAGTGCTGTGCTTAGAGCGCTATTGGTTAAAGGCAAATTATGTGCCTTTTTCACTAGGTGCAAGGCAGCATGGCACAGATATTTCCCTGATCACAAATATCTGCGCAGGAGAGAAATAATGGCATCTCTTGCAATTCATTGTTAATTTCTGGCACTGAAATACTCAATATTGAATAACGTTCTGTTCTGGTAATATAAAGTTTAACGAGACAGTACTGCTTCTGGAGTCTAGCTTATATAAATAAGAACATACATGAGTTCAAATATATATTTGCAAGTGTGATGGAAGCAGGGGCAGATCCAGAGTCTGATCTCAGGAGGGGCACATGTCCGTCTGTCTTTTCCTCTCCCTAATGTCCTTCTGTCTCTCTCCCTTCCCATGTCCGCCCGTCTCTCTCCTCTTCCCACACCCGTCGGTGTTCTCTCTTCTCCTCCCTTCAGTGTTCTCTCTTCTCCCCCCTTCAGTGTTCTCTCTTCTCCCCCCATCAGTGTTCTCTCTTCTCCCCCCATCAGTGTTCTCTCTTCTCCCCCATCAGTGTTCTCTCTTCTCCCCCCATCAGTGTTCTCCTATTTCCCCTGTGTTCTCTCCTCTCCCCCCGTCCACTCGTGTTCTTCCCTTCCCCACCTTTACCTGTGTTCTCCCCTTCCCCTCCCCCTCACCCTAGTATATCCATAGTGTAAGGGTGTGTGTGTGTGAGTAGGTTTCTGTGTAAGGGAGTGTGTGTGTGTGTGTGTGTGTGTGTGTGTGTATCAGTGTAAGGGAATGTGTGTGTGGGTATCTGTGTAAGGGTGTGTGTTTCTGTGTAGGTATATGTGTAAGGGAGTGTGTGGGGGGGTATCTGTGTAAGGGTGTGTGTGTAGGTATCTGTGTAAGGGAGAGTGTGTGTATGTAGGTAGCTGTGTAATGGAATGTCTGTATGTAGGTATCTGTGTAAGGGAGTGTATCTGTGTTAGGGAGTGTGTGTGTGTAGGTATCTGTGAAAGTGATTGTGTATATAGCTATCTGTGTAAGGGAGTGTGTGTGTGTGTGTAGGTATCTGTGTAAGGGTATCTGTGTTAGGGTGTGTGTGTGTAGGTATCTGTAAGGGAGTGTGTATGTGTAGGTATCTGTGTAAGGGAGTGTGTGTAGGTATCTGTGTAAGGGAGTGTGTGTGTGTATGTGTGTAGGTATCTGTGTAAGGGTGTTTGTGTGTGGGTATCTGTGTAAGGGAGAGTGTGTGTGTGTGTGTGTGTGTGTGTGTAGGTATCTGTGTAAGGGAGTGTGTATGTGTAGGTATCTGTGTAAGGGAGTGTGTGTAGGTATCTGTGTAAGGGAGTGTGTGTGTGTGTGTGTGTGTGTGTGTGTGTGTGTGTGTGTGTAGGTATCTGTGTAAGGGTGTTTGTGTGTGTGTATCTGTGTAAGGGAGAGTGTGTGTGTGTGTGTGTGTGGGTATCTGTGTAAGGGAGTGTGTGTGTGTGTGTGTGTGTGTGTAGGTAAGGGAGTGTGTGTGTGTGTGTGTGTGTAGGTAAGGGAGTGTGTGTGTGTGTGTGTGTGTGTGTAGGTATTTGTGTAAGGGAGTGTGTGTGTAGGTATCTGTGTACGGGAGTGTGTGTGTGTGTAGGTATCTGTGTGTGTGTGTGTGTGTGTGTATGTGTGTGTGTGGCTAAGGGAGTGTGTGTGTAGGTATCTGTGTAAGGGAGTGTGTATGTGTGTGTGTGTGTGTGTGTGTGTGTGTATCTGTGTAAGGGTGTGTGTGTGTGTGTGTGTGTGTGTCTATATGTGTAAGGGTGTGTGTGTGTGTGTGTAGGTATCTGTGTAAGGGAGTGTGTGTGTGTGTGTGTGTGTGTTTCTGTGCAAGGGTGTGTGTGTGTGTGTGTGTATCTGTGCAAGGGTGTGTGTGTGTGTGTATCTGTGTAAGGGTGTGTGTGTATCTGTGTAAGGGTGTGTGTGCGTGTATCTGTGTAAGGGTGTGTGTGTGTGTGTGTATCTGTGTAAGGGTGTGTGTGTGTGTGTGTATGTATCTGTGTAAGGGTGTGTGTGTGTGTATCTGTGTAAGTGTGTGTGTGTGTGTGTGTAGGTATCTGGGTAAGGGAGAGTGTGTGTGTGTAGGTAGCTGTGTAAGGGAGAGTATGTGTAGGTAGGTGTGTAAGGGAGAGTGTGTGTGTGTAGGTAGCTGTGTAAGGGAGAGTGTGTGTAGGTAGCTGTGTAAGGGAGAGTGTGTGTGTGTAGGTAGCTGTGTAAGGGAGTGTGTAGGTATATGTAGTAGGGTAACCAGCAATCTGAATAACACTTGTGCAGGACTCAGGATACCGATGGTAATGCAGTAGGTAATATAAAACAGAGCCGAGGTCAGGGAGTCAGAAATACAGTCCAATATGCAAGCCAAGGTCAGGAAGCTAGAAATCACAAATCCAATAACAGAGCCGAGGTCAGGGAGCCAGAAATCACAAATCCAATAACAGAGCCGAGGTCAGGGAGCCAGGAAATCACAAATCCAATAACAGAGCCGAGGTCAGGGAGCCAGGAAATCACAGAAAATAGGGAGCAGGAAACTGAGGACAAGCCAACAGAAGCACAGGATAACTGAGCAATGAGAGAAAGGAAGAGGAGGGTTTAAATAGGCGGAGTCATGTGCCTCAGTGATTGTTTCACAGGGGTGTGGCTGTTGCCGTGGAGATGCTGCTGAAGCAGCCTATGTGCAGTGCAGTCTGGGGGATCCGTCTCTACATGATGACAGGGGGACTCAGCTATGTGGGCAAGGTATTGCGCTGGGATTGCATGCGCGGGGACCTCCGTCGGGGGCAGGGTAGCGCGGGCGATCCTCTAGAGGTGCGGGCATAACAGAGTGTGTGTGTGTAGGTATCTGTGTAAGGGAGTGTGTGTGTAGGTAAGGGAGTGTGTGTGTGGGTATCTGTGTAAGGGAGTGTGTATGTGTGTGTGTGTGTGTGTGTGTGTAGGTATCTGTGTAAGGGAGAGTGTGTATGTAGGTATATGTGTAAGGGAATGTGTGTGTGTGTGTGTGTGGGGGGGTATCTGTGTAAGGGAGTGTGTGTGGATATCTGTGTATGTGTGTGTGTGTGTGTGTGTGTAGGTTTCTGTCTAAGGGAGTGTGTGTGTGGGTCTCTTTGTAAGGGAATGTGTGTGTGGGTATCTGTGTAAGGGAGAGTGTGTGTAGGTAGCTGTGTAAGGGAGAGTGTGTGTGTGTGTGTGTAGGTAGCTGTGTAAGGGAGTGTCTGTGTGTAGGTATCTGTGTAAGGGAGTGTATCTGTGTAAGGGTGTGTGTGTGTGTGTAGGTTTCTGTGTAAGGGAGTGTGTGTGTGTGTGTGTGTGTATCAGTGTAAGGGAATGTGTGTGTGGGTATCTGTGTAAGTGTGTGTGTGTGTGTGTGTGTGTGTGTAGGTATATGTGTAAGGGTGTGTGTGGGGGGTATCTGTGTAAGGGTGTGTGTGTGTAGGGATCTGTGTAAGGGAGAGTGTGTGTGTGTGTGTAGGTAGCTGTGTAAGGGAATGTCTGTATGTAGGTATCTGTGTAAGGGAGTGTATCTGTGTTAGGGAGTGTGTGTGTGTAGGTATCTGTTTAAGGGAGTGTGTGTGTAGGTATCTGTGTAAGGGTGTGTGTGTGTGTAGGTATCTGTAAGGGAGTGTGTGTGTGTGTGTGTGTGTGTGTGTGTGTGTGTAGGTATCTGTAAGGGAGTGTGTGTGTGTGTGTGTGTGTGTGTGTGTAGGTATCTGTAAGGGAGTGTGTGTGTGTAGGTATCTGTAATTAATGTGATTTTTGCTGTATGTCTTATTGTGTATTGTGATACAGTAATGTGCAGTGTGAGTGTACGTTTTATTGCTGTCGAGTCTGTGATACACTCACACACTGCACATTAATGTGAATTTTATATATAATGAATATGATATATTATATATAATTTTCTCTCAATGAAAAATTAATGTGTCCCACGCACCCATACATTTCTTGTGAAGTGGCCCACTGAATAAAAAACTTGGACACCCCTGCCGTATTTGGTGGGCTGAATCTGCCGTTCTACAATGTAGGTGTGAGTTTCCTTTATGGAAATATTATTATTTTAATGGTGCATTTTACTTTGAAAATTGGTCCAGCCTAGACCTATTTCAGGTGTGTGTGTGTGTGTGTGTGTGTGTGTGGTGGGGAGGGGGGGGGGGTGTACATGCAGACTGCATGGCTAGGTGGGTGATTTTATGGGTCTGTACCAATGGGTCTGATTGATACACCTGAATTCAATAATTAAGCTGTGTCCCAATACTTTTGTCCATATAGTGTATGTTATGTGAAATATGCATTAACAAAGGTAAATGTGGCTGAACACATTTCTATGGCACAGCATAGATTTGGCCTAAAAAGATCAGGTGTTCAGTGTTTTGGCTTAGGTGTGTGTGGCCTATGTTGGCAACTATGAAATATTGTTTATACTGTGAAAGTATAGATAAAATTGCCAAAAATTATCTGTACATTCTGTTAGTAAGACTGCAAGCAGACTAAGCGAAAAATAATCTAAATATTGGTGTGTGGTCTCCTGTTTATGACATAATCGATGACATGTGGCATGATATGCAAATTCACTGCTTTCAGTGGAAAATGTGTCATTTGCATTTAAAACTACAAGGTGAGGCCATAAAAATGAGAAAATAAAGGCAGATTTCAAAACACATTTGTCTTCTAATTCATGTATTTATTTGAAATTCTGCATTCTAAAACAATGTATAGATTTTTTTTTATTCCTTGTATTCTCTTTAAATGTGCCACTATAACCAAAAGTTATTCATAAATTCAAAACTGAAATGATATACAACTAAACAGTGCGCAGTAGTAAATATTATATTAGAACAATTCTAATTTCTAGTAGGAATTGTCTTGGCTCAGCAATTCTCATTATGAAATAATTTAATTTTAATTTCTCAGATACCATTTTCCATTTGTCACCCGTTCTGTGTAAAAAAACTGAGCCGATGATAAAAAAGCATCTGAAGACGGATAATAGAAATCATGTTGAGTTAATTAAAAAATACAATACCATTCAGTATTAAAAAGCTAAGAATATTGTCATTTCTAAAGCGTAATCAGACACTGAGAAAATTGGTAAAATGACTAGGCAATTATTAAAAATAATAATAAAAAAAATCCCTGAATGCAAAATATAATACAATTTGCCTTAATGACGAATTATTAACTATTTTTGAGAAACTAATTTACACTACAAGTCTGTTTTATTCCTAATAGTCTGATTTGCATTGGAACCATGCTCACAGCTGTTTCTATACAATCACATTGAAAATACAAATTGGAATTGAGTTACGGTAAGTCTTTCAAAAAATCACTTGATAGAAACTGAGAATAGCCTAAAGGGCAAAAAAAAAAAAAAAAAAGTGAATCATTTTTGCACATTTTTGTCAGTAGACATTACGTGTAAATTGACTTCAAATAATGGTCATTATTTGAAAACGTGATTGTCATTTTTTTTTTCCTTTGGTAACATTTCCATTGCATAAGTCAATAAAATAGAGAATAAGCATGTGATTATTGTCCTTGTCTTGAGCTGTATGATTGGAGAATAGTATCAGTATCAAGGTGAAAGGTGATAAGTTTTCCATATTCAACCATTATGTTCTCGGTATTATGTTAAACACAATGTTCAATGTTTTCAGTTTGTTTCCATGTGCATATTAAGTTACTATATGTATATACCGGATACATAGGTTTTTTTTCTTCAGTAAAATGGTATTATAAGTACTCCTTGTGTCGTTTGGTAGGTTCTCACAGATTTAATGAGTAAGTAATGTAATTTATCGTTTTATAATCGCCCCTTCATTCTCTGATAGGGTTGCCACCTGGCCGGTACATTACCGGCAGGCCGGTAAAAAATTGGCATCCGGCCAATGTTAAGTCTACGGAGACAGTAGCAAGGCCGGTATTTTTCTGAACAAAAGGTGGCAACCCTATTGTGAGGCATGAAAGAGGTTTTGAGATTCCCCATGTCACTGAAAATCCCTCCTCAGTATCTCCAGCTCTCTCCCTCCCACTATATCTTTATAAGGTCCACTCAAAACTCACATTTTCAAAAGAGGCTTACAATACACTCTACCAGATCCCACAATGAATCTCCACTGATCCTAAATATCTAGCTGACACATTTTCCCTCTGCCACCACCTTCTTTCCCGTAATTTGTCATACTTAACCCATTTCCTCTTCCTCACTCCCTCCAGAGTGTAAATTCATCAGCATGGCTCTGCAGACCTCATGACCCGCAGACCTACCGACAGTACTGATTTTTTAGCTCCACCTCTGACAGAGACAGGGGCAGAGTTTGGACAGACAGCGGTATTCAGGGCCACAATCCCATGGTCCCAATCTCATTTCCCAGGAGTCTACGAAACCGAAGAATACATATAAAATTATATTGGAAATACTCATTTAAAAAAAAAAAAATCTTAGTGGAATATAAACAGCAACAAGGAGTTTCGATTTTTGCAAATGATGTCATTTTAAAGTCTTGTTCCAGGAATATAATCATCAATTAAAAGCGAATCTGGAAGTAGATATATCCGTTAATGGAAAGGACTATACGAAGTGCATCTGAGAAGGATTATGAAAAGAACATTGTGAACGTCGGGCTATAATCCCAATAGGGAACAACATATTACTATGGGTCAACTACAACTCCAAAGTCCTGACTGGAAAGACTACATAGGTGTTGGAGGAAATATCAGTGCAGCCATGACCAGTGACAAGGGCTAAGTCCCATTCTTCTCTGTCAATATAAAGATCATCCCTTGGTTTCTTGCCAGACGTAATTTTATGACATGGGAACTGTTGTAGGTGTCTGTATTGTTTTGGGGTTTGAAGACTGTCTAAAGACAAAATGGAAGCCTAGCCACTCGACCAGCTCAGTCTGCAAAATATGTACCTTACAGAGCTACCTATTGTCATGTGAGGAGATCCTGAATACTAGCAGATAGGCTCTCCCAAGTGCTGGCTTACCAAATGGAACTTATCTGCAAGGGTTTATTCACTAAGAGTGTTGACTACAATAGATTCATCTGTTTAATATCTCTGTTTACATTATATTTATTGTTAAAGCACCAACACTATGGTACACTAGGTACAGAGCATAGAGGAGAGCTACATACTAAGTTGCATAAACAGCAACAGACTGATAAATGAGGCAGAGAGCCCTGCTCGCAAGCTTACAATCTAGAAGGAGTGGGACATGAGACACATAAGAGAGCTTAGAGGTCAAAGGGAAGGTGGTTGAAGATACAGTATTAGGGAACGTTGGTGTTAGGTGGGTTTGGCCAGAGATTAATTATGTGTGCTCGAGTTGGTAGAGTTGTAAGTTTCCTACTCAGAACAGTGTTTGAGGACAGCGAGAGCCGGGTGGGATTGTCTAGAGGTTAATCAACAGATATTCTAGTGGGATGAGTAGTAAGTAGCCTTAAAGAGCTGAGTTACGAGGGACTGTTTGACGTTTGAGAAAGAGGGAGAGAGCTGCATCCTCTGCGGATGGGAGTTCCAGAGAGAGGGGGCAGCTTGTGCAAAATCTTTGCGGGTGCGAGTGGGAAGAGTAGATGCAGTTGGGTGGGATAGGAAAAAACAACAATCTCATTGGTTTGTACATTGAATTCTGATGTTGACATTATTAATCTGTGTAAAGATTAAGTCAGGGGCCTTGAGTTTCTGAAAAACGTAATTATCCATCATTCACAACAACAAAAATCACATTATTTGATTATATAAAATGGCAGGCCAATTATCCACCCAAACAAACTGATTCAGTCACATCTCATTAACATCTACCAATTTCATCTGTATTCTGACTGTTTCCTCATTATCTTTATCAAATCTTGTTTACTCTGACTGATAATAGGATTTAATTAGCCTTGTTTATCCCAAATGGCATCATCTAATTTGTTTTTGTGTTTCTCTTTTTGTATCCCACTAAAACTTTAGTCTGTGAGTGGATTTTGTTTTGTTGCAAATGGATCTCAAAGTGGAAAGCTCTTTTAAAATGGGACAGTATTTATTTTCATCCCAAATGAGCCTTGGATCTTCATGAAGTCTGACAAGATGAACAAGTAAAGACTTCTAAGCAGCTCTGGCTTGTGGTGTCATGCTGCCCTGACTCTGGTCGCCATAGCAACCCCTGTCAAGATCTAATACTAAGGCGTGGTGATGCATCTTATTTGCTTTTGAAAGCTATATTACTTCAAATAGAACTACTATACTCAATGTTCTGTTTAGAGAGAAAAAAAGGAACCTTCTTAATAAAATATTGATTATTTTACCAATGTGTACTGTATTTTTTAGCACTTTCTTCCTTCATAAATATATTTTGTGAAAAAAAAGAAATACTAGAATTTATAATTGGATCTATGACAGCACGGCCTATGTCAATATTTATTTTTCTCTCTAAGGCTATAGTACTGCAAATATGACAATGTATCACTTTGTAAAGGATTAAAATGTTTCTATTTGATGGTATATTTCCCCCGTAAGAATTGATACCTTTGCTTTCTTACTTTCATCACTCAAATCAAGAGGTAACACGAAGCATTGACGTTATATACTATATAAATTTAATTGTATGACCTAAATGGAAATTTATATTTAAATGTTTGTTTTTCTAATACGCTTATATAAGCCTCCCCTGGCAACGAGGAAATACAATATATCAATTTTATACTACATAAATTTTAAGGTATAACTTAGATGGAAGTATTTAATCATATGTTTGCCTTTTTTTTATTTGTTTTGTACAATAAAATAAAAAATGTTTCTATGTATGGTGACAGCCAAATTGTTAGCAAATGTATAGATTTTATTTTTATCACAGCATTTAGGCTATAGGCCATCCCCACAGATCATGTGTGAATCTACAAATATGGCGGTTGCGATATGCTTCCATCGCCCCTCCCCTTAAAGATGACATCACCTTCACACAGTGCCTAGCATGCCTTCTACAGGCCAAGTACTGTGAGTTAACGGCATTAGCATCTTCAAATAGGCAAATCTCTTAATCTCTACATTTGCGGATGATTTCATAGATTTTTGTATTTTAAAGGGCCTCTCTCACCTAAATATTGTTTTTACTGTTAATGTAAAGAATACAAAATGAGCTATATATTGTGTTAGCAGAGTTGCCAGAAAATGCCTAAATTTGGAGGGGAAAAAAATGTGTTCTGTGGAGTCTCCTGTTTATGACATCACCTTTTTGCTTTCTGTAGGAAATGTGTATTTTGCATATCAAGCCACAAGTGATGTCATAAACAGGCGACTCCACAGACACATTGAAAATACATGCGATTCTGCTAATACAATGACATCATTTTTGATCATTTTTTTAATTCTCTGCAGTCACAATCTACAAGTGACCAAGTCCCTTTAAGTGTAGAAACCTGAATGTGAGGTTCACTTTAACACCTTTCACCTGGATTAGTGTGAACCTCAGAAAGCATGGATCTAATCAGCACCTCACATGTCTGAGATTTGTTGCATATCCTATAGTCAAAACCTAGGAAAACCTAAAATATGACATAAAGGAGACCCACAAATATTTCACATTCAGGAGACCCACAAATTATGCCACACACAGACCCACCAATTATGCCACACACAGACCCACCAATTGTGCCACACACACAGGAGCCCATTAAATATGCCATACTTTCTGCCGCCCTAGATAAGCATATATTTTGACACCCCTTGCTGATCCCGCCAATGAATACACACAGTCACACATGTAGTGTCACATGTACACAGTCACACATGCAGCCACACACAGTGTCTCACACACAGAGTTACATATGTAAACAATCACATACACACACATATGCACACACATACACAGTTGAAGTAACAGAGCTACAGTTTCAATAGAGCTGTCAATTTGCAAATCCTTTGCTATCTTTATTGTCATGAAGCACTTTGATACATCCATTTATTACACTGCCACCCACACAAATACACACTTACCCTATGCCACTCACTTTCACACACTCTCTGCCACTCACACAGACATACTCGCCCACACACACTTTGCCACTAACTCGCACACACACTCACACAGACATAAACACCCTCCCACTCACACAGAAATACAGTCTGGCACTGATGCAGACTTACCCATTCCCACAGACATATACACACTCAAACAGACATACACCCTCTCCCACATACACAGGGACATACACACTCTCCCACACACACAGACATACACACTCTCCCACTCACACAGACATACACTCTTGCACTGACGCAGACTTACCCATTCACACAGACATTTACACACTAAAACAGACATACACACTCTCCCACATACACACATACATACATACTCTCCCACATACACACAGACATATACACTCTCCCACACACACTTTGCCACTAACGCGCACACACACTCACACAGACATAAACACCCTCCCACTCACACAGACATACAGTCTGGCACTGATGCAGACTTACCCATTCACACAGACATATACACACTCAAACAGACATTCACCCTCTCCCACATAATACACACAGACATACACACTCTCCCACACACACTTTGCCACTAAATCGCACAGACATACACACCCTCCCACTTTTAAAAGTTTGCACCATAATCTGCCTTTAAATGTAAATCCTATCATCCAGAGTTCCCAGTCAGAAACGATCCCTGTGTATACAAATATACATAAACCACGGCTATGAAAGTCAGAGGTAGGCCTCTAGACTGCTCCAGTAAAGTAGTATCTGGATAATAACTTCCTCACGAAGCTTGGCAGTGAGTTTTGAATGTTACCTGCATTACCTCATGATGACACATCAACTTATCAAACCTCTAAATTCTCTTTAATCCAAACACTCCACATTACTCTCTATTTTGCTTTGAAAAGAACATGGCATTTTTAGGCAACCTTTCCAGCTGTCAGCTTTATGTAACACCAGGTTACTCAGTATTTCACAAGTTTCCAGAACAATAAAACATGTGTGGTTATTATTTACTGGAAATAGTTTAGAAGATTTCTTGAAACATAGTTAATATTTTGTCAAACTGTTTCAACTGACTGGTTAATGTTTAGCTGTTTTTATTTTTTTTTTAATGGATACCCCCAGCTTATTCCCTAACAGTCCAAACTCTTGACATAAATCTTGACACCTGAACTGCGGATGAGAATTCACCATGGTTTGGAAGATGTGCTTGGGGATTAAAGGGACTGTACCACATGAAAACAGTTTTTTACTGTGAATGTAGAGAATATAAAATGTTTGAAAATGATCTATGCATTGCAGCTGCAAGCAAATGCCTAAATTAAGAGAAAAATGTGTTTAAATGTGTCTGTGGAATCTCCTGCTTGTCACATCACCTGTGGCCTATTATGCAAATGAACTGGTTTTCAGTGGCAAATGTGTAATTTGCATATTAGGCCAGAGGTGATGTCATAAGCAGGAGACTCCACCGACACATTTAAAATATATTTTTCTCCTAAATTAGGCATTTGCTTGCAGTTGTGCTAACACTGTGTCTAGATTCTCCATATTCTGTGTATTTCTGTGTTATTCAGTTAATAGTTTCATTCTTTAGTTTAGAGTTAGGGACTTGCCAAATTATGAGGTACCTTGATGCTAGTCAGCAAGCTAACATGTTATGGCCATCAGGTGACCTAAACCCTCTCCATTACCATTTCAGAGTATAAGGCTACTTCCTGTATTTATGTCTGTATGTTTATATGTTCCTTTATCTTCTTTTGCTGAAGCACCTGAGGATTCCGGCTCCTCACTCTGTCTCTTGTGTTCCTTATTCCTTAGCCCTATTTTCGGTTTGTTTTGTAGGACAACAAACCTGTTTTTTAATCCTTGCTTCCTTGAGGGAAGCAAGGAGTTAAAAAAAATATGTCCTGCTGGTCTGGAGAAAACCCACTGCGTATTTTAATAGATCCACGCAGGCTTACTTGTAAGACACAGGAGTTCCAGGCCATCGCACACTGACTTCGCTTAAGGAGGGTGGAGTTTTGGCACAGGTTGGTGTGCAAGGCTTTTTTACGATGGGCAGCTGGCTTCCAAGGTCGTGCAGCTAGATAAGTATAGCTGATTTAAGTATTTCCTCAATTCTAAGACTTTTCAGTTTTAACACCCCCTGAAAAAGGGGTGAATCTTAGAATCAATGGCATCTTGGAACTGAGGAAATACGGTATATATATATATATATATATATATATATATATATATATATATATATATATATATATATATATATATATATATATATATATATGTGTGTGTGTGTGCCTATATAGGTATGTGTGTGTGTGCATAAATATATATTTATATATAAATATATTTATAATACGCTTTATATAATTGCCCCTTACTTTTTCCCTGACCCCTCTTTGACTCTCTATGTATGATTGCTGGAGATGCCACTGATTATAAGCTCATAGCAGGCACATCACAAGCATATTGTGCCTCAGTGTAAGCACATCACGCCATGTAATGCATTTGAGCACAGTGTTCCTGGCTCCCAGCCCCTATTCTGGAGTTTCTGGGTTCACTACACTTTAGTTTTTCATTTCATAGGCAATGCCAGGACAGTCAGAAGTTTGATGGGACTTTTACTTTTTAGAAAGAAGGGGATAGGCCACGAAGAGGTTTGCTTAATTTAATTGTCCACACAATAGCTTAATAGGCCGAAGAAGTGGAACGTGGCAGTTCAATGCTGGGTCAGCATGCAGCGAATGAGAGAATAGCACAGCAGAGGATCTGTTTAACCCCTGCAATGCTGAGCACCCAGACATATACACACACACACACACACATGCATACTGTTTCCACTTACAGGGAGAGCCCATATCATCAGGATCTGAGCATGACTGATGTTAGCACAATGGAAGAATATTTATTTTCACTGGTCCATGCCCTTTGTGTACCTTCATGACTTGCCAAAGACGCTGTGCATCAGTTGCGCCCCACAAAAAAAGTGATCGAATTATTGTTTAAGAATTATTGTTGGGAAAAAAGGGACAGCACTATAAAAAAAAAAAAAAAAATACCCCATAGACATAATGGTTCTTCAAAATCTATAGTTCATTTAATAACATATAATTGGTAAACATCTAGGAATTAAATATACACAAAAACAATTATAACTTGTGTCCAGTTCCAATATGTAGCAGCCACAACGTTATATTTAATATTTATTTTAAACAGACATTGTGTGTTCTAAAATATTTTTTCTACCATAATAGAAACATGAACCATCCCTCCTATAAATATATAGGCACAGGCATTCCTCTGGTTTATTACTGGTTCGGGTCCGCAATAAAGAGAGTCAAGAAAGCTAAAATGATTAAAGGAACATTGAACTTTGTTTAACCGTTGCTTCCTTGAAGGAAGGAAGGGTTAAACAAAACATGTCCCGGGAATTTTAAGTAAACCCGACGTGTATCTTATTAGGTTTACACTATCTGCTGTGTCTCAGTTTATTACCCTTTCCTACAGCAGCCATGCCGAATTCCCAGAATTCCAAGGAAACACAATAGACTGCAAGTATGCTCTCCCATCATGCCTCATTAATGCTCCTTTGTATCTTGGAACTATACTTGTGAGCGTGTCAGTTCACTTTTTTTTTTATTTCTCCAATCTTCTGTATTACTTTATGTTTTCTGTACATTTTGCACTAGTTGTCTGTGACATATATTTAGGTCCTTTGGAACAAGAGGATCATGTGAGATTGTTATTCCTTTTTTTTATGCACTTTTAAACACAACATATATATATATTTGCACAGTCACACAGGACATAGTTATGGATATTGCACTTTGTTTATATTTTAACCACTAGTGCACCGTGTGAGGTATGCACCACACAATGGTATGTGCAATAATTGTGTTTAAGTTTCTATACCCATGGCACTTGTTTGCCTTTTTGCCCTGGGCTTGTTCACCTGGCAAGGTATAAGATCAACAAAGAAATGATTGCACCACCGCTGTGTGTATAAGTCAACACCCCGCAGTTTAAGAATTATGTTGCATACTACTTATTAAAAAAAAAAAATCCAATAGTGCAATATATTTTTTAAATCACTTTATTATATATGCTATATATCTATATAGATGCTATATATCTACTACATCAGCTTCACTGAACAAAAAGTTCAGAATGGGAATGAAGAGTCGCAATTATTCCACATTTTTTTTGCATGTATAAAGCCAAGCTTAACTCATTGCGCGGCAGTGACCTTAATCTCTCTTCTCGGTTTAGATGTTACAGAATGTGCAGATAATCAGGATGTTGGTTGTGGATATTGGATTCCTCCTCCCTTGCCAGTAGTTCCATTGAGGCTTGTCCCTACCCCACGCATTTAGCCTTGAGTGGTTTTGACTGTGATGTGATGCAGTGGAGCCAAAAATGGCATTTATAGACATTCAGTCATGCGGAAATTAACCCTTGTGGCTTACACACAACTGTTTCCTTCGCAAATTCATACACTTCTCCAACTTTTTATAGGTTTGTCTTGATGGTTTGTCTCTGATAGGTATGTCATGTGCATGGTTGATACAATGGACACAGTGGGGCGATCATTTATAAGTAGTAGGATAACAGTTTATTGGGGACTATTCACGATAACTGAACAGCAATAGAGCAGTGATTAATAGAGGCTGAAAAATGTTCCAACTCGGCTATTAATACCTGATTTTTGCAGTTCACTTTCCAGTCTGGATGTAATAAAATCGCCTTAATTCGTCTAAAATCTGGCCTTCCTTCTGTTGTTTTTTCTTCTTTTTTTCCTAGTGAACACTAGGAAAGTGTCTACAAAGTGTATGATCACAGGGAGGAAATCATTAAAAAGGTTAGATATATTACTCAACTCTGTGAGACCTTTTTTACTTGGAAAAGCAATTGATATATAGCTTTCTTTCCTCATATCAATTACCTCCTGGGTCAAGCTGCACCAAATCACACATTTTTTGTGAAAACAGATGTACAGAGGAATATTATTATCTGAGAAGCACAAAGAATCATTGATATATAGGGCAAGTAAACAGGAATTAACCAGCTCTGTGTACTAACTACACATATTACTATGTAAACCAAAAGGTACAATAACATCCATGAACTCAGTGAAGCCATGCCCTCTCCCTCTTTTGTTCCAGTAAAAGTAGGGAATACAATATGATCTTGGGATTGTGTTAGTAGAATTGCAAGCCAATGGCTACTTTAAAGGAACTGTCTTATGCCCAAAAGGCATCTTCCAAATATTAATGTATATTAATGTGCCTTCAAAGTACTTTAAAATGCATGTTTTACATTTTGCATTGCTTCAAATTTAAAATACTTACAACTAGATGAATAAAAATGCAGGAACCATGCAGGAACCAATGAGAATAATTTCCTGTGTCTCTAGTGATGTCATCAGACAATGTGTTGCACTGTTAAGAGATCCTACTCTGTACAAGTGCAAGGTCACTTAGAGTCCACACAATGTATTCAATCCCAGGGGCACCAGAAGTGACTAAATGAAACAAAACTTTATATTCTATATAATCAGTTCTGTCACACCTGTAATAAACATGCAGAGTAATCACAGGGGAAGTGCTTGAATCAAATATTAAAAATGTGATTTATGCAGAATGCCTGCATAGAAACATAGAATGTGTCGGAAGAGAAGAACCATTCGGTCAATCTAGTCTGGGCAATTTTTTTTGGAGTACTTTTATTAGTCCCCTGTTCCCGGTCTTATAGCTAGGATAGCCTTGTGTCTATCCCACGCATGCTTAAAATCCTTGACTGTGTTTACCACTTCTGCTTACATCCACTACCCTCTCAGTAAAGTAATACTTCCTGATATTACTTTTAAATCGTTGCCCCTCTAATTTAAGACTATGTCCTCTAGTTGTGGTAGTTTTTCTTCATTTAAATATACTCTCTTCCTTTACTGTGTTGATTCCCTTTATGTATTTAAATGTTTCTATCATATCCCCCCTGTTACGTCTTTCCTTCAAGCTATACATGTTAGGATGTTTTAACCTTTCCTGGTAAGTTTTATCCTTCAACCCATAAACCAGTTTAGTAGCCCTTCTCTGAAATCTCTCCAAAGTATCAATATCCTTCTGGAGATACGGTCTCCAGTACTGCGTACAATCACTGCATCAAATCACTCTCGAAAAAGCCTGTGCATTGTACAAGCAGTAATCTCCATCTTGCACCAAAATGAGTTTGGAGACTAGACTGTCCCTTTAAGATAATATCTGCTTCTGCTGTGTTTGGTGTACTAGTTGAATATGTAATTAACACATTTATCATTGAAGAAGTTAATTTCATTATTAAGCTAAGGGTTGAAACCTTAAAAAAAAAAATACTGGCCATACTATTGCCTCCAGACTTAGCATTGGCCACAAATAGTTTATTTAATGGAATGCTGGCGAACATTCTGGCTACACAACCCTAATTAAGCCACAAAGTGATGTTATAAGCAGGTGACATCACAGACACACTTAAAACATTTTTTACGTTGTTTTGTACACTGCACAGCCAGCCCTCTCAAACATAAACTGAATTGCTGTTATTAACCTCACTGGAGCTTATCTTAACACCTATTATTTCTGATTCCATCCATATGTAGGCATGCAACAATTACATGTGTCCTGCAAAAAAAAAACTGGCAGATCTGACTACCCAGTCCCCATCAAGGTCTGTGACAGACCTGACTTAGATGTACACAGAGCGGAAAAAGTCTGCGCATGTGTGCTATGTACAGGCTCCTGTGCAATGTATGTTATCATTTGGGATACGTTGTTTTTTTTTAATGTTGTTACGTTGTTTTTTTAAATATAACGCATCCAACGCAAAATTAACTGTTTTACAGTACACCTTTTTGTGAAATCCAACACCCGGACATTATTCATCTTCTCTGAGCAACTTGGAACGATACAAGTTGCAGCAATGAATTTGCAAGGAAATGGGGCACCAAAATTGTTTGATTATAGACCCACCCACTGCCAGCCTAGACCCCGCCCATATGTTCACTGAGGAGCATAAAGAGCAAAAAGGATGGTATCCTCTAGTACAGGGGTCCCCAAACCCTGGCCCATGAATATTGGCATATTGAGTGGCAAAATAGTGGCATTCTGAATGGTTAAATACTGGCAATCTGAGTGGTAAAATACTGGCATAATGAATGGGTAAATACTGGCATACTGACCAACTGCTTCCATCCCCATAACCCCCCACCCCCAGGCCATGAATATTTTTCTTTCAATGTAAACAGTCCCCGTGCCAAAAAGGTTTTGTACCACTGCTCTAGTATGTTGACAGAAGAACCAGGGGAGTAAAAAATAACGCAAATGTTAGACTGCAAAATTACAGTATGTTTTTATATTGATTGCTACACAATGGTAAACTATATGACAATCTTTCCAAAAATTGGGTGTTAAAGACGGAAGATTGCTGTGAAAATGTCTCATTTTTGAGTAAAATAAAATTGTCATACTTTTTGAAGCTAGTTACATTTTGCAGAAAACAGACAAGACAAGCTGTTTGACTGACATCACTTTTTCAAGTTATGTTTTTTTTTAATCATTATTATTACAAGTTTATAAAATGGCAAATGATATGGTGTTATCCAAGTGAATGGGAGTTACAAACATATTTAACACTATCAGTTATATTAATTGGGGCAAAAAAGGGTTTGGCTTATGTGATCTTGCAAACTAGAGCACAGGGAGCTCTCCAGTTGTTGAAGAACTACAACTCCCATGATGCTCTATCAGACTGTGGATGACTGATAAGCTATCTCAGCTGGGCAAAAAAAATATCTATTTGTCTAAATAGTATGTACAAAACAAATAAACAAAAACTGAGCTTTAAAACTTATACAGCTGGCACCAAGAGTATAAACAAAGTAGAAAAAGGTTTTGGTTTTATGACTTGGCCATAGAATAGTTAAAGGGAATAGTTATAGTCCCCACAATGCATCTTCCAAATATTAATGCATCTTTATGTGCTTTAAAAAAAAGCATGTCTTACATTTTGCATTGCTTAAAATATAAAATACTTACAGCCAGATGGAACTGGGAAATTACAGCAGTTTGCAACAAGCCAGGACTGCCCACACTAGCTGAGTAAAAGTAATTTCCTTTTTTTTTGTTGTCTCTCTAGTATATAATATATGACCATATTTTTAAAAAAGAACATATAATGCAAAGAGGCAGGGGAAATATTGATCAGTAGAGAGAAGAATTTTTAAAAAGGAACATTCTGTACAGGTAAACGTTTAAATTGGAAAGGTAAATATGGAAGTGTTTTAAGATGCAAATTTTTTGACATATACACATTTTATTTGACATTTACAGTAAAGATGCCAAGTACCAGCCCTGAAACTATGGTGGATTCAGGTACCATCAGCACAGCGTCTGTCCTTAGAGCACGAGTAAGAGAGTTGTGCTGTGATTTGTCAGCCAGAAGGAAAATTAGGAATTGCTCTATATATCAACATTAAGTCAGCCCCTAAGGTACTTTGCAGATCTGAAAGCAACAATCCGTACAGAAACCAAAAGAGAATGGACCACAAAAAAAAGATTAAAAAAACATAATTCTAAAAATAAAATACACATGATTCCAATAACAATATAATGTTTTAAGTCAATTATTTATAATGGTGCTGTACACCATGAAAGTACACAGTTTCTTAATGGATGATATATTCCAGATGTGTATTTCACCACTGGAATGGATATCATGCATAATGAACAATAAAAGATAGTTGATAGATGTCACAGAGCAGATTATACAAGCTGTGCTTAAACAACAGTTGTCAACAAAAATGTAGTTATATTTATGGCATCAAGTGCTGGCATTTTAAATAGAAATGCTTCAAGGAAGTAATACAAATAAAGTACCTTATTAAATCTTCTGCCTGTTTAGTTCTATAAAGGCGCAGACATCTTGGGTCAGACTTTCCTTCATCTGATCCAAGATTCTAAACAACATGTCTGCCCCCTGATAGAGCTATAGGGAGCAAAGAAGGCTTCGTAAGATACTTTATTTGCATACTTTCATTAAATGTATTAAATAATTGATCTATGTAAGATGGATAAGAGTTGGCAACTAGGGTTGCCACCTGGCCGGTATTTTACCGGCAGGCCGGTAAGATATTGGCATCAGGCCAATGTTAACAGTACCAAGGCCGGTATTTTTTTGGAAGAAAAGGTGGCAACCCTATTGCCAACACGTGTTTCCCGTGCCACAGAAAGAACATACACAATCCAATAAATGAATTATGGTAGGGCCTCTGATAACTCCACCATAATGTAATTAATTGGCTTGTGTCTGTGTGTATATGATCCTACATACTGTCTGCGTCGGGCTGCACTTTTTTTTTTTGCTATTTCTCTAGCATGTGGAACCAATATGTGTCTGGAAACATGGCCAATAGCAAATATGAATGGATGAATATGGTTGGCCACAAGTTGCTTTAAGCACTATTACTTCATCCAAATCTAGGATGAATTTCTGGTTCTTTGTATTTCAGTTTTATGATAATTATGGTTTATCTACAATGTGCTGTCACAGTGTTCTTTTCATGCACCAATTGTTACCGTACAGCAAACATAAAATTAAACATTGGGGGAATGAACAGACCATAAAATAAAAAAAAAGGTTTTGAAATTATTATGCCAAGCAAGGTTTCATATTATCATAGCGAGAAATATTATTATGGTTTTATAGAGAGATGTAAAATCAGCTCCAGATATCAGGTTCAGATAGCAGTCTTTCGGCGTGGCATGTAATTAATCATTTCAAATACCTCTGCGGAGAATGACATTATCTGTACAGCAAAAGGTCTGTGAATTGTTTTATGTATATTCTAGTTTTATATGGATTTCACAGCTTTAGATCAAACAATACACAAAATCCTCTGCACCAATCAGAATACAAGGAGGTGGATCGGACCATGAAATGGACATTTTCGGGGACGTCCAGTGGGGATCTAACTCTCCTTCTTAAAGGGACTGTATCACCTAAACATTGTTTTACTGTGCACGTAGATAATAAAGCATGATTGAAAATGGTCTATATATCGTGTTGGCGAAATTGCAAGCAAATGTCTAATTTAGGAGAAAAATGTGTTTTCAATGTGTCTCCTGTTTATGACATCACCTGTGGCACAGTATGCAAATGAACTGCTTTTCAGTGGGAAATGTGTAATTTGTATATCAGGCCACAGGCGATGTCATAAACTGGAGACTACACAGACACATTTAAAACACATTTTACCCTAATTTGGGCATTTGCTTGCAATTTTGCTGACACAATGTATAGATCATTCTTCATCTTTTTTTTTTTTTTACATTTACAGTAAAAACAATATGTTTACCGTCCCTTTAACTCTGCAAAGACAATAAATAGGTACTGTTTTACAATCTAAATTCCCCTTCAACAATATTTAGTTAATGGAGTCTTTTAGAGCAGTAAGAAATGAGGCACTAGCCTCGGATGCAGAAAATAGAGGGGGCACCTGTAGCAGTGGCGTAGCACAGGTCACCTTTACATCTCCAGGATAAGCTCCATATAATACAGCCACCAGTGCACAGCATTATGGGGAGGCGTGCAGAGCAAAGATCCAGTATAATGGTTATCTCTGCTACATTGCACAGTCCACGCCAGTCAGTGGTCGTTTTGAGACAATGGAGGTGGCAGTGGGACACTATATGGATGACAGGGGCATGCAATCTCCTATTAGGTGCAAAAAGAGCTAGCTACAGCTATGGAGTTTTAAATATGATCAACAGAGTGTGCACCTTCATGGATTCCTCTATGGCATCCACAGAATGAAACTGCAAAGTTTACCAGGAAAGGGTTAAGTAGACAGTTTACAGGCTGTTAGCAATGGAGTCCCATTGATGCCAGTAGTGTCCCATAGCATGCCAGCATGACTTGTGAACACTGCTGCTGATCTGCCAGGTCATTTTAACCTTTCGAATTCCATCTGGGGTGCGTAGGTGGAGATCAGGTTAACACTTTGAGACCCAGGAAGCGTCATGGCCATGCTATCCACAACTCTTTAAGACTTAACGGGTCATGACATACCTCTAGGACTTAAAGTTTAAGTCTTAGAGGTATGTCATGACCCGTT